>JAPDNY010000005.1:22458397-22858397 GCA_029375565.1 Gekko gecko
ACCACCACCCACCCTCTCACCCTCGGTGTCCTCTCAGGCCACATCCAGGCCCAATGATCCGGAGGGCCCATGGTATCTCCCCCCAACTTCTGAGGCTCCGCACCACTTTTCTGGACTCTGCGCCCCCTTTCCCTGCTCGCCCGCTGTGGCGGATGGGGGAAGGCCCACTGAGGGCCCCATGCCCCCTTTCCCCACTCACCCGCCATGGCGGACGGGTGGGGAAAGGCCCACTGTGGGCCCCGCACCCCCTTTCCCCGCTCGCCCGCCGCAGCAGACAGGTGGGGAAAGGCCCACTGAGGCCCCCGTGCCCCCTTTCCCCTCTTGCCGGCCACAGCAGATGGATGGGGAAAGGCCTACTGAAAACCCCACACCAGCCAGGTAAGAGCTGCAGAGCCTCCCTTCCCTTGCTCTCCCTCCCTCTTTCTCTTCCCTGCAGCTTTTCCTTTTTTCCATCCCTCCCCCTTTCTCATCTTTCCTTCCTTCCTCACTCTCTCTTTGCATTCTTTCCCTCCCCTCCTTCCTTCCTCCCCATCTCTTTGCATTCTTACCCTCCCTCCCTCCTTCCCCCCTCTTTCTCTTCCTCCCTCCCTCTTTCTTTGCATTCTTTTCCTCCCTCCCCCTTTCTCCCTTCCTTCCACCCCATCTCTTTGACTTATTTCCCTCCCTCTTTCTCTCTCTCTCTCCTTCCTCCCTTCCATCTAGAGCTTGCTGTATTGTGTCTACAATGGGCCTTATTGCTAGTAATATATAAATCCCACAGCTTTTTGTGCCATTGTGAAAGTGTGGATGCCATTCTCATTTTCCAGAGTGTGGCAATGTATCCACAATTATTTATCTCAAGTTTTTTATACAAAACATTGATTTCTGAATGTGATTTTAACAAAAAATAATACAATAGAAACAGAAGCGAAAAGGCAGGACGGTGGTCTCCGGATTGATGCTGCCGTTTCAACAATGTGTCTTCTTCAGACCAAAAATTGTACCAGTCAATGCGAAATATGAAGTTCCTCAAGCAACAAAAAGCTGCATACTCATGATTTTTCTAACTCTTATAGCTTGAAAAACAACATGTCTTATACTAGAAACAAGTTCTCCCAGAAGGGCTGAAGTCAGCCCTTGTTTCTAGTATAAGACATGTTGTTTCTAGTATAAGACATGTTGCTTTTCAAGCTATAAGACATTCAGAAATCAATGTTTTGTATAAAAAACTTGAGATAAATAATTGTGGATGCTTCTTCATCACAGTTGTATGATTCATACATTGTAAGTTCTTCTGACTGTGACCATCTCATTGTTTGCCAGAGTGTGGCAATGACAGTTTTAGCTGCAAAAAGCGATAAGGAGACCCTTTCTACAGTTGAATGAGTAGAATAATGCTCAGCTCATCTGTTCAAAAATAGATTTTCTGGTGTGGGTAAGATGTCTATGCCAGTGATGGATTTAATTTGAGCTAGAACTTCCTTTCAGAAAGGAAGAACTTTAGGGCAAAAGATCCAGCAATGTAAGTATTTACCTATGTCATTGCATTTCTTCCAACAGTTGGGACTGTAGGCTGGGTTGATGTGAGCTAGTTCATGTGGTGTAAGATACCAGTGAGATAAAATTTTGAAGGACTGCAAATTCATAGATGTAGTTTTAGAATGGAATGGGGATGGTGACCAAATTTGGTTCCAAGCCGCTCCAGAGAGAGTTTCATTACAGTACTTATGTCGTAAGTTTTGGTAAGATAAAGTAGCTTTATTATCCAGAGAGGCTAGAATTTTGTGGATTTTAGAAATTAAGCCTTTATGTGAGTTACTAGCTACTGGTGGTCTTTCAAGGGTTTAGGATCAGCTTGGGGCTCAGTCAGCAGTGGCCAGTACCAGTTGACCATTTACTTCAGTTCATGGTGGCCCTGCATAGAAGACACCTGGCTGTCAGGACAATTAAAGGTTACCTGGTGGTGATAGCCTTTCAATCAAAAACCCAGGGACTGGGGGACCACTCAGAGGATTTTAGGATTTGGCGCATGATGGAGGGCTGGGTCAGGGAGGCACCACCAGTGCCTGACACCAGGCAGCCATTCCACTCCAGAGATCATCAAAATGTTAGTTTATTTGGGTACATCTACACATGACAATGGGAAGCTGAATTGTTTAAGGTGGCTATGCTGGTTGCTTTCTTTGGGGGCCTTCAGAATAAGCAAGTTACTAGTTAGGTCCTGCTGGGATGGTAGGAATAGAACACTACTCATTTCCAACATTAGGTTAGGGGTTGAAGTGGTTATATGTCCTGGAATACAGGCAGAGCAAGGCAACAGAACTAGGCCACAGAGCAAGGCAACAGAGTTAGATCACAGTCAGGAGTCCAGTCCAGAGATCAAATACCAGTTTAGCAGCAGTCTGAGTTCATGGGTTGTTGATCAGCAAGGTTCAGGTGGGTCCAAAAGCAGAACCAAGGTTCAGTCCAAAGGTCTCAGGAGGCAAGCAGAGTCTGGAGTTGAGGTCATGAAGTTCACAGGGTTGTGACAAGTTGCTTCCACAATCTGCAGTTCTCCAGGTCTGATTTATATAGCCATTCCTTAACAAGCCTGATTTACAACCATCTGCTTGAAGGTCACCCTTTATAGGAGCTTGGAAAAGATGCTGTGCTCAGTGCATGAGCTGGCCAGCTGGATGTCGGCAGTTGGACAGAGGACAAGCCCAGAGTTCCAGAATGAAAGCAACCTCCCTTCACACAATTTCAGTTTAGGTCCTTGCTGCACAGGACCCTGGATCAGGCTGGTTTGGCTGGGGGGTAACTTCAGTACCCACTCCTTTCTCATTGAAGTGACTTCGACAGCTGCAGGGCTGGGTTTTAGCCCCTCAGAGGTCCAGTGTTTGGGCTGCTGGAGATCCTTGGTGTACCTGGTTTATGTACAAAAACAGTGATGACTAACATCTCTCTTTTCAGGATGCGGTACAAGGACCACCAATGTAATGATTTGTGGGCATTACATAATCTATTGGATAGGTAGTAGGGCCAGCTGCTCCAGTGTCGGTTCCCAGCTAGGCATTGGAGACTGTGCCTCTGTTGAATGGCTGGGGAGGAGATGAATGCATTGGAGCCAGCTGTTACCCTTGTCTCATGATCATCTGTCAGCAGGAACACCTCCCCAGGCCGCTGTTGTGAATTTGGGTGAGAACGATCTAGGCAGTCTCCTTCTTGGCTGAGATCCTGCAGGATTTTGCAACAATCAGGTGCTGGTTTCCCAGCACTGTTTGGGCATGATCTGCTTTGGTGCCCCGGTTAGTCTGGAGGGGAATTTACCACCCATCCTGGGTAGACAAGGCCTGGCACTGATTAAACAATATCATAGAAGGGTCCTTGAACTCTGAACATCATTCAGCACCCAGGGATCAAGTTCTCATTACCGCATCTTTTCAGACCTGATGGGGTTCACCTGTCTGCTGCTGGGACAAATATTGTCTTAGCTGATCTGCAGGGCAGTCTGCATGAAAACCAAAGGAAAAAAGGGGGGGGGAACTGAACCCAAAATGTAGCTGAAATCTAAGAGGGTCAAGCTACAGGTAAATTAATATAAAAATATACAAACATTTTTAGGGTGTATACATAAATTAATATATAAAAAAGGTTAAAAGAAATAGTAAATATCAGACTCAAAGAACATATTTCATTCAGAACTTATTGTTATACATATCCAGTAGATGGGTAAAACATTTGACCTAAGGACCATATGTGTTTCTGCCCCTTCAGGCCTTCCTCAGTGGTCAGTATTTCTTATTTTACAATGACACACATCCAGAAATACATACATAAAGAATGATACATACATATATATATATATATATATATATATGAGACCAGGTGTTGCTTTTTGAAATTGTTGAAAAAAATGAAAAAAAACAGATTATTATATATCAACTGTATATAGTAAATATATATTACCCCCCAAAAAATATTTAAAAAATAATAAGAAATTTTTACTGGGGTTACCTTATATGTTTTGCAGTTATTGCAAGTTTGTATAACGGGCCATGTGTCAGGTGATCCTGCCATAAGATGTGAGGGAGGAAGGAGGATGAGATGATCTGTAACCTTTTAGGCTTGAAAGGGGGGAGTGGGGAGGTTGCCAGGGCAACAGGGTGTTCATCAGCTTGGGCTATCTCCTATCTGACCAAATGGCCCTGTCATATGGTTCGGGTTTCTCCGGTATGGGCAGCTGGGCCCCTTTATGGCTTGAACAAACTCTCACACCTTTCTCCCACGCGCGGGCTATGTAGCCATTGGTAGAATGCGTAGGGGGGCTAGCTAGTGGGGTATATCTGTAGATGTTTCTTTGTGTCTTTCATTCCTGACAATGCAACATTAATGCGCTTTTAGAACTGCGGCTGAATAAACTCTAACTTCTCATGAAGTCTGTTGTTTAGCTGTCCTTTTTGAAGTGCCTGACAGATTGTCAGGAATCATCTTTGATCGGGATCGGTTCTACACCGCACTTCTCTCCCAGAGATGAGTGACGATGGAGATACCACCCCAATCCCAACCTCGGAAGAGGAGAAGGTTCCGACATCTACTGCGCCCACAACCACGACTGTGGTCCCGGTCTCTAGTGCCCTGGCACCATGGGGCCCCAACTACGACCTGGGAGGGCTCTATGGAGAACCGTACGGGGGAGCGTATGCCGGAGTGACGACCAGGCCGCGGAAGCGGCGGGACTGGACGAAGCCGCTCGCAGAGATGCATGAGATGTGGTTCCTCACCCCCCGAGCATCAGTACGGGAGAGTTGGGTCGAGAGACCGGTCTGCTGCTTGAGTATGGCGGAGGATGACGAAGAAGTTTATCAGGATACCCGAGACTCGGAAAGGACCGTGGGAAGCCGGAGATGGAGTGGGGATCCCAGCCAGGATCGACTCCTACACCTCACAGACGAGTCCTTGTCTCGGATCCCGAAAATGATCTCGGATGGCATACAAGAGGAAATGGAGAAGAGACAACCTCCAGACCCAGCGGGGGCCCCCACACAGAGACCCCTGCTCCTACCGGTGGGATTGCCGCCCGGAGGTGTGCCGGGGCGGCCCGGGACACCTCCGGACCAAACCGTGGGGCCCCCACCTACAGGGCCACTGGCACCGAGGCCACCAGGGATGCCAAGGGGTTGAGGGCCCATGTTGCCTAACCCAGCTGAGCTGCTGGACGCCACCTTCGATGGTACGCCCAAGAAGTTCTCCTTTTTCAAAAAGATGGCGCCGGGCTTGTCAACAGAGGGAGTGTGAAGTTCATGCTCTCCTGCCCAGGGACTTTCTTAGACGATATCAACGTCTCAGTTTCCTTCCAGGGGTGAAGGAACTGGCAGGGGGCTTTTTCTAGGATAGGCTGTATGGGGGTGGCGACCCCCCCGGTTTATCGCTAGCTGCCCTGAAGCAAGAAACACCCAACTAAACCGATGGAAGCCACGACAAGACTACAAGCTACGAGTCACGCCGAGCACCAGACAAGCTGCAGGAGACCAACGAAGTCAGAAGAAGCAGAAGAGAGAAGAAGGAAGGATTATTCAAAAGTTAAGTACCTTAAAAATTGAAAGAGTTTGGAGATAAAGGGAAAAGAGGGAGAAGTCTTTTGAAGGTTTGAAAGCCAGTCCTGAGAGAGAGAGATCCCAAAAGAGTAGAGGCACAAAAAGCTGAAAGAAGTGGCTAGAGAAAGGGGAGGTGCACTAGTAAAGGGTTAGGTTTAAAGGGAAGGAGAGAAAGACAAAAGCGGGTAGAAGTAGATGCTGCAAAAAGTTTTGTGTTTTGTTTCTTTTGTTTCATATTCTTAGGATAATTGGCTACATACCTCTTTAAGAATGATGGAGCCTGTCTAAGCAAAAGAACGGAGGCGGAGGCACGACAGAGCTGTGACGGAGAACGAGCGATGAGAGGAGAATGGAGACGGGCGGGGCCACGGAGGAGAGGAGCAGATCAGGGGAGAAAAGGAAGCGGCGACTGTGACAGCATCAGAGGAGGCAGCTCCAATCAATGAAATTCCATCAAAGCAGAACATCGGAGATGCGACGATAGAGCTGAAGAGCAAGGAGATTGGGAGTGGGAATGTGAAGGAGAGGCGAGACAGGAGGCAAGCGACAACAGAAGCGTGGAGAGAGGCGGGGCTGTGGAGAAGAAGAGCATAGGAGAAGAAAGGTGGAGTCTGTAGCAGCGTCAGAGGAGGAATTGGTGACTTCAAAAGAGTTGTGATGAGAGTGGAAAAGGGCTTGAGAAAACGGACATAAAAGAGGATAGAAGAACATTTGAGGTGAAAAAGCATATTAATAACCGAGAAATAGCAGTAGGAAGATTACAATATCAGAGGAACAGAAGAAATAAAAGTAGTTTAATTTAAATGGTGGTGAGTGAAGGGATCTGAGAGGTAGATTTATTTATAATAAATATATATAAATATATATATATATAAACTTTAAAATACAAAATAAAGAGGTTGGATAAATCATCAAAACAGAGGGCATAAAATAAATTGTGGGAGATTAAAGTCTAAGGGGAGACTGGTAAAAGAGGAGGTAACAAATTAAAGAGAAGAAGTGACTCTTATGGCCACCGGGAGTGGTAGAAAACTGTCAATAGCCTCACCAGGACAGACTGGAGGAGTGGGACAACTGAAGATCCCCATCATGAGTTCCTCGCAAGTGTCTGTGAAAGATCTTAACAAAATGATTCAGGAGAGTGTGGCACTTGCGGTATCTCAGGCAGTCTCCCAGGCAGTGAAAACAACAGTAGAAAACACTCTGCCAGCATTAATTAAAAGGGAGATAGAGCCCATAAGGTTAAAGATGGAAGAGTTAACAACACAAATAAAACAGGAAACTGAGGAAATTAAAAAACAAATCAAAGATAATAAACAGGAAATTATAAAAATGTTGTCTAATCAGGGGAAATTAAAGGAAAAAGAGCTCTGTAAGCTCCTGGAGGATTTGCTACATTAGGGTTATATTGCCTAATATGCAAAGGAGTTCCTGCTACAAAAAGAGCCCTGTGTAGGAATATCAACGCCGCCCACTTTGACAAAGTTTGAAAACGAAAGGAGACAGATATGCATGGTCCGCTGTGGTGTTCATGGTGTTTGAATTGTTCCAAGTAAATTGGACATTGAATAAGAACCTATAAGTCTGTGGATATTTTTCTTTAGCATAATATATCACGCTTGTTTTGTTCTTCTCCATCGTCCATCCCGTGATCTCTCTCCCTGGTTTGTATGGCTAAAGGCTCCATCCCGTGATCTCTCTCCCTGGTTTGTATGGCTATAGAATCACAGAACCATGGAGTTGGAAGGGACCTCCAGGGTCATCCAGTCCAACCCTCTGCACAATGCAGGAAATTCACAAGTACCTCCCACCCCCACTCCCACGCCCCACCAATCAAAATTTTCTGGCTACACCCCTGATCTTTGGGCATGAGCAAGCCACAAGGACCACGGACAGTATACCGTGGAGCGCACTGGGAAAGTGCTCAGGCCAAGATGGACTTTAGTGATGCTCTTGATAGCAGTTGGCGGAGGTCCCTGGGCCTCTTCACAATTGTCTTTCAAACCCGGTTGTTATCCATTGCTGCCCTGATGTTCCCTTTAAGCCATGGAGTCTTGTGAGCAAAAATTCTACTTTGTGAGCTACTGGTATTAAAGTTGTGAGCAATTGATTTGGCTACTGCATAAATTAGTTTGCTCTGGAGCCCTCCTTCCTGAGCTAAGTCAAAAATGTGTGAGCCGGAGGCTAATAAATGGTGAGCTAGCTCACACTAACTCAGCTTAGAGGGAACACTGGCCCTGACTCCTTGTAAAGCGATGTGGGGAATGATGGTTTCAAACAGCACCAACCTCCATTTATGAAGTGTTTCTGAAGCACCCTGTCCATTTCAGACAAAGGCCGAGTGAAAGGGCCTACTGTGGAAATCATAGAATCATAGAATCATAGAATGTTAGAGTTGGAAGGGACCTTGCAGGCCATCTAGTCCAACCCCCTGCACTCTGCAGGAACACAGCCGAAACTCCTACATACCTACAACATACCCAAAAGATGGAAAGAAGGATACCCAAAAATGAAAGAAGTCATGGAGAAGAAGGATGAGGAAGAAAAAACATGGGGCGTGGGGGGGGGGTGTCACAAAACATTGCTTTCCACCTGTGGAAGGACAGGCTGCTTTCCCATCTCTTCAGACATTGGGGCTAAGCCTCAACAAGGTTTGCCAAATCCGGACAAATATCAGCACCCTTGGAAAGGGCTCTTTTCGCCATTCTCGTAACTTTCTGTGCAGACAGATTGGAACGAACTTTCTTTCTCCTCATTTCGTGACGCTCTTTCTCTGCCTTCCTCGGCCAGTTTGGCGTCATGGTTAGGAGTGTGGATTCTAATCTGGGAAGACCAGGTTTGATTCCCCACTATTCCACATGCAGCTGCTGGTATGACTTTGGGTCAGTCACAAGTTCTTTCAGAGCTGTTCTCTCAAGGACAATCCTCAGGAGAGCTCTGTCAGCCCCAGCTACCTCACAGGGTGTTTGTTGTGGGGAGGGGAACATAAAGGAGATTATAAACCATTCTGAGACTCCTTTGGGTAGTGAAGGGCGGGGTATAAATCCAGTCTCTTCTTCTTCTTAGCTACGGTGGCCGAACTCCAGATGGGACCTGAAGACCTCCTGACATTACAGCTGATCTCCAGACAACAGAGGTCAATTTCCCCAGAGAAAAGGGCTGCTTTGGAGGGTGGATTCTGTGGCATTATACCTCCCTGAGGTCTCTCTCCTCCCCCAACCTCTCATTCCCAGCCTCCCCCGCAAATCTCTAAGAATTTCCCAACTTGGAGTTATCAGCCCTACTCATACCTCAGATTTCAGCTCTGCAGGGCCCTGATGTCTCAGAACGGCTGAGAAAGAAGGGTGGTTTTGGCTCCAAGACACTCTTGTATACACTGGGATTACTTTTAATCCATGCCAATTCCAATGTCTTGAGCTGGCAGGATCCCTCCAGTTTTACAGCGGCAGCATGGAACATCACGTAACTCCCCGAACTCGAGTCGAAAAAGGACAGCAGTGTTTTCGGGAGCGAGACAGAATGCCCGAAAATTCGGGCAGGCGATAATTTCACAAGTCTTCAGAAGCCGAACGGAAAGGTCATTTCCATTTAAAGAGAAAACATTTCCCTCGACGCTCCCCCCCACAGGAAAAAAAAGAGGGAGGAGGGAATGAGGAGAGTATGGGAGATACCAGACACCCTTCCACTCCATCTCACACACATACGCACAAACACCGGTTGCACGCATTAGCCGGGTGAAGGAATATTAAATATCAGTATTAAAATATTAAATCTCAGGAGAGTGAATTAATTAGTAGGCGAGCTGATGAAATCTAAGAATGTTTCCATATGGATAAAAAGAATAAAAACATCTGTTTCTGTATTCTTAGGTCTCCGTCGACCACATCTTAGAAGAAGCCTTCCCCTTAGGGGCAGGGGGAGACAAGGAACCCCCCCCAGTAAAATGTCAGCTGAGCAGGGCTCTTTTTGCAGCAGGAACTCCCTTGCATATTAGGCGACACACCCCCTGATGTAGCCAATCCTCCAAGAGCTTACAGAGCTCTTCTTCCAGGGGCTACTGTAAGCTCTTGGAGGATTGGCTACATTAGGGATGCGTCGCCTAATATGCAAAGGAGTTCCTGCTACAAAAGAGCCCTGTGGTAATGCCCCCGTGTAGATCTACGGTGCGGTCTGATTTGGAATACGGGATACAGTTCTGGTCAGGGCTCTTTTGTAGCAGGAACTCCTTTGCATATTAGGCGACGCACCCCTAATGTAGCCAATCCTCCAAGAGTTTACAGTAGCCCCTGTAAGAAGAGCTCCGTAAGCTCTTGGAGGATTGGCTGCATTAGGGGTGTGTGGCCTAATATGCAAAGGAGCTCCTGCTACAAAAAGAGCCCTGCAGCTAAGTATTTTTCTTTAAGCAAGAGGGAGACGCACAGGGTCTCGGAGGGGAGCGGAAGCCCCGCCCCTACCCCCAGGTCCACTTGCCTCCTCTCTCACCTCTTACTCCTGGTGGGAATGCCCAAGCTACAATACCGGGTGCCATTTTGGGTTGCCTAAGATGCCATCTGAACTCAGTGTATGAGTGCGGCAGGTGGGGGGGGATTCAGGTTCAGTTGGTCTTGTGTTCAGGGCCTTCTTACCTTTAGCCGTAAAGAAATAGATTTTCCCAAAAGCCTGGCAGTTCCTCTGGGACTCGCAGAGCCCAAAACGCAGTTGGCCGCATTGTGTAGATTTTCTTGTCTGCGGGAAGCCACTTTTAGTTATGACAAGTTGGGGACCTGGGAGGGCCTGTGGTGGAGGAGGAGGAAGAGGAGATGGAGATGGAGATTATATTTATACCCCACCCTTCACTTGGAGTCTCAGAGCGGCTTACAAACTCCTTTCCCTTCCCCTCCCCCCAACAGACACCCTGTGAGGCAGGTGGGGCTGAGAGAGCTCTTTCAAAAACTGCCCTTTCAAGAACACCTCTGACGGAACTATGGTTTGGCCAAGGTCATCCAGCAGCTGTAAGAGAAGGAGGAGGAGGAGGAGAAGAAGAAGCAGCAGAGGAGGAGGAGGAGGAGGAGGAGACTGGATTTATACCCCGCCCTTCACTCAGAGTCTCAGAGCGGCTTACAAACTCCTTTCCCTTCCTCTCCCCCAACAGACACCCTGGGAGGTAGGTGGGGCTGAGACAGCTCTTTCAAAAACTGCCCTTTCAAGAACACCTCTGATGGAACTATGGCTTGCCCAAGGCCATCCAGCAGCTGCAAGAGGAGGAGGAGGAGGAGGAGGAAGAGGAGGAGGAGGAGGAGGAGGAGATTGGATTTATACCCCGCCCTTCACTACCCTAAAGGATTCTCAGAGCGGCTTACAAACTCCTTTCCCTTCCCCTCCTCACAACAGACACCCTATGAGGTAGGTGGGGCTGAGAGAGCTCTTTCAAAAACTGACCTTTCAAGAACACCTCTGACAGAACTACGGCTTGCCCAAGGTCATCCAGCAGCTGCGAGTGAAGGAGTGGGGGAATCAAACCCGATTCTCTCAGATTAGAGTGCGCACTTAACCACGACATCAAACTGGCATCTGCTTGGATTACAGTAGGTCCCTGGTTCAGTCACTGGCATGGCCAGTTAAAAGGGACCAGGCAGTATAGGTGATGTGAAAGACCTCTGTTGGAAATCCTGGAGAGCTACTGCCAGTCTGAGTAGACAGTGCTAACCTTGAGGGACTGATGGTCTGATTCAGTATGAGGGAGTTCATTGTGTCCGTGGGTGTTGAAGGTGACTCACAGGAGGGGAAATCCCATTTCCTCCTCCCCCAATCCCCATGATCTCATTCAGCTGCCCACCTGGCCTTTCCTTCCTCTATCCATTCCTGCTCCCATTCCTTGGATAAACATATGGAGCAGAGGTCAACGAATAGCCATCGGGCAAAAGGTATAGATGGAACACTCTGTCTGGGGCACTGATGCTCTGTCTTCTCAGTGCTTGGGGGGCAACAAGTGGGAGGGCTTCTGAGTTCTGGCCCCGCTGGTGGATCTCCTGATGGCCCCTGGGTTTTGGCCACTGTGTGACACAGAGTGTTGGACTGGATGAGCCATTGGCCTGAGCCAACATGGCTTCTCTTATGCTCTTATGGCCCCACTGGTGGACCTCCTGATGGCCCCTGGGTTTTGGCCACTGTGTGACACAGAGTGCTGGGCTGCGTGGGCCGTCGGCCTGAGCCAACATGGCTTCTCTTATGTCCTTATGGCCCCACTAGTGGACCTCCTGATGGCCCCTGGGTTTTGGCCACTGTGTGACACAAAGTGTTGGACTGGATGGGCCATTGGCCTGAGCCAACATTGGCTTCTCTTATGTTCTTATGGCCCCGCTGGTGGACCCCCTGATGGCACCTGGGTTTGGCCACTGTGTGACACAGAGTGTTGGACTGAATGGGCCATTGGCCTGATCCAACATTGGCTTCTCTTCTGTTCTTATGTCTGGGGTAGTGATGCTCTGTATCCTTGGTGCTTCTGCTAAAGAGACCTTGTTTAATAAACCAAAAACGTTCCTTAAGCTGTTCATCTTTCTTATCAGTTAATTGCTACAGTCATACTTATTAGGCAGACAGTACAGGAGATACGATCGAGGTTTATAAGATTATGCAGGAGGTGGAGAAAGAGGATAAAGAGAGGTGATTTGCCATTGCCTGCCTCTGGGTCATGACCCGGGTATTCCTTGGTGGTCTCCCATCCAAATATTAACCAGGGTTGACTCTGCTTATCAGCCAAATTCAGACGAGACTGTGGAACACAGGCCACAAGCACAGATGGCTTGAAAAGAGAAGGAGAAAAGAGGAAGAAAAAGATTCTTGAAGGATCAATGGCTTCAACGGCTCCTAGCCATGGTGACTAAATGGAACCTCCATAGCCGGAGGCAATCAACCTCAGAAACTCAGGGGGAGGTATTTGTGAATTTCCTGCATTGCGCAGGGGGTTGGACTAGATGACCCTGGAGGACCTTTCCAACTCTATGATTCTATGACATCGGGAAGGACACTGGCCTGGTCATTGGCACTGGTGTGGTGTCACTTCCGGGTTTCCCTCAGAAGTGACATCATGCCTCTCTAAGAAACTGCCTCTCCAGTAAAACCATTGACTTTCTGGCAATTCGTAGAGAGGTGTGACATTGGCCTGATGGGCTTTATAAAATTTTTTTCCTCACATTCTCACTTTAAGTGACAGCAGGAAAGAGGAGCTGGGGGTGGGGCATTCCCACTGAGGGACTGGCAAACCTATCAATTCCCTTGGAGAAAATGGCCACTTTGGAGAGCAGACTTAATGCTACACCAGACTCTATGGTATACCATAGAATCTAGAAGAAAAAGAAGAAGAAAAGAGATTGGATTTATACCCCGCCCTTCACTACCCAGAGAAGCCTCAGAGCAGCTTACAAACTCCTTTCCCTTCCCCTCCCCACCACAGACACCCTGAGAGGTTGATGGGGCTGAGAGAGCTCTTTTGAGGACTGCTTGTGAGAGAACAGCTCTGAGAGAACTTGTGACTGGCCCAAAGTCACACCAGCAGCTGCATATGGAGAGAAACGGCTCTTTTTCAAGAACAGCTCTGACAGAACTACGGCTTGCCCAAGGCCATCCAGCAGCTGCAAGTGGAGGAGTGGGGAATCAAACCCTGTTCTCCCAGATTAGCATCCGCGCACTTAACTACTACGCCAAACTGGCTCTCAATCTAGGAGACACGGAAGTCCCTCCCCATGCTCCACCCCCAAATCTCCAGGAATTTCCCAGGCCATAGTTGGCAAACTCTGATTTTAGCATCGTCATTTTTTTTGTTTCCGCAGTCAGACGAGTGCTTCTGTATCAGCATTGCTCCACGAACTGAGGAGTGACAATGTATTTGAGAGATCGAAACAAGGAGCTGGCCTGTCTGCTCCAAGCAATGGGGCTGTTTGTGATGGAAATGTTTGGACCCGACCATGACAACGGGGCCAGAAGCAACCCACACGGGGGACCTCGCTTAAAAATTCAGCAGCTGACACAAAGAGTTTGTGTTCCCTGCCGTTGAGCTGGAACTGCCCACACACAAGTCGTCTACAGAACATTCTAGGAAAAAAAGAACCCAGACCCAGACAATGTTCCGACCCCACCCCCTTCACCATGAGCACGACCTTAAGCTCCACTGAGTGCATACCTGGCTGGCTTTGAAAGTGCAACAGGATAGTTGTGGATGTAGCCCAAAGCATCATCCCTTCCAGAGAGGGACGGTTGGCATGTTCTTTCCCGTCACTCACAGTCCACAGAATGGACTTACCTCCTCTCACAGCGGTAAAGACCGTTCTTCCTTTTCACTGCTTTCAGACTAAGGTCGTTTCAGAGGCTCGTCGTTGTCACGAAAGCGGGCCCCAAGGACCTAAGTATTTGCACTTTCGGTAGAGCTGTTAATCCCTAAGTTTTGTCTGGATTGTTTCCGAGCTACACGGTGAGCAGCTGCAGTTAGTTACCAGTTAGCTTGATTGTGGCCACAGCTGTGAGCTGTCAAAATTACTGCTCGACAGCAGCCGATCTTGACAGTTCAAGATCTAGATCAATTGACTGATCCTTGTGATTGGTCGGTCAATTAAGAACTGACAACTGAGCTAGGATAAAGCCCAGAGTCAGGAACCACCACAGGGTATGAGGATATTTGCACAGAAAATGTCAGGGAACAATGGGAACCTTCCGCATGAACAGCTTGTGAACCTGGAGGAAGAGGTTGTCATTCTCTTTGGTACGTCTGCATCTGTGCTGCTGTGTCTTTGTTTCAGTGTACACACCCTTTCCCTTACTTGTATGTTTATATATATGTCATTCTTTTGTAAATAAATTTCTGGTTTTGTTTTCTAAGTAACTGGAGTGAGTTACTGGCCCGGAACCCAGGTCTATGGTTAAAATCAGTGCCTAGAATTACGATACTGAAAAAGGATTGATTTTTAATTGGCACACTACCTGAGTTTCCTCACATCCCAAGCCAAACCCGATCAAATAAACACGGGGGGCATACCCCAATGTTGTGACAGTTGTGTTGGTCTGCGGTAGAACAGCCAGATGTGAGCCCAGTAACAACCAGCCCCCATAGCCAGAAATTTTGGGTTGGTGGGGCATGGGGAAATATTGTGGGGCAGCAGAGGAGGGGGTATGTGGCCACATGTCTTCCCTGAACTCCCAAGAGGTGATTTTGCTGCTCGGCAGGGCTCTTTTTGTAGCAGGAACTCCTTGGCATATTAAGTGACACATCCCTAAAGTAGCCAATCCTCCAAGAGCTTACAGAGCTCTTCTTACAGGGGCCTACTATGAGCTTTTGGAGGATTGGCTACATTAGGGAGGGGTGTCGCCTGATATGCAAAGGAGTTCCTGCTACAAAAAGAGCCCTGCTGAGCAGCAAAAACACCCCTCTCCCTCCCTGCCTGCAAGGTTTAAAGGGCCCACTGATCTGCTGGAGGACCCTTTAAATCTTGGAGGCGGGGAGGGAGATGGGCGGCTGCAAGGTTTAAAGGGCCCTCTAGCTGATCGGCGGGTCACGTGCTCCTGCCGATCAGCTGGGTGGCCCTTTTAATATCAAAGGAGGGGAGGAGGGAGAAAGGCAACAGCTGTTGTGGAGCATGCTTCCCATTCGAGGGGGCGGAGCCCCAAAATGCCCCGCCGTTGCTACAGGCCCAGTAGCACTTTGGAGACCCACCAGATTTTCAGGGTATATGCTTTCAAGAAGGGGGCGTTGACTCTCGAAAGCTTAATACCCTGAAACTCTGGTTGGAGATCTCCCAGAATTACAACTTATTCCAGACTGGAGATCAGTTCCCCTGAAGAAAATGGCTGCTTTGAAAGGTGGGCTCTGTGGCATTATACCCTGCTGAGGTACCTCCCCTTCCCCAGCTCTGCCCTTTCTAGGCTTCACCCTGACATCTCCATAGGGTTGCCAGCTCCAGGTTGGGCAACTCCTGGAGACTTGGGGGTGGAGTCTGGGGATGACAGGGGGGCCTCAGTGGGGTACCATGCCGTAGAGTCCACCCTCCAAAGCACTCGTTTCTCCAGGGGAACTGATCTCTGCCGTCTGGAGACAAAACTGTAATTCCAGGGGATCCCCAAGTCTGATCTGAAGAGAGAGAAAAGAAGAGAAGAGGAGATTGGATGTATACCCCGCCCTTCCCTCGGACTCTCAGAGCGGCTTACAAACTCCTTTCCCTTCCCCTCCCCACCACAGACACTCTACAAGGTAGGTGGGGCTGAGAGAGCTCTTTCGAGGACTGCTCTTTTGGGAACAGCTGTGCCAGAGCTTGTGACTGGCCCAAGGTCATACCAGCAGCTGCGAGTGGAGGAGTGGGGAATCAAACCCGGTTCTCCCAGATTAGAGTCTGCAGACTTAACCACTGCACCAAACTGATTCTGGAGGTTGGCATCCCTATCCTGGAATTTCCCAACCCAGAGTTGGCAATCCTTTTGAGGAGGAAAAGTCTTTGTCCCTTTAACATAGGCGTGAGTAAGACCACTTTGGATTGTACCAGCTGAAGTGATTAATCCATATTCAAGAAATCAAGGACTAGACTGGCTACCTTATAAAAATCTTTTAAAATCTGAAGGGAAAAATTTTGTGTTAAAAGACAGATTTGATGTTGAATTTGAATATGATTGGTTGAAGTATAGACAGATTTATGATTTATTTAAGACCGATAAAAGAGAACATGGTTTTAGAGAAAAGAATATTGAAATTGAAACTGTATGGCTTGAGAAAGATAAAAAAATGATTTCTAAATTGTACAAGGTGTTATTGAAATGGTATACTGAGGATGAAGTTGTAAAGGAGCAAATGATAAAATGGGCAGTAAATGTTAATAATGAGATATTAATGACATCTTGGGAATACTTGTGGAAAAAATCAATGAAAATTTCAACGTGTGTAAATGTTAAAGAGAATTGTTATAAAATGATGTATAGATGGTATATGACGCCTAAAAAAATTGCTATTATAAATGAAAGTATGTCCAACAAATGTTGGAAATGTAAAAAACATGAGGGGTCTTTTTACCATATGTGGTGGACATGTGATAAAGCAGTAAAGTATTGGACAGAGATCCACAATGAGATACAAAAAATTTTGAATTGTACTTTTAAGAAAGACCCACAGATGTTATTGCTAGGTCTTAAAATGGAAGAATTAAATGTAGCCAAGAGAACACTACTATGGTACTTGATTACAGCAGCAAGACTGACTTTTGCTCAATGTTGGAAACAAGATAAAGTACCTGAAACATGGGAATGGATTAAAAAGACGTTGTTTTTAGCAGAAATGGATAAATTAACAAGAAAATTAAACAACGAAGAAGATGAAACTTTTTTGAAGACTGGAAAGACTTTCAAAAATACTTGTTGAAAAATTGGGACATTAAACGTGGTCTGATTTGTTTTGATAGTTATTAAGTGGAAAATGAAATAGAATTAGATTTCTGAATTGTTACCGTTTGTTAGAGAAAATAAGTTTAGAAATAACTGTAATAGAATAAGAGTGATATTACTGGGGTTGGAGCGGTGCGGGAAGTCTTGTTTGGGGGGGGAGAAGGGAAATTAGAAAAATGGGTATGTAGGTTGGCTGAAAATGTTTGAACATGTGATATATCCAATAATAAATTGTATTTACCAGAACATAGGCGTGAGTAGAAATGGGCAGCAGAAGTCTTCGTGGCCTAAAGGTAAAGGTTTCCCTTACCCATGAGCCAGTTGAATCCGACTCTAGGGGGCAGTGCTCATCTCTGTTTGCAAGCCAGCGCTGTCTGAAGACTTCTCCATGGTCATGTGGCTGGCATGACTAAACGCCGAGGCACACGGAACGCTGTTACCTTCCCACCAAACAGCACCTGTTTATCTACCTGCAGTTTCTTGCTTTCGAACCGCTAGGTTGGCAGGAGCTGGGGCCAGAGATGGGAGCTCACTCCGTCACGCGGCACTCAGGTCTCGAACTGCTGGCCTTCTGGTCTGCAATTCAGCATCTTAACCTCTGAGCCACCGTGGAGGTAAATTATCACCTGGTAAATCACATACCCATTAAGTCTCTATTAAAGGACGAGGACTCCCGTCAGTTTGTAGCCCTCTTTGGAAGCCCCTCTCATTCCACAGCTTCTCTGGGAATGAGCGTGACGAGATTCCTGGGAAAGCTTTCCAGGCTTATCAACAAAGGAGTTTTGTGAGTTCTCAGGACACGCCATTTACACTTTGGTCGCCGGCTTTTGGCATTCAGTAGGCACTGCTGCCCCCTAGTGGAACTGCACATGGACTACAGGTCTTTGGACATCAAGACAAGGTTAATAAAAAGTAAACCTTACACAGGTCCAGCTGTGATTTGGATTGAAGCTACCAAAGAGGGGATTTAACCTTTCAGCCTCCATCTGGGGCCTCAAGATCTCCTGGACTGATGACTGATTTCCAGATGACAGCGATCAGTTCTCCTGGAAGGAGGAAAAGGAGGAGAGATTGGATTTATACCCCACCCTTCACTATCCAAAGGAGTCTCAGAGCGGCTTACAAACTCCTTTCCCTTCCCCTCCCCACAACAGACCCGATATGAAGTCAGTGGGGCTGAGAGAGCTCTTTTGAGGACTGCTTGTGAGAGAACAGCTCTGAGAGGACTCATGACTGACCCAAAGTCACACCAGCAGCTGCATATGGAGGCGTGGGGAATCCCACCTGGTTTTCCCAGATTAGAGTCCGCCACTCCTAACCACTACACCAGAAATGGCTGGTTCAGAAGGTGGACTCTTTTTAACTCCCCCTAAAGTCTATTCTTCTTTTTGACATTTAACCGTTCTTTTGTATTGTTCTTTACTAAGTCAGATTACCCGGAATTGAAGTATATAGGCGGTTTTAATGTAACAAACTACTTTTTTTCTCATTTAAAGCTTGTATATTGTAACCATTACATGACCAACACCTCTTGAATTTTTAATGGTTATCTTTACTTTCTCCAGTAGTTTATAGTTCCCCTTCCTTCTTTTCTCATAGTTTTGGAAAATAAAAAAATAAAATAAAAAGAAGGTGGACTCTTTGTATCCATTGTTCGCTATGGAAAGTGTGGGGCATGTATCCGTGCACAGCTGCTGTTTTAAGGAAGGGAGTCTGAAGAACCAAGTCAAACTGAGGCGAAGAGGGATGAAGAGCTAGACCACTGGGGAAATTAAAAACCAATAAGGCTGCGGTCACACCAGAGGCTTGCCGTGATCCGCACCTCTAATTGCACCGGTTTAAAGTGTTGTGGGGCAGACCAACCGGACAGCACAACCTGGGGCAGTTTCCCTGCACACTTGTCTGGTGGTCGGGCATTCACATCACAGCAACACTTCGACCACAGGTTGTTTTTGTTTTAATGCAGGCGGGTGCACGCACATATATACTCATGCGCATATGCATATATGGGCAGCAACTAAAAAAAAAGTGGTGGAAACAGATCTGTGGGTTCAGACTCCCTTCCCTGTGAGGTCGGTGGGGCCGAGAGAGCTCTGACAGAAACGGCTCTTTTTCGAGAACAGCTGTGCCAGAACTATGGCTTGCCCAAAGTCATCCAGCAGGTGCAAGTGGAGGAGTGGGGAAAAAAACCCGGCTCTCCCAGATTAGAGTCCACGCACTTAACCATGACACCAAATTGTTCATAAATGATCCGGAACTGGGGATGAGCAGTGTAGTGACCAAATTTGCCAATGTGACAAAATAATTCAGGATGGCGAAAACCAAGTTTAGCTGTGAAGAGCTCCAAGAGGATCTCCAGACACTGGGTGAGTGAACCACAATCTGGCAAATGGAGTTCAGTGTTGGTGAGTGTACAGTGATTCACACTGGGACAAAATATCCCAAATTCCAGTATAAGCTAATGGGTCTGAACTTAAGAACATAAGAGAAGCCAATGTTGGATCAGGCCAATGGCCCATCCAGTCCAACACTCTGTGTCACGCAGTGGCCAAAATTACCAGGTGTCATCAGGAGATCCAGCAGTGGGGCCAGGACACTAGAAGCCCTCCCACTGTTGCCCCCCCCGCCAAGCACCAGGAATACAGAGCATCACTTGCCCAGAGTCTCTATCTATACCTTGTGGCTAATAGTCACTGATGAACCTCTGCTCCATACATTTATCTAATTCCGTCTTGAAGCCGTCCATGCTTGTAGCTGCCACCACCTCCTGTGGCAATGAATTCCACGTGTTAAACACTCTTTGGGGGAAGAAGGACTTCCTTTTATCCGTTCTAACCCGACCGCTCAGCAATTTCATGGAGTGCTCACGAGTTCTTGCATTGTGAGAAAGGGAGAAAAGTACCTCTTTCTCGGCTTGCTCTATCCCATGCATAATCTTATAAACCTCGATCATGTCACCCCTCAGCCGTCGTTTCTCCAGGCTAAAGAGCCCCAAGCATTTTAACCTTTCTTCATAGGGAAAGTGTTCCAACCCTTTTATCATTCTAGTTGCCCTTTTCTGCACTTTTCCCAAAGCTATAATATCGTTTTTAAGGTGTGATGACCAGAACTGTACACAGTACTCCAAATGAGGTCGCACCATTGATTTATACAGGGGCAGTAAGATATTGGCTGATCTGTTTTCAATACCCTTCCTAATAATCCCCAGCATAGCGTTGGCCTTTTTTATTGCAGTCGTACCTGTCTTGACATGCAGAGACTGAGAGCCAAACGATAAATGATGGTGGCTATGGGTGGCTATGGTTGCTATGGTGGCTATGATGGTGGCTATGGTTCTGATGGCAGAAAGTGAAGAGGACCTAAAGAGCCTCTTGCTCAGGATGAAAGACGAGAGCGCAAAAGTGGACTTGCAGTTCAGCACCAAAAAACCAAGATCACGGCATCCAGCCCCATCACTCCTTGGCAAATAGAAGGGGAAGTCGTAGAAGCAGTGACAGACTTCACGTTCCTGGGATCCCAGATCACTGCAGATGGTGACTGCAGCCATGAAATTAAAAAAGACGCCTGCTCCTTGGGAGGAAAGCGATGGCAAACCTAAACAGCATGATAAAAAGCAGAGACATCACCCTGCCAACAAAAGTCCGCATGGTCAAAGCAATGGTATTCCCCGTAGTAATGTATGGCTGCGAGAGTTGGACTATAAGGAAGGCCGAGCGCCGAAGAATAGATTCTTTTGAACTATGGTGCTGGAGAAGACTCTTGAGAGTCCCTCGGACTGCAAGGAGATCAAATAATTCAATCCTAAAAGAAATCAACCCTGACTGTTCCCTGGAAGGCCAGATCCTGAAGTTGAAGCTCAAATACTTTGGCCACCCAATGAGAAGGGAGCCCTCACTGGAGAAGACCCTGATGCTGGGAAAGATTGATGGTCAAAGAAGAAGGGGACGGCAAAGGATGAGATGGTTAGACAGTGTCATCGATGCAACGGACATGAAATTGAACAAACTTCAGTGGACAGCGGAAGACAGGAGGGCCTGGCGTAATCTGGTCCATGGGGTCGCGAAGAGTCGGACTCAACTGTGCGACTGAACAACAACATGGGTCCATTCCGTACCCATCAATGCCCTTTTGAAAGAGTCTGTAATTCTTTAAAAATCCTGTTAAGCCCCAATCCAGATCAAGTACTTGGCATGGCGGCCCCAGGAGTTCCCATCCACCCCCATGCTTTGCAGGTCCCCAGCTGCTTCTACACCTGAAAAGGAATGGGGGTGAAAACTAGAAACCCTGGAGTTGCTGCACCCCGGGGCGGATTAAGGTTCCCTGGTGCCCTAAACACTGACCAACCTCGGTGCCCCCCTCCTTTCCACACGGACCCCCAGTCCATTTCAGGGGTTGACCTGTCTGACCAGATCTGCAATGCAGGCTGCAGCAATACCAAAATTTATTCATAGGATAACACAATATACTGTACAAGCTAAGCCAAGCTTTGGCTACATAAAAGTCCTACAAAAATTCAAGACAACCTCTATTTTAATATTTCACCCGTTAAATGGATCCGAGTTCCAATATTCATGACCTGGAAGGCATTTTCCTACATTTTTTCACCCTTTCCCCCAACTTTGTGGTGCCCCCTTTGGCCCTGGCGCCCTAAAGCACGTGCTTAGCCTGTTTAATGGTTAACATAAGAACATAAGAGAATATGAGAGAAGCCAATGTTGGATCAGGCCAATGGTCCATCTAGTCCAACACTCTGTCACACAGCGGCCAAAATATACCAGGTGCCATCAGGAGGTCCAGCAGTGGGGCCAGGACACTAGAAGCCCTCCCACTGCTGCACCCTCCAGCACCAAGAATACAGAGCATCCCTTGCCCCAGACTGAGAGTTCCCATCTATACCCTTGTAGCTAACAGCCACTGATGGACTTCTGCTCCACATGTTTATCTAATTCCCTCTTGAAACTGTAAACAGTGGTTAAGCTGCCATGGGCTGCACCGTCTACCCACTCTAGATTGGGGCCTTGCAGCAATTTTTAAAGAATCACAAATGCATCTAAAGTGGCATCGGCAGCCACGGGGTGGATCTGTGGCTGCCGTCATTTGTTGTTTGGTCCTGGGAGAGAATGACACCTTGGGGTGGTAGGGGATAGCTCAGTGAAACTGTCACCCCGTCCCCCATGTACTGTAGTGGTGAAAAAAGGGCAAACTCTTAAATTAGGGATTATGAGGGAAGGGACTGACAATAAAATGGCCAATATTGGAATGCCCCTGTGTAGATCTATGGTGCGGCCACGTTTGGAGTACTGTGTACAGCTGTGGTCACCGTATCTCAAGGAGGACATGGCAGAGCTAGAAAAAGTGCAGAGGAGGGCAACCCAGATGATTTGAAGAAAGGCGGAAGAGTCTGGGACTTTATACCCCTCTGAGCCAGTTTGGTGTAGGGGTTAAGTGCGCAGACTCTAATCTGGGAGGAACCGGGTTTGATTCCCCACTCCTCCACTTGCACCTGCTGGATGACCTTGGGGAAGACATACTCCTGTCAGAGCTGTCCTTGAAAAAGAGCAGCTTCTGTCAGAGCTCTCTCAGCCCTGCCTCCCTCACAGGGTGTCTGTGGTGGGGAAGGGAAGGGAAAGGAGTTTGTAAGCTGCTCTGAGACTCCCTTGGGTAGTGATGGGCAGAGTATAAATCCAATCTCCTCTTCTTCTTCTCCTCCCTGAGCCCTGCCTAGGATTGTTAGTTACCTACTGTTTGCCAGCAGGGGGCTCCTGGCTGCTGCCTGGGGTCTCTATGGTCACCATAGAGTTTTTAGCAGAACGCTAGAGCATCTCTCTCACAATGTGCCCGGCGCAGCAGAGCTCTTTGGGGGCAGGGGTTCCCCGCCAGCCAGCTGGTCCGTGGCAGACTGGGGGCCCGAAATCAGGGGAAACCCGGCCCCCTCAGGGGGATGGCAGCCCTAGCCCCACCCTTCCCAGCTCCACCTCCAAATCTCCCGGACTTTCCCAACCTGGAGTTGGCAGCTCTACCCCACTCTGTTCTCCAGGCTAAATGTATCAAGGTTATTCACCCTTGGCTTGTGGGACAGTTTTTCCAGCTTCCCAATCTTATTTGCGGCCCTCCTTTGAACTGGAGATTATGCCTGTTTTCCGACATCCTTCTTATAATGCACCATCCAAAACTAGACTTCCAATTTTGGACAGGCATGCAAGAGAGTCGAATTATTCCTTCTTGTGACTTGGATTAACATAGCCTAACATCTAGCACACTCCGATACAAATCTGACGTTCCCCGTGACTTTCTAGGTCAACCCGAATGAAACCGATCCATCCCCGTGGCGGCCAGAAGCTTTGCCAATCTTGTTCCTGGCTCTTTTCTTCAGATCCGTCCCTGAATTAATGCCCCATTAAGTAGTTAATTATTTCCCTATCAGCCTGGCTTTTATCTCTTAATACAGCCCTTTTACCGCCTGCGATAATTGCCCTGTCTCTGATAACTCTCCGAAAATCTAATGAGGCTTGACAAGGCCTACTTGACAACAACTCTCCACATCATTAAGTTCTCTTTTCCCCCCCCTTTCCTTTTTAAGTTGTCATCTTATCACACTCGACAACTGCAGGTCTAACTTCGGCGGCCGGGGGCCCGTAATGTGTGGTTTCCCATTGAGCGATGATAAAAAAAAATTATCCACGGATCACCTGCCAAGTCCAAATTGGCTGCTTCCCTGACAGGCTGATTTTTTAAAAAAAGAAATATCTTTCTTGCCTTTATTGGCAAGAGGCTGGTCAATAGGTCAACAGGGCTGCCACAGTTTCTTCCAGAAAAGCGAGAGGTCTCCATTCAGTTTTGGGGTATGAAGCAAAAATGTATTAGTTACTTCCTTTATACCCTGCCTTTCTCCTCAGAAGGGACCCCAAGTAGCTTTGATCATATACTTCTCCATTTTATCCTCACAACAACTCTGTGAGGTATGGTAGGCTGAGGCCGTGTGACTGGCCCGAGGTCACCCAGCAAGCTTCCTCTCCTCCATTTTGTTCTCACAACAACCCTCTGAGGGAGGGTAGGTTGAGGCCGTGTAACTGGCCCGAGGTCACCCAGCAAGCTTCCTCTCCTCCATTTTATCCTCATAACAACCCTGTGAGGGAGGGAAGGCTGAGGCCATGTGACTGCCCCGAAGTCACCCAGCAAGCTTCCTCTCCTCCATTTTGTTCGCACAACAACCCTGTGAGGGAGGGTAGGCTGAGGCGGTGTGAATGGCCCGAGGTCACCCAGCAAGCTTCCTCCCCTCCATTTTGTCCTCACAACAACCCTGTGAGGGAGGGTAGATGGAGGCAGTGTAACTGGCCCAAGGTCACCCAGCAAACTTCCATGGCTGAGTGGGGACTTGAACGTGGGTCTTCTGGATCCTAGTCTGACCGCTACGCTGCACTGGGTCATGGGAAAGGAGATGCCATCAGCCATGCTCCTGGGAATGGTACGCTACGTTACCACCTGTCAGGTAGCCCTGTCATTGGGATGGAATGTTAGGGAGTACTTTCCTCCTCTCAGCCTCTCATCAGTGCTGTTCTACTACTTGTATGTTATCATTACTCTGACTTTGTGGTGTCTCCAGCTGCAGGACACTACGCTGGGAATCAACGGCTTTTAATTTTTCTTGCTTTGCCTGCTTGCTTTGTCCATGCATGTGAATTGTATTCACTGGCTTTACTTAGGCTAGGGGGGTTGTTTGAATTCACTATAAGTCAGGGGCCTCCATTATCCACAGCCATTCCTGACACAAGCTGTACACGTGTCTTTAGTTACGATTCACCAATAAACAGATCCTTCTTCTGAAGCCCTGCGTTGTGTGACCTGACTAAGGAGCCTGACACTACCTTTTTCACTAGTCCTTGCTCTAGGGTTGTGTTTCGGTTTTGTTTTGTTTTGTTTTTATGGTGGTGGCGGTGGTGGAAAGTGCCATCAAGTCACAGATGATTTATGGCGACCCCAAAGGGTTTTCAAGGCAAGAAACATTCAGAGGTGGTTTGCCATGGCCTGCCTCTGGTCGCAACCCTGCTATTACTTGGTGGTCAGCCGTCCAAATACTGGACCAAGGCCGACCTCACTTAGCTTCCAAGATCTGATGAGACCAGGCTAACCTGGACCATCCAGGTGGAGGCTTTTTAAAAAAATTAAGTGGCATTTTCTGGAGTTCTGGCCCCGCTGATGGACCTCTAGATGGCACCTGGGTTTTGGCCACTGTACTAATGAGGGCTGACCCTGCTTAGCTTCTGAAATCTGATGAGATGGGGCTAGTCTGGGTAGGGTAGGCAGGTCCTTCCTGGCAACTGGCAGGAGATGGGGGGGGGACTTACCCAGAGCAGCAGAGTGGCCCATCTGCCATGCAGCTCAACATGTCTACGTCAGTGACCATGTGACCCAGAAATGATGTCATCACTTCTGGGATATCAGGGTGACGTTCTGGTATTTGGGCAAAAACTCTATGGAGAATTTGGCTTCTACCATGGAGGGTTTTTTTTGCAACTTTATCTTTATTATTTTTTATAAAACTTTTGTACAACAAAAACAACATTTCAGCCGTAACACTTAGCATAACATTTATAACAAGGGAAAAAACAGAACATGAACCACTTCTTTTATGAATTAAAGTTCTATCAATAAAACTAATAAAATATGAGGGAATTTCAGACAGATGATATAATCCGGAAGAGGAACGGTTCCCAAACGGTTTCTGTTCTGGCATTTCAGACAGAACCGTTTTAGAACCGGTTCCCTACCGGAATATATTTGTAATTTCACACAGAATCGCTTCTGTCCCGTTCAGGAAACGGGGGTGAAGCGTTTTACCTGTCAACCACTTCCAAGTAGTCGTCAGTTTCTTCTCCCGGATCCGATACGCTTTTTTCCCGCCTTTTTTCGCCCGCGCGGGCAATCTCCGGCTTTTTAAAAAAAATATTCGCTTTAGAGCGCTATAATGCTATAGCGCTATACCGCAATAGCGCAATAGCATCATAGCAACCCTATTGGAATGCCTGCAGTGTTGTTTTATAGCACTATGGTGCTATAGCGCTCTAAAGCGAACTTTTTTTTAAAAAAAAGGCACGGCGGGAAACAGCAGGAAAACAAAGCGGTGCAGTCTGAATTGCCAAACCGCTTCTGATTCGGCTCTTTTCCGGTCAGAGAAAGCCATGTGTGAAATGGCAGCCCTGTACCGGTTTACTTCAAGACGAATCAGAAACGGCTTCAATCCGGCAGAATCTCGGTAATGTGAAATTCCCTATGAAGTCCACGTATTTAGCTGGAAGAGCAGTGAGGTTATTCACTTCCGTCTCGATATAATGGGAAAAAAGGAAACTGTTTTCCCACAAAGTCCGACTCCTTTGCTTGATTATCCGCTATTAATAATTGAGTTGCAATTTCGTCCTGTACTGTCATGCCCCATGTTTTCTGAAACCATTGCCTTAATGTTGTGTGTTTTGTGTGTTTTCCAGTACTGTGCTAATAATGTCTTAACTGCTATTAATAAAAGAGCTACAAGCTCCTTCTACAATTTAGTCATAGATGTATTTTCCCAATAGTTACCATAGAGTTTTTGCCCAAATACCAGAAAGTTGCCCCAACAACCCGGGCGTGATGATGTGCAAGAAGGGTCTCCCTCTCTTTCAGGGTAAGATCCCCCCCTTGGCCAGCTAGCTGATTGACTGTGCAGAGGTGGGGCCTTGCAGGAGAGGACCCCCCTCCTCCTCTGGGGGGTCTGGCAACCCTAAACTATTAAAATCTGATGAACAAAAGGCCTCTGGAAATTAGGGCACACAAAAGTTCATACCTCAAATACAACTTTGTTGATCTTAAAGGTGCCACTGGACTCGAACGTTGTACAGCAGTTAGATTTGAGTCTGGTAGCATTATTCTCAGACCCAATCCCAGCAAAGCCCACCCACCCCCATTACACGCAAGACGCCACAGACGTCCTTTGGTCTGTAAGGTGCTCCTGGTCTCAAAGTTAACAACTGCTCCAAAGAAGAAGCTTCTTCCAGCAGGTGGCGCTGTGATATCAGCATATGAAGGACACCTCTGGTCTCTCATCTTTCCTTCCAGGGGTTCAGAAATGAAGGGGATTCCATGAAACAGGTGTCCGGAAAGTTGCCACATTGCCCAGCAGCAAGTGAATTGTACCCACTGTGTGGCGCAGGGTGAGAAGTTCACTTTTGAGCTGTGTTACATAAGAACATAAGAGAAGCCAATGTTGGATCAGGCCAATAGCCTATCCAGTCCAACACTCTGTCGCACAGTGGCCAGAAATACCCGGTGCCATCAGGAGGTCCAGCAGTGGGGCCAGGGACACTAGAAGCCCTCCCACTGTTGTCCCCCCCCAAGCACCAAGAATACAGAGCATCACTTGCCCCAGACCGAGAGTCCCTATCTATACCCTGTGGCCAATAGCCACTGATGGACTTCTGCTCCATATGTTTATCTAATCCCCTCTTGAAGCCGTCCATGCTTGTAGCTGCCACCACCTCCTGTGGCAGTGATGTGCAGAGACATGCAGAGAGGGCCTGGCATGATGTGGTCCATGGGGTCATGAAGAGTTGGACTCAACTGTGTGACTGAACAACAACATGCAGGTAGCCTGTATTCCCGGGCCCTACTGCACACCCGGGTGTGACTGGGGACGATCCTAGACCAAAGGGGATTCAGGAGTTCCCCACCTAGCTTTGCTCCAAAGACAGTTTAATCTTCTGCAATGGCTGAATCCCCAGGCTCGGCAGAGCCTATTTCAAGCTAGTCTTGCCCGGACATGGTGTGCACATGAAACATTTTCTTTGTGACTTTTTCACAATATTGTTGTGACCCGATCCCATGTAGGGTTACCAGCCCAGTGCTGGAACTCAGTGGAAGATTGAAGGGGCAGGGACCTACCTGACTGGCATTATGCCGATGCCACGAGGTCACTTACGGCACAAACAGGAACTGACATCGTCATAGTGGTAGGACGCTCTAGGATTCATTGAAACCTCTATGGTTTAACCATTGAGTTTTAGGTGAGCCCTAAAGAATCATGCTAACATAATGGCTTCAGTTCCAGTTGGTGCCAGAAATTATGTGGTGTCAGTATGATACCTAGGGAGAAAATTAAAAAAGAAAAATAAGGCCTTGCCTACTTACAGGAAGTTCTGACCATAGAGTTGTTGACAATTCTTAGAACTGCCCAGAAGCGGCAAGGGTAGCTCTAGGAATCACCAAAACTCTGTGGTCAGAACTTCCTATAAGTATACAAAGTCTTGTTTTTCTATTTAATTTTTCACCCAGGATGCTGCCTCCCCCCACAACCCTCCCACCAGTTGCCAGGCATTGCCTGGCAATCCTACAGGTTAGTCCAGATCCCTGGGTGGCTTCCCCTTTCCTTTGCAGAGTAAACAACAGCCATTTGTGTCAGTAAATCAAATGATGGTTCCACCATCCATCTGCATGCCTCAGGCTCGCTGCCTTCCTGTTTTCTTGTTGAAAACATTGTGCAGGAGTTTATTAATGTCATCCCGTCATTTCTTGGTTTTGCTTGGAAAGTACAATCAATTTTAAAGATGTTGTGAAACTTCTCTGAAGGAAGGGGGCTTGGTTGACGACGTTATGGGCACCAGCCAGTCAGTGCTGATCCGGGTTATTTGTCCATAAGATGGGTCGTAACACAGTCGTATTTTTTAAAAAGAGATACACAAGGCAAACCGGTATGGATAAAACCAGTCTGCCACACGCACTGTTGAAATGGTTTTGGTACATCTGAGAGCCAGCGTGGCATAGTGTCTAGTATCTGGGAGACACGGGTTTGATTCACCACTTGTGCCACGGAAGCTCATTGGGTGACCTCGGCCCAATCGTGAACTCTCACCCTAATCTACCTCACAGGAGAACAAAATATGAGTCCAGCAGCACCTTTAAGACCAAGTTTAAAGTTTATGTAAAGTACTGGGTTCCGTGCCTCATGACTTGGACGACGACATAAGAGAAGACGCATTTATTCGTACTTCACACAAGACAAAAGACACTCAGTAACGGCCGGAGGCCAACTATATACAGTAAGGGGGGGGGGACGCCCCACATTCCCATTGGCGGGTTTGAATCTCCCGCCAGTGCTGCCATTGGTTCCCTTTAGGCGAGCTCAGGAGCCTAGTCCCTATTGTTCTCAGGAATGGAGCTCGGCTGCATTTCGCCTGCTCGGGCTCCCGGTCCTAGGACATAACAGTTTAATTCAAGGTATAAGTTTCCGTGTGCAAGCACACTTCTTCAGATATCTGGTATCTGAACAAGTGTGCTTCCACATACGGAGCAGAAGTCCATCAGTGCCTATTAGCCACACGGTATAGAGAGGAACTCTCGGTCTGGGGCAAGGGATGCTCTGTATTCTTGGTGCTTGGGGGGGTCAACAGTGGGAGGGCTTCTAGTGTCCCTGGCCCCACTGCTGGACCTCCTGAGGGCACCTGGTATTTCTGGCCACTGTGTGACACAGAGTGTTGGGCTGGATGGGCCACTGGCCCGATCCAACATCGGCTTCTCTTATGGAAGCCTCTTCTTCTTACGAAAGCTGATACCTTGTGTAATGTCTTAACTGTAACTGAGCCTGTAACTGAGCCACGTTAAGCTTGTTTCTATGCAGAGGTTCGTAAGCTGTAACCTTTCTATTGGCCGTTCCTATGGAATGGTTTGAAGCAACCAATCACAACGGTAAATACGTTTATGGAGGGAACGGACCTGATTGGTCTTTAGCTCTGTCACGCCACGGGATGTTAACTTTTCTATGGGCGTGGCTTTGAGAGCCCGGACTGTTCGAAAGAAGGAGCTGTGCTCCACTCGTCGTTGTGTGTTGCCGTCGTGTTCTGATCGTCTAGTTCAGTGTTTTTCAACCACTGTGCCATGGCACACTAGTGTGCCGTGAGATATTGTCTGCTGTGCCGTGGGAAAAATTCCAATTTCATCCGTAACATATGAACAATTATAAAATAAAGTATTATTATTTCATAATAAAGTAATTATAAAATAATTTCTTTGTGTTTATTTGATTCCTATTCAAGAGAATTACTTTATATATAGTCAATATAGGCACAGAGTTAATTTTTTTTAACATTTTCTAATGGTGGTGTGCCTCATGATTTTTTTCATGAAAAAAGTGTGCCTTTGCACAAAAAGGTTGAAAAACACTGGTCTAGTTGCTGTTACCAATAAAGCGGAATCACTTTGCTGAAATCACTGCCTCTTGTTGAGTTGCATAGTTAACACCTTGAATTAAACTTCGTTGGCCTTAGAGGTGCCAGCGGACTCGAACTTTCTTCTGCTGCTTGAGACCAACACGGTGACCCACCTGAATCTCCTTCACAGGGTTATTGTGGGGATAAAATGTTATTGTGGGGTGGGGGGGAATAGAATGATGTTGTATAGGAAAAAACTTTCCTGGTTCATTCACACTAGGCCCAAATGGCTTAGCTGAGAACATGTCCCTGTGACTTTTGACGCCTGACCAAATGGCATGCACAGATGCCAGGCCTAGATATCCATTTCAAAAGCCACTTTGGCACCTCTGAGGGGAAGACCAGACATTGAGACTCTTCCCAAACTTCAAAGCACAGCAGACATGTGCCTTCAGCACATAAGCAATGGCAGTTCCTACATAGGGGAATTTCACATTACCGAGACTCTGTCGGTTTGAAGCCGTTTCTGATTCGTCTTGAAGTAAACCGGTACAGGGCTGCCATTTCACACATGGCTTTCCCTGACCGGAAAACAGCCGAATCAGAAGTGGTTTGGCAATTCAGATTGCACTGCTTTGTTTTCCCGCCGGTTCTCACCACGCCTTTTTTAAAAAAAATGTTCGCTTTAGAGCGCTATAGCGCTATAGTGCTATAAAACAACACTGCAGGCATTCCAATGGGGTTGCTATGATGCTATTTTGCTATTTTGCTATAGCGCTATAGCGTTATAACGCTCTAAAGTGACCGTTCAAAAAAAAAAAAGCCGGAGATCGCCCGCGCGGGCGAAAAAGGCGGGGAAAAAGCGTATCGGATCCGGGAGAAGAAACTGACGACTACTTGGAAGCGGTTGACAGATAAAACGCTTCAGCCCCGTTTCCTGAACGGGACAGAAACGATTCTGGGTGAAATTACAAATATATTCCGGTAGGGAACCGGTTCTAAAACAGTTCTGTCTGAAATGCCAGACCAGAAACCGTTTGGGAACCGTTCCTCTTCCAGATTATATCATCTGTCTGAAATTCCCCATAGTTAGACACACCTTTCTGCTCTGTCGTGATTGGGTAAATGGCCATGCTCAGTTGTGAAAGAGGTAGGAGGGGATTTGCCCTTGCCCTATGGAAAAAAAGACACAGAACTCTCTTGGAAGGAGGGCCCCTTTCTAAGAGTTAGTCTCTGTTTGGATTACAAACCTGCAAAATGGAATTTGACTAGTGGGCAATGAGGCTGGACTTAACTGCTCACTGCAGACATGGTTTTCATCTTGAAGATTCCCTGGGCAATGGACTTTGTTCTATCTGGTAATTATGGAATATCTTATCTTTATGTTTAGTAAGAGCTGTAGAAAGCTATAGGCCTTGTTCTTTGCTTTTTAATCTTTGCAAGTCTCTTGTCATATAAGTGCTTTGCTTAATAAAGATCTTATATAGATTAATCTCATCTGATTGTGAGTTGTTCATGTATTGTAAATGGGAACTCCAAGCCTAGATCTAGAGCCTAAGCTGCTCGCCTAGAAAGCTACTACTGTATGTTAATTATCTGCAGCTCTAGCCCAGAGCTGATAAGTTGTTGATTCCCAGAAACCTGGCAGGAGGTGGGACCTATGCTCCTGTCTGAGTTGGGAACGTCCTTAAATAGGTCCTGGTGGCAGAATACTGATTTCAGTGTTCCTGAAGCATGTGGGTCTTTGGTATCTCTCACTCCTGGATGGGCGTGGGATAGACGTGAGATTCTCCACATGCTGGCATAGTAACAAGGACTTGCACCTTTCTTATCTCCTGGACTGGAGGTGAGAAGGTGCAAGTAAGTAGAAAACTTGTACAGATGTAAACCACTTTAGGTCACCTCTGGGGAGAAAGGCGAGGGAGAAACAAATTAGATAAAATAAATAAAAGAAGGAGAGCTGCAGGTCAGCCTCAGGTGAGGATGGCTTTTTCCTCTGAGCTCACAGAGATCTTTCTCCCCCCCCCCCGAGCTAGAAAGAAAAATCGCTTCCCTTTCCCTTCCCATTTAAGACTATGTTTAAAAATTACACAAGGCTTCATCCGCTCGCACGCACATCTACAATTAAAAATCCACGATCCTTGTCACGCCATTACTCTCATTAGCCGCTTTCTTCTAGATGATTATGATCTGGATAATTCGCACTCTAAATATAATGAGATCAGCCATTCTGACAATTTACAATCGGTGTTTATGTCTCTGAAGTTACACATAACGGGGGCTTCGCCCTGTGCTAAAAATCTAAGCGTTTTCTTTCACCTCCCATTTTGGAAAAGGCTTTACTATGGTGGGCCCGATCCAATACGTCTCTATTGGATTTCTTTTTTTTTTAAGCATTTATTTATAAGTTTTGTTATTTACAAAAGATAAGGGGAAAAAAAATTAATATATGTAGTTCATTCTTTGGAGCTTACATTAAACATTCTTTCCACACCATTTATACAGGGCGATTTTTGGGCAGGAACACACAGGAAAGGAGTTCCGGCTGGCTCCTGAGTTGGCCACGCCCAGCAGGAGCTTATTAGCATAATAGGCCACACCCAACAGCAGAAACTCATTAGGATTGGCTACATTAGAGCTGTGTGGCCTAACATGCAAAGAAGTTCCTGCTACAAAATAAGCCCTGGGTTTTGACAACAAACAAGGTCAACAGAATAAGAAGCAAAAGGTGGGTGTGGCTGGATGGCTACACTTCTGGCAACATGGGGGTGTGGCCTAAGATGCTAATGAGCTGTGCTGTCAGGGGTGTGTGGCCTAATATGTTAATGAGCTTCTGATGTTGGGTGTGGCCTATTATGCTAATGAGTACCTGCTGGGCATTTTCTACAAGAAGAGCCCTGCTCTATACCATCTTATGTCTTTCCCTTGCAATATCGTGTTCAGTTTATCCATTTCTGCAATTTCATATATTTTTGTAACCAACTCATCCCTTGTGGGCAGTTTTCCAGATTTCCAACATGTGGCTATACGTATTCTTGCTGTAGTGAGAATATATGTCAGAATATATGTATCATCGCGTCCATAACCATCTGGTATTATATTTAATAGGTATATGTCCGGTAGCAGTTGTAAATTTATATCCATAATCTCTATTATCAACTGGTTAATACATTTCCATTATTTGTAAATCTTCTCACACCTCCACCAGATATGGAAAAATGTGCCTATGTTATCTTTACTTCTCCAACAATTTCTTGACACCTCTTTGTAACATCTGGCCATTTCATCTGGTGTCCAGTGCCAGCATGGGTTTATGAAGAATAAGTCATGCCAGACTAACCTTATCTCCTTTTTTGACAGAGTTACTAAAATGGTTGACTCTGGCAATGCCATGGATATAGTGTATCTAGATTTCAGTAAAGCATTTGACAAAGTTTCTCATGATATCCTTGAGGATAAGCTGGTTAAGTGTGGGCTGGATGGCGCAACCGTTGGGTGGATTCATGGTTGGTTGAAAAATCGTACCCAACGAGTGCTCGTAAATGGCTCTGCGTCTACGTGGAGGGAAGTCTTGAGTGGAGTACCACAGGGCTCGGTCCTGGGCCCGGTGTTATTCAATATTTTTATAAATGACCTGGATGAAGACATAGAGGGGATGCTTATCAAATTTGCAGATGACACGAAGCTGGGTGGGATTGCTAATTCTGAAAAAGACAGAGTCAGGATTCAGAAGGATCTTGATAGGCTGGAAGAGTGGGCTGAGGCAAATAAAATGAATTTCAATAGAGATAAGTGCAAAGTCCTACACTTAGGTACAAAAAATCAAAGGCACAGATATAGAATGGGAGGGACTTGGCTTGACAGCAGCACCTGTGAAAGGGATCTAGGTGTTATGGGTGATCACAAGCTAAACATGAGCCTGCAGTGTGATGCGGCTGTGAAGAAAGCTAATGCAATCTTAGGATGCATTAGCAGAAGCCTTGTGTCCAGATCACGGGAGGTGGTCGTTCCACTGTATTCTGCTATGGTCAGGCCCCACCCGGAGTACTGTGTCCAGTTTTGGGCACCACATTTTCGGAAGGATGTTGACAAACTCGAGCGGGTCCAGAGGAGGGCGACCAGGATGGTGAGAGAGTTGGAGTCCAAGTCTTATGAGGAAAGGCTGAGGGATGTTTAGCCTGGGAAAGAGAAGGTTTAGAGGGGATATGATTGTAGTCTTCAAGTATTTGAAGGGCTGTCATGTAGAAGATGGAGTGGATCTGTTCTCTCTTGCTCCGGATTGCAAGACTAGATCTAATGGGTGGAAATGACAAGGGAGTCGTGACCGGCTTAATATCAGGAGAAACCTCCTAACTGTAAGAGTGGTTGAGCAGTGGAACAGACTGCCTCGGGAGGTGGTGGATGCTCCTTCGCTGGACGTTTTCAAGAGGAGACTGGACAACCATCTTTGGGGTATGTTGTAGGTGTGTAGGGGTTTCGGCTGTGTTCCTGCAGAGTGCAGGGGGTTGGACTAGATGGCCTGCAAGGTCCCTTCCAACTCTAACATTCTATGATTCTATGATTCTATAAAACGTTTTGAGAATATGCCACGCTGCCCCAGAGAGGAATTAAGGTTGTAATGAACATTGATTAATGTTTAGGCTGGGTTCATTGATTTGTTCCGTATGTATGTATGTACAGAATCATAGAGCTGGAAGGGCCCATAGAGACCATCTAGTCCAGCCCCTGCTCAATGCAGAACCAGCCTAAAGCATCCCTGACAAGTGTCTGTCCAGCCACTGCTTGAAGACTGCCAGGAAGGGGGAGCTCACCACCTCTCCGGGCAGCCGATTTTGCCCTTACTGTAAAAAACAAAACAAAAAAAACCCCTAATATCCAGCCGGTACCTTTCCACCCGCAATCTAAACCCATTATTGCGAGTTGTATCTTCTAATGCCAACCACTCCCTGCTCTCCTCTAAGTGACAGTCTTTCATGTGGGTCTCCGCGTTGGTCAGAGGCAACAGAACAAAGTTGGAGTCCACTGGCACCTTTAGAACCAACCAAGTTTTATTCTGGGTATCGGGCTCTTATCTTGCTACCCACGCCAAGTCACTCCGTTCTGGGATCTGTTTGCCAACTCTTTTATTATCTGTATGCTAATTTGCTACGATTCTTACCAACTGCTTTAATCCAATCTTCGCTGTAATCAGGGCTTTTTTGGTAGGAAAAGCCCAGCAGGAACTCATTAGCATAATAAGCCACACCCAATAGCAGAAACTCATTAGCATATTAGGCCACACCCATGACAGCATAGCATATTAGCATATTAGGCCACAACCCCATGTTACCAGAGGTGTGGTCATCCAGCCACACCCACCTTTTATTTCTTATTCTGTTTGCCTTGTTTGTTGTCAAAACCCAGGGCTCTTTCTTGTAACAGAAACTCCTTTGCATGTTAGGCTACACACACCCCTCATGTAGCCAGTCCTAATGAGTTTCTGCGGTTGGGTGTGGCCTATTATGCTAATGAGTTCCTGCTGGGCGTGGCCAACTCGGGAGCCAGCCGGAACTCTGTTCCTGCGCGCTCCTGCCCAGAAATAGCCCTGGCTCTAATCACTCGGTTACTTACTGCATCTTGACTGTAACTAGCCCTTCCTGGCAACGAACCCCCCCACGTATATGTAATGGCTGGCGAAGTCTGTTTCAATGTATCTGAGGAAGTGTGCATTCACAGGAAAGCTTATACCCAGGATTAAACTTTGTTAGCCTTAAAGGTGCAGCTGGACTCAAACTTTGTTCTATAGCCTTTCAAATACCTAAAGTGTGTGTGTGTATGTGTGTGTGTGTGTGTACATGCTTGAAATGTTTTCTTGCACTGCTTTTGGGTGTATTATAGTGCTATATCGTATGGCCTAGATCAGGGGTGTCGAACGCATTTGTTTCGAGGGCCGGATCTGACATAAATGAGACCTCGTTGGGCCGGGCCACGTGTGTCATAAAATGTAGTGCCAGGGAGCGGAGATATAAACTTTATAAAGGACACAAACACAAAGGGTTTCTTTTTAACTTAAAATAAAAGCATGCTTAAAACATTAGCGCTCCTGCAATCTTTTGTTTATTTAACAGTGCCTGATAACTGACACCTCTTTGCTCTGAATTATTGCATCCAAATGTCTCTGCTATTGCAATCTTGAGTGTGCTGTTCAGGTGTGCATCTGTAAGCTGCAGCCCTACGATGACGCAGCAGCAGCAGAACTGGAAGAAGAAGCAGAAGATGGCCAGTTCCACAGGTCGCCGGGCTGCATGTTTGACACTCCTGCCTAGATGGTACAGGCAAGCCCAATCTGGTCAGATCCTTGGTGCGGGGTCAGCCCTTTGGACTTAGGAGACCACCAAGCAAGCCCACGTTTGCCAGGCAGAGGGAGGCAATGGCAAGCCACCTCTCTTGCTCTCTTGCCTTGAAAACCCTATGGGATCGCCATATGTCAGCTGCAACTCGATGGCCCTTTCCAGCACCATTGTATGCAGAGTTGCCAAGTCTCTCCCAGCCAGCAGCAGGGGATGATGGGATTGGGGAATTTCCAGGAGTAGGAGGGAGGACCAGTCTACATCGCCAGCGATGTGGCAACATCACTTTCAGCGTGTACCGGAAGTGATGCCACCATTCTGTGTCGTTGCCATGACACTCTGGTATTTGGGCAAAAACTCTATGGTAAAGATGGCTTCTACCATAGGGTGTTTGCCCAAATACCAGAGCATCGCCGCAACTTCACGGACCTGATGACATCACTTCCGGTGCACACCAGAAGTAATATTCCCATATAATCAGCGATGTAACCCGGCCTCCCACCCTCTCCTGATAAGTCCCACCGCTGGCGAGCTTATCAGTGGCGGACGGCAGGGCCCAGGGGCAGGGGATCCCTGCCTCCACTTGCGGGGGGGGGGAGATGGCAACACTACTTGTACATAGCACTGTTTTTAGTGCCATGTTCCTGAGTTTTGTAATCCAGTTTTATTCACAGTTGTCCATTTTATACTGTTCCGATTGCACTGTTTCTGCTGGTATGACCCACCTCGAGTTTCATACAGAAATGAACAAGATTAAAAAGCTACTGCAAACAAGTCAGGGTCAAAAACAAAACACACTCCAGTGTAAAACATAAGAACATAAAAGAAGCCATGTTGGATCCGGCCAATGGCCCATCCAGTCCAATACTCTGTGTCACACAGTGGCCAAAACCCAGGGGCCATCAGGAGGTCCACCAGCAGGGCTATAAGAACATAAGAGAAGCCATGTTGGATCAGGCCAATGGCCCATCCAATCCGACACTCTGTGTCACATGGTGGCCAAAACCCAGTGGCCATCAGGAGGTCCACCAGCAGGGCTATAAGAACATAAGAGAAGCCATGTTGGATCAGGCCAATGGCCCATCCAGTCCGACACTCTGTGTCACACGGTGGCCAAAACCCAGGTGCCCTCAGGAGGTCCACCAGTGGGCCATAAGAACATAAGAGAAGCCATGTTGGATTAGGCCAATGGCCCATCCAGTCCGACACTCTGTGTCACACGGTGGCCAAAACCCAGGTGCCCTCAGGAGGTCCACCAGTGGGCCATAAGAACATAACAGAAGCCATGTTGGATTAGGCAAATGGCCCATCCAGTCCAACACTCTGTGTCACACGGTGGCGAAAACCCAGGGGCCATCAGGAGGTCCACCACTGGACTGCCTGAAACATTCCTTAAGCTAGAACCAGAGTCGTTCCATTAGAAGCCCAAGTAACAAGAAATGACATGGCCTGATACAGAAAGGACAGTATGGGAGAAGGCAATTCCAGGAGTGTTGAGCCACCATTGAAAAAGACTGATCTCTCTAGTCCCCATCACTCTCACTGCTGATGTTGGGGGGGCACAGAGAGCAGGGCTAGTGAGGCGCATCAAGGGTGGCAACTGGTGGGAGACTCTGAATTTGGATGGGGGGGTCTTGTCAGCAATGTAGTGACACAGCCACAATACGATGATGTCACTGCCAGCACGACCTGAAGTGACGTCATCGTGTTGCTGGTGGTAACGGTCTAGCATTGAACTCAAACTCTATGGATTTTACCATGAAGTTTTGGCTGAATGCAGTAGGGCCACTGGTGATGCAATGACGTCACTTCCAGTTGCACCTGCAGTGATGTCACTGCATCGTGTCATCGTGTTGGCGGTGGCAGTCTAGCATTGAACTCAAACTCTATGGTTTTTACCATAAAATTTTGGCTGAATGCAGTAGGGCCACCAGCGATGCAATGATGTCACTTCCAATTGCACCAGCAGTGATGTCAGTGCATGGCGTCATCGTGTTGCTGGTGACAGTCTAGCATTGAACTCAAACTCTATGGTTTTTACCATAAAGTTTTGGCTGAATGCAGTAGGGCCACCGGTGATGCAATGACATCACTTCCAGTTGCACCAGCAGTGATGTCAATGCATTGCGTCATCATGTTGCTGGTGACAGTCTAGCATTGAACTCAAACTCTATGGTTTTACCATAAAGTTTTAGCTGAATGCGACAGGGTCAGTGTCACATCACTGTGTTGCTGCTGACGGTCTAACATGAAACTGAAACTCTTATGGTTTTACCATAAAGTTTTGGCTGAAGGCGTTATGATGCCACTTTCAGTTGCACCAGCAGTGATGTCAAAGTGATTAACACATGGAATTCACTGCTGCAGGAGGTGGTGGTGGCTACAAGCATGGACATCTTCAAGAGGAAACTGGATAAGTATATGGAACAGAAGCCCATCAATGGCTATAGGTATAGATAGGAACTCTCAGACTGGGGCAAGGGATGCTCTGTATTCTTGGTGCTTGGGGGGGGGGGCAGCAGTGGGAGGGCTTCTGGTGTCCTGGCCCCACTGGTGGACCTCCTGATGGCACCTGGTGTTTTTGGCCACTGTGTGACAGAGTGTTGGACTGGATGGACCATTGGCCTGATCCAACATGGATTCTCTTATGTTCTTATGTGTTGCTGGTGACGGTCTAGCACTGAACTCAAACCCTATGGTTTTACCGTACAGTTTGAGCTGAATGTGACAGGGTCACTGCGTCATGTCACTGTGTTGCTGCTGGTGGTCTATGTCGCTGTTGATGGTCTAGCATGAAACTGAAACTCCATGGTTCTACCATAAAGCTCTGGCTGGATGTGACACGGTTGCCGGCGCGGCAATTCTGTCGCTTCCCGTTGTGCCATTGCTGGTGACACTGCTCGGCCCCCAGAACCCCCCATTTTCTCCTGCTTCCCAGCTGAGTAGCAACAGGTGTGGCCACTTGGGAAGGAACTCTCCCGCTGAAGCCGTTTAATCTGCAGTTTCAGAGGAGCACTGGGAATAACTCGCAGGGAGTGAACGAACATTTTACAGACTGAAGAGCTAGTTCCTTTAGAGGTGCGTTTCTGAAAGGGACCTGTAATGGTCCCAGGGGATTGCAGATTAAATTTTTGCTCTGTGCAGAAGAGACGTTTGGAACCTGCAAAAGTAGCGGGATTGGAGACTGTTTGGAAACGGGAGGCTATTAATTCCATAGAAGAGGAAGTTTAAAGCAACGGCGGGTGTCGGCAGCGATACCCCTTCTAAGCTGTGGCGTCTTGTGAACAAAGATCCTACTTTGCGAACTACTGGCATTACAGTTGCGAGTGAGTGATTTGGCTACTGCATACATTAGTCGGTTCTGGAGCCGTCCTTCCTGAGCCAAGGCAAAAATGCGTGAGCTGGAGGCTAAAGAACTGGGAGCCAGCTCACACTAACTCAGCTTAGAGGGAACACTGGTTGGCAGCGAGGTTTTGCATAATTTCCCTTCAAGTAGCCCTCCACTCAGATGGGAGCACATCCGGCCTGCGCTGAGGACATTGCATTGGCTGCCAATAGCATACCAAATTCGCTTCAAGGTGCTGGTACTCACCTATAAAGTCCTATATGGCCAGGGTCCAACATACCTGAGGGACCGCCTTTCCCCATACATACTCCAGAGAGCACTACAGTCAGGGTCTGAAAATTAATTGACCCTCCCTGATCCTAAGGACGCCAGGCGCATTACCATCAGGGCCAGGGCCTTCTCAGTGGTGGCTCCATACTGGTGGAATGAGCTCCCGGAAGAGATTGGGGCTCTGTGGGACCTTGCACAGTTCCACAGGGCCTGCAAGACGGAGCTCTTCCACCAGGCTTTCAATTTGGAGCCGCCCACCCACTACCACCACCGACTGTCGGCTGTGACGGCCGGCCTGTGTGAAGAACATAAAGAACACTGAGAAACAGAAAAACTTTAAAAGTACGCCATCTCGTATAATGAGTGAAACATCGACAGCAGATATTACTGTTACTATTGAATTTGAATTGTTTTATGTTGATTTTATTATTGGATTTTAATTGCTATCTATATGTTCTGCAATATGTTTTAATGGATGCAAGCTGCCCTGAGCCCGCTTTGCAGGGAGGGCGGGATATAAGTTGAAAAAGAAAGAAAGAAAGAAAGAAAGAAAGAAAGAAAGAAAGAAAGAAAGAAAGAAAGAAAGAAAGAAAGAAAGAAAGAAAGAAAGAAAGAAAGAAAGAAAGAGAAGGAAAGAAAGAAGGAAAGAAAGAAGGAAAGAAAGAAGGAAAGAAGGAAAGAAAGAAGGAAAGAAAGAAAGAAGTAAAGAAAGAAGGAAAGAAGGAAGGAAAGAAGGAAGGAAAGAAAGACGGAAAGAAAGACGGAAAGAAAGACGGAAAGAAAGACGGAAAGAAAGAAAGACGGAAAGAGAGAGAGGGAGAAAGAGAGAGGGAGAAAGAGAGACAGACAGAAAGAAAGAGAGACAGAAAGAGAGACAGAAAGAAAGAAAGAGAGAGAGACAGAAAGAAAGAGAGAGAGAGAGAGAGAGAGAAAGAGGGAGAAACAAAGAAAGAAAGAGAGACAGAAAGAAAGAGAGAGAGAGAAAGAGAGACAGAAAGAAAGAGAGAGAGAAAGAGAGAGAGAGAGAAAGAGAGACAGAAAGAAAGAGAGAGAGAAAGAGAGAGAGAGAGACAAAGAGAGAGAGAGAGACAGAAAGAGAGAGAGAGAGAGAAGGAAGGAAAGGAAGAAAGGAAGAAAGGAAGAAAGGAAGAAAGAAAGAAAGAAAGAAAGAAAGAAAGAAAGAAAGAAAGAAAGAAAGAAAGAAAGAAAGAAAGAAAGAAAGAAAGAAAGAAAGAAAGAAAGAAAGAAAGAAAGAAAGCCTGTACACGAAAGCTTCTACCCAGGATTAAAATTTGTTAGGCTTAAAGGCGCCACTGGGCTCAAACTTTGCTCCATGTCATCATAACTTGGAAGCCAAGCAGGCTCAGCCCTGGTCAGTATTTTGGTGGGACACCCCCCCCCCAAGGAAATCCAGGGTCACTATGCAGAGGCAGCCAATGACAAACCACCTATGAATGTTCCTTGCTTTGAAACCCCCACAGGATCACCATAATTCAGTTGCGCCTTGATGGCATTGTTCACCACCACTGTAAACTGGAAATAAAAAACACCGCCTACACCCATAACATGAAAAAATCTGACAAGCGTACACAGTGACTACTAGCCACAAGGTACAGATAGGAACTCTCAGTCTGGGGCAAGTGATGCTCTGTATTCTTGGTGCTTGGAGGGGGGCAACAGTGGGAGGGCTTCTAGAGTCCTGGCCCCACTGGTGGACCTCCTGATGGCCCCTGGTATTTTTGGCCACTGGGTGACACAGGACGTTGGACTGGATGGGCCACTGGCCTGATCCAACACTGGCTTCTCTCAGGTTCTTATTCAGTGTGCCACTGACCAGTGCAAATAGAAAAACAGTGGAAACTTAGAAATCCAGGATCTGTTCAAAAGGAGGGAACACGCCGGACAAATGGTGGATTGCCGGCCAAACTCTGTTTCCAGTAGATCTTCATCAAACCCTTTCTGTGTTATCCTATTTAGTCAGTTTTAAAAATAGGCAGCAAGTCAAAACAAAGATCCGGCCCACACCACGCGAGATGCAAAATAACGTCAGCTGACTTTAAAACTGAACAAACAGGATAACACAGAAAGGGTCTGATGAAAATCTACTGGAAACAGAGTTCGGCCGGCAATCCATCATTTGTCCGGCGTGTTCCTTCCTTTTGAATGGATCATATATTTCTACAGAGGACGTAGTGATGGCCACAACAGCTATAGACAGCTTTAAAAGGGGATTAGATAGATTCACGGAGACGTCTATCAGTGGCTACTAGCCATGGTGCCTGATGGGAGCCTCCACATTCAGAGGCACTAATCATCTGAATCCCAGAGCCAGAAGACAACATCAGGGGAAGGCCTCGGCCTCCCTGCCCTGCTGTGGGACCTCCGGTGGAACTGGCGGGCTACTGTGAGATAGGATGCTGGAGTACATGGACCACTGGTCTGATCCAGCAGGGCTCTTCTTAGGATGCTGGACTAGATGGACCACTGGTCTGAGCCAGCAGGACTCTTAGGATGCTGGGCTAGACGGACCGCTGGTCTGATCCAACGGGGCTCTTCTTGTGTTCTTAGGACGCTGGGCTAGATGGACCACTGGTCTTATCCAACAGGGCTCTTCTTGTGTTCTTAGGACGCTGGGCTAGATGGACCACTGATCTGATCCAGCAGGGCTCTCCTTGTGTTCTTAGGACGCTGGGCTAGATGGACCCCTGGTCTGATCCAGTGGAGCCCTTATGTTCTTATATATATTTGTACTGTTTATTTTTCTGTGAATGCATACACTTGTTACTGTTATATTGATCATTGTTCACAACTGTAGGCTTGTCACAAGTTGTCATGTCAGGGTTCCAGGTTGCCAGCCTCCAGGTGGGCCCTGAAGATCTCATGGAATCTCCAGGGATCACATCCCCTGGGGGGAAATGGCTGCTCTGGAGGGTGGACTCTATGGATTATACTCCACTGAGTTCCCTCTCCTCCCCTCCTTGCCAACTTTACGTTGGGAAATTCTTGGAGCTTTTAGGGATGGAGCCTGGGGAAGGGGGGTTTGGGGAGGGGAGGGACCTCTACAGGGTACAGTGCCATAGAGTCTAACCTCCAAAACAGCCATTTTCTCCAGAGAAGCTGATTTCTATTATTTGGAGAGAAGTTGTGATTCCAGGAGATCTCCAGCCCCAGATCTTCCCAGCCTCCCTCTTAATCTCCAGGAATTTCCCAACAGAAGAAGAAGAGGAGGAGGAGGAGGAAGAGGAGGAGGAGGTTGGATTTATACCCTGCCCTTCACTACCCAAAGGAGTCTCAGAGCAGCTTACAATCTCCTTTCCCTTCCCTTCCCCACAAAAGACACCCTGTGAGGTAGGCGGGGCCGAGAGAGCTCTTTCGAGAACTGCCCTTGAGAGAACAGCTCTGAGAGATCTTGTGACTGACCCAAGGTCACACCAGCAGCTTCATGTGGAGGAAGGGGAATCAAACCCGCTTCTCCCAGATTAGAGTCCGTGCTCTTAACCACTAGACAAGATTGGGTCTCCAGGGAGCTGGGAAGCCTCATTTACACTCCTGTTTTTGATATACTTTCTTGTTCTTGCATACCTTGCTTTTGAAGACCTATGTATGCTCCCCTGGGATTTAAGAAATCTACCAAGGTAAACTCTGTGGGGGCTTGTGAGCAAACACGCTGGGGAGGGGGGAGCAGCAATCGCCCCAAGCTAATGCTTAAGGACTGCCATGGTGGCAGCTACAAGCATGGACAGTTTCAAGAGGGAATTAGATAAACATATGGAGCAGAAGTCCATCAGTGCCTATTAGCCACAGGGTATAGATGGGAACTCTCAGTCTGGGGCAGGTGATGCACTCTATCCTTGGTGCTGGAGGGGGCAGCAGTGGGAGGGCTTCTAGTGTCCTGGCCCCACTGCTGGACCTCCTGATGGCACCGGGTATTTTTGGCCACTGTGTGACACAGAGTGTTGGACTGGATGGGCCATTGGCCTGATCCAACCATTGACTTCTCTTATGTTCTTATGTTAACTCATCTCCAGGCAACCAAGATCAATTCCCAGGGAGCAAATGACTACTTTGAAGGGTGGAGATTTCGGGTTGCTGGGTTCCCCTCCCCGTCTCCGGCAGGGGATGGGGGGCTAGGATGCCAGATGCAGATTGGGAAACTCCTGGAATTTGGGGGATGGAGCCTGGGGAAGACAGGGACCTCGGTGGGGTCGAATGCCAGAGAGTCCACCCTCTAATCCAGGGGTGGCCAAACTGTGGCTCGGGAGCCACATGCGGCTCTTTCACACATATTGTGTGGCTCCCGGGAGGGCAGCTGGGGAAGCAAAGGGGAGATGTACCTTTTTCTCCCTCTCTCCCATCCATTTGCTTTCTTTGTTTCTCTCTTTCCACCTCTTTCATTCTTTCTTTCCACCTCCTCTCTCTCTCTCTCTCTCTCTCTCTCTCTCTCTCTCTCTCTCTCTCTCTCTCTCTCTCTCTCTCTCAGACAAATAAATATCACTAGCAAACACATAAACATCATCGGACAAATAAATATCACGATCAATATCTGTTTTTACCCCTTTTGTTTTTATTTCTGGCAGTCTCGTTTAGTGTTAATTAAAAAAGCCAATCTGCATATTTTCCAAATAAAAACATGCGTGTAAATATTTGTTGACGTTTCGCGGCTCTCAAACATCTGGCATTTATTCTATGTGGCTCTTATGCTGAGCAAGTTTGGCCACCCCTAAGAGCATAAGAGAAGCCAACGTTGAATCAGGCCAATGGCCCATCTAGTCCAACACTCTGTCACACAGTGGCCAAAAATACCAGGTGCCATCAGGAGCTCCAGCAGTGGGGCCAGGACACTAGAAGCCCTCCCACTGCTGCCCCCTCCAGCACCAAGAATAGAGTGCATCACCTGCCCCAGACTGAGAGTTCCCATCTATACCTTGTGGCTAATAGCCCTGCTCTAATGCATCCATTTTCTCCAGGGGGACTGATCTCTGCAGTCTGGAGATGGGCTGGAATTCCAGGGGATCCCCAGGTTTCACCTGGAGGCTGGCAACCAACACTCCCTCTATGCTGTGGAGTCTCCTGAGCAAAGATTCTACTTTTTGAGCCACCGGCATTAAAGTTGTGAGCAGGCGATTTGGCTGTTTGCATTGAATTAGTTTGCTCTGGAGCCTTCTTAACTGAGCTAAGACAAAGAATGCGTGAGCCGTAGGCTAAAACGACTGTGAGCTAGCTCACACTAACTCAGCTTGGAGGGGACACTGCGCTCCAACCCCCCTCCCCGTTTCCCAAAACCAGAGAGCCGGCACCTCTTAACCGCCCTCTCTGCTTTCTCGGAAGTCAGCTCCATTGCACTCTGCAGGGCTTACTTGCGTGCAAGGCGCCCCAGCCATTCGCAAAGGCAGAGGGAGAAGCTCGCCGGAGGAGGAGGAGGAGGAGGCGTCGGGCGACACCCCCACCCACGTCCACCCAGCCGGAGAGAGCCAGAGAGCGAGCAGAAAAGTAAAAATCGAGCGTCGGGCATGCGCACTGGGAGGATGCCATATTGGAATGAGTGTGTAGCACAGCGAGCGGGGGAGAGGGAGGCGAGAGGGTCGCTGGTTCGCGGCCGGACGGTGCCGTTTCCCCGCGGGGGAGGGAAAGGGGGCAGATTCCGGGCAGGTAAGAAGGGGCGCGCCGAGCAGCCGCTGCTGGGGGCGGTTCGAGCCCCGAGCTGGGCATTGTCGTGCGGGGTGGGATGGAGGGTTGGGGGTCTCTCCTCCCCTCTTCTTTCTTTTTTTGGCAGGTTTAGTAGCAGCAGACCGGGGGGGTGGGGTGGGGGCGCTGGTGCGTTTTTGACAAGCCCCCCCTTGCAAAAAAAAAAAAACCCCTGCAAGTTGAATGCAAAGTGCTTTCCGTCTGCACACCCCGGAGCAAAACCAAAAAAAAATCTCGCCGTCCGGGGCCCGATCCTGCGCGCGTTTACACGGGAGTAAGCCCCGCGGAGTGCGAGGGGGCTTCCCGGGGTGGGGTGGGAATACTCGCCGCCCGATCCCGGTAGAGTCCCGCTTTGCGAGCCGGCCGCCCCTCTGCAGCCGGCGGGGCTTACTCCCGAGGAGGACCCGCGGAAGGGGGACGGGAGCGGCTGCCAAAAACTGGAGGGGCGGCGAGGCGGGGGGCTGGCTGGCTGCCTTGAGTCGAAAGAATGCACGTTCGTGGGAATTGGGTCTTTTCTTTTTAATGCCCGTCTGCGCCTCCGTGCGTCGGCGAATTCCGAATTGACCCGCGGGGAGACGTGTGATTTCTGCATGATTTTGTTGGATAGATTGGGGGGGCGGGGGGGGTGTCTTCATTTGGAAGGGGGTGTTTGGAAATGCGCCGGAGTAACGAAGAGAAAAAAGAAACGAAACGAAACTGGTTTTTTTTCGGATGCGTTCCTCTTTTTACAGTCTCCCGTGTTTTCGGTTCCAAATTGCAAAGGATAATGTAGCCTTTTGGAAGAGTTTACTTAAAGACGGGGTGGTGGAGATGGGTTTCTCCCCCTTTTCTTTTTTTGGAAGATCAGTACGAAAGGGAGATCTGGCAGCCCAACCAAGCTTCAGACAGCGGCTTGCAAGATTTCTCGGATCCAACCCCTTCCCCGGTCCGTCCCTTTCCCCCCTTAAATTTCATGTTCTTTTGCTTGTGGCGAATGGCTATTTCAAGAGCGTGTCAATTTCAACATGGCGGGGGAAGAGGGCGGATCGGCGCAGATTCACAAAGCCCTTCTGCACCCCGACTTGCAAGAAAGTCTCGCTGCAGCCTGGACTTCAGCCTGAGCCTGCTTCGGATCGAGACGGGCGAACCCTGGATCTAGCGGCTTTGCAAGTTCGGAGACGCACCCCCAAAGCCCCTACCTCACCTATATTTACCGGGAGGTCAGTCCCAGTAGGACTTCCGTGCAGTTTACTCAGTAGTAGTAAATAGGCCGGGGGTGGGGTGGGAGCAGCGGGACTCCGAAGCAACCGTGCACGGGGTTTTGGTTGTCGGTCCCCGGGCGGTTACTTCTATACGCAGGTTTGCAGCCTTATTACTCGAAAGGAAGCCGCGTCTGTTCAGCGGCGCTGAAGACTGTGCGATTGCTGTGGTGGAATGCTGTTAAAAAAAAATAATAAGGCTGCGATCCTCAGAGCACTTTCCTGAGAGTAAGCCCCGCTGGATAAAATGGGACTGACTTCTGAGTAGACCTGTTTGGGATTGCTGTGCACGTTTTCTCCGCGGGAGCCGTGCATCGCGTCTTTCTGAAAGGGCGCCGCCGCGTGCAAAAGGGGTCTTGCGGACTTTGGATTGCAGCGCCGTTTTGTTTTGCAACGTCGCAAAGCAGAGCCCAGACTGTGCGAGATTTGCAGTCCGCGGCGGGGTGTTTGATGCGGATCGAAGACGGGTTCTGAAATGTCTTAGGGGTTTTTTGGCCAGCTCCAAAGATGAGCAGGTGACTCGCTGGATTGGGATCGGAACGCGTTTCCCCGCCTTCGGGTTGCCTGCACTTGGCCGACCCAGAGAGCCCTGTACAGACGTGTTCTCTTCCGCAAATACACGTGTTCTCTTTAAGTAAATAAAGCCAGAGTACGGGACCTGGGCCGGTGTCGGGTTCAAGTAGCACGTATGGCGGCGCGTGTCGTCTGAATTAATCGAGGCGCACGTCTGGTTGACTGTGATTCCGGTTCACGGGTTACTTACAGGGAGTCGACGTGCGATCCGTGTTGCACTTCTTTATCCGAGGATTGAGTAATTCTCGTTATAGCTTCCACGCATGTACCGGCGAACGTGTGTACTGTCAATCTGTACGGTGAACAAATATTGGCTCTTTCCCACAAACAGGTTGGCTGCAGCTACACGCAGATGTTCGGGGTAATGTGTGAACAGGGATTTGCGTGTCCAGGTGGCGGTGCGGAGACGCGCGGTGGGCAGCCCGATCGAAGCCATCCTATATTTCCTATCACGTTTAGATCCCGCCCTTTCCCCCAAGGAGCTCGGGGCGGTGTGCATAGTTCTCCCCTACTCAGAAGTAAACCCTACTGCGGGCAATGGGGTTTGCTTCCAGTTAAACCCGCTTGCAATGTACTGCTTCCTAATCCTAACTCGGAGGTAAACCCTGTTGGCTCCGAATCCCGCACGATTCGCTCAATGGCAGACCTACCAGCGAGTAAACCCGCTTTTATGCCGCTTTACTCTGACGCAGGCGTGACGCGCTCCCAGCTGAGCAAGCGTCGGTCTTGCAAACTAAGCGGCGCCCAGGCCGTGCGGCTTTACTTTTCGAGAAATCCCGCCGGGCTGAGTTACTCCCGAGTAAGCATTCCCGGGATCGGGCCTGCCCCCTTCCACGTGTTGCAGAGGCGTTCGAGAGGCGGCGGCGCTGCTTTGCAAACGATTGCAAACGTTTGCTGCCTCCGTCGGCGCTGTGACCCACGCTTACTTACGAGTCAGCCCGCCGCACGGAGCGAGGCTTCTGAGTCAGCGTGCCTGGGAGGATCGGGGCCCCAAAGGGGCTTTGGGGCTGGAACTGCAGCAAGGTTTAGTTGTATTGTATTTTGGCAAGAGGCGGTGTGTCTCTTTCTGACAAATGAGTAGAGGGAAGGCTGCTTGGTATTTGGCAGGGCTCTTTTTGCAGCAGGAACTTCTTTGCATAGTAGGCGACACACCCCTAATATAGCCAATCCTCCAAGAGCTGACAGTCGCCCCTGTAAGAAGAGCTCTGTAAGCTCTTGGAGGATTGGCTACATTAGGGGGATGCCGCCTAATATGCAAAGGAGCCTTGAAATTGGTGGGCAGTAGATTTCAGGGCGTTCAGCAGTTCGAGACCCGGGTGCCGCATGACAGGGTGAGCTCCCGTCTCTAGTTCCAGCTCCTGCCAACCTAGCAGTTCGAAAGCAAGAAATTGCAAGTAGATCAATAGGGACCACTTCGGTGGGAAGGGAACAGCGTTCCGTGCGCCTTGGTGTTTAGTCATGCCGGCCACATGACCACGGAAACGTCTTCGGACAGCGCTGGCTCTTCGGCTTTGAAACGGAGAAGAGCACCGCAACCCTAGAGTCGGATTCGACTGGCTTTCGAGCAAGGGAACCTTTACCTTTTGTAGATTTCAGGGCAAACCTCCTTCTTCAGGCAACATTTCGCCTGTGGAACTCTCTGCCACTTGAGGTGGTGACCAGTGTTCCCTCTGAGCTGAGCTAGTGTGAGCCAGCTCACAGCTGTTTAAGCCTCCAGCTCACACCTTTTTGTCTCAGCTTAGGAAGGGATGGCTCCAGAGTAAACGGATCGATGCAGCAGCCAAATCACTCAAATGCCGGTAGCTCACAGAGGAGAATTTTTGCTCACAAGGCTCTGTTAATTTACAGTTTAAGTCCGAAGATAGTCCAGGTACATCCCCCCCCCGCCTAGGGTTGCTTGCCATCCTCCAGGTGGCAGCAGGAGATCTCCTGCTATTGCCGTTGCTGTACAGATGGCCGAGATCAGTTCCTCTGGAGGAAATGGCTGCTTTAGAGGTTGGACTTCCCACCCACAAACCCTATCCCCCCCCCCCGCTTCACTCCCAATATCCCCCGGTATTTCCCAACCCAGAACTGGCAACCCCAACCCACATAGGTAGGAAGACCATCTCATTGGAAGTGCAGCATTTCAGGGGCTGCTTTGTACACAAATGTGCTTTCCTTGATGTCACTGTTGACCCTGTGACCGGCTCCTGTTTATATGTTTTCTGCTTCCGGCACCTAGGGATGTGAGATTTTTGTTCCCACTGTGGTTTGGTGTGGCCCTTTGCAGGTGTGCCCTGTCGCTTCTGATGTTCCAGTGATGAGATTAGGGAGGGGCCGTGGCTCTGCTTGGCATGCAGAAGGTCCCAGGTTCGATCCCCGCCATCGTGGTCTTTGCTTGAGGACACGCTAGCTCTTAGATAGCCACACAGGTCCTTTTTGGACCTAAGTTGGAAGATGTTCTAATTCGGCAGCTGTGCATTTGGCACCAGGCACATGACTCTCATCTTTCGAGGCCTCACATAACACCTTTGTCTTGTGTCTATAGAGCTTGCTGCTTAATCTTCCTTTTCTTGGTCCAGGATTCACTTCTTGGGGTGTCTTATTGTCATATGTATTATTGTTACATGCAGGGCTTTTTTTGTAGAAAAAGCCCAGCAGGAACTCATTAGCATAATAGGCCACACCCAACAGCAGGAACTCATTAGCATATTAGGCCACACACCCCACGTTGCCCGAAGTGTGGTCATCCAGCCACACCCACCTTTTGCTTCTTGTTCTGTTTCCCTTGTTGGTTGTCAAAACCCAGGGCTTTTTTGGTTGCAGGAACTCCTTTGCATGTTAGGCCCACAAACCCCAAATGTAGCCAATCCTAATGAGTTTCTGCTGTTGGGTGTGGCCTGTTATGCTAATGAGTTCCTGCTGGGCGTGGCCAACTCGGGAGCCAGCCGGAACTCCGTTCCTGTGCGTTCCTGCCCCAAAGTAGCCCTGGTTACGTGTACCTCAATATTGTTCGACCTCTGAAGAAGGCCCCAATAGGGCGGAAATGTGTCAGGTCGTGTGTATTGTGGCCCTTGTGTCTAGGCCACTTGAACTTTTTAATGAGGCTTTCATTGGGCCCTTATATGTTTTTAACGGTCTTTCTAATAAATACTTGTATTTTTGTATATTGTAAGTTTCAACTAGGTTTTTAATACCGGCCCTTTATCAGGCTTCTTTCTTGCCCTTGTGTTTCTTGATTCCAGTTTTTGGGTCAAGTTTGTTTCCCCCTCCCTGTGTCTTACTTTCAATCCCTGCCATCTCCAGTTACAAGGACCAGGCAGGAGGCGATGTGAAAGACCTCTGCCAGAGACCCTGGGGAGCCCCTGCCAATCAGAGCAGACAGTACGGTAATTGACAGACCGAGGGTCTGACTCAGTGTAAAGTAGGGACCTGTGAGAGTTCTGTTCGGGGAGGTGCCGTGGCTCAGTGGCAGAGCCTCTGCTTGGCATGCGGAAGGCCCCAGGTTCAATCCCAGGCATCTCCAGTTGTAAGGAGCAGGTCGCTGGTGATGTGAAAGACCTCTGCCGGAGACCCTGGAGAGCCGCTGCCAGTCTGAGTAGACAATACTGACCTTGATGGACTTTTAGACACATTTGGTAGCTTCATGTGATAGTTCCATTCAGGACTCAGGGCTTGGCATGCAGAAGGAGTCCCCGGTTCAATCCCTGGCGCCTGCAGGCAGTAGGTGATGTGAAAGACTTCCACCGCTGAGACCCCGGAGAGCTGCTGCCGGTCAGAGCAGACGATACTGACCTTAAGAACATAAGAGAAGCCAATGTTGAATCAGGCCAATGGCCCATCTAGTCCAACACTCTGTCACACAGCGGCCAAAAATACCACATGCTATCAGGAGGTCCAGCAGTGGGGCCAGGACACTAGAAGCCCTCCCACTGCTGCCCCCTCCAGCACCAAGAATAGAGTGCATCACCTGCCCCAGACTGAGAGTTCCCATCTATACCCTGTGGCTAATAGCCACTGATGGACTTCTGCTCCAGATGTTTATCTAATTCCCTCTTGAAACTGTCCATGCTTGTAGCTACCACCACCTCCTGTGAATTCCATATGTTAATCACTCTTTGGGTGAAGAAGTATTTCCTTTTATCTGTTCTAACCCAACTGCTCAGCAAGTTCATGGAGTGCCCACGAGTTCTTGTATTATGAGAAAGGGAGAAAAGGACTTATTTCTCAACTTGCTCAATCCTATTCATAATCTTGTAAACCTCGATCATGTCACCCCTCAGCCATCGTTTCTCCAAGCTAAAGAGCCCCAAGCATTTTAACCTTTCTTCATAGGGAAGGTGTTCCAACCCTTTTATCATTCTAGTTGCCCTTCTCTGCACTTTTTCCAATGCTATAATATCCTTTTTGAGATGTGGTGACCAGAACTGTACACAGTATTCCAAATGGGGTTGCACCAATGATTTATACAGGGGAATTATGATACTGGCTGATTTGTTTTCAGTTCCCTTCCTAATAATCCCCAGCATAGCGTTGGCCTTCTTTATTGCAGCTACACACTGTCTAGACATTTTCATTGAGTTATCCACTACGACTCCAAGATCTCTCTCTTGGTCCGTCTTTGCCAGTTCAGACCCCATCAACGTGTATTTATATTTAGGATTTTTGGCTCCAATGTGCATCACTTTGCACTTGGCCACATTGAACCCCATTTGCCATGTTGACGCCCACTCACCTTGATGGACCAAGGGTCTGATTCTTTAGAAGACAGCTTCATATGTTCAGTCCAGTTCAAATATGGATGCGTCTGCTGCATACAGAGATTTTTTTGGAGAGGCAACTGCGCCCAACTGTCAATTGTCAATACTATTCAGTTTCTCTGTAAAAGAGAATACCTCCTTAGAATTAAGAATATTTTTAAAAAGTACCAATATATGGACCACAGAACCACCAATATGTACTCACTTATGGGCCAGGTCTCCTAGGCTTTAGTATGCACCTCTCAAGGTTGCCTCCTGTTTTACACATTGTCCTGTAAAGAAATTGGAATGAGACTTCCTATTGTTGGTAAGATTTAATGAGACTCTGTGTAACAGTGACAATTATAGGTATTTAATATGATTCTTGTATTTTGCGAAATTCGGTTAATAATATTGTAAAAAAGCGTTATTGTATTTTATACTTCTATAGTTCTTTGTTCCCGAGGAAGGACCAGAAGTCTGAAACACTGCATACTACCTAGGAAAAGTGTTGGATATCTACTCTGGACTTTGTTTTTTTCCTTCTATGGATCCTGTGAACTTCTGTATTTTCCAGTGATGGATTATATGTATAGATTCATTTCTGATTATATGTGCATTTCACTTCGTTGAAGTCTCCTTTTGTATTTACTTTTGCAGGTAATTCAGATCACAGTTGTTTTTTGTTGTCCCTTGCTAAGAACATAAGAGAACATAAAAACATAAGAGAAGCCAATGTTGGATCAGGCCAATGGCCCATCTAGTCCAACACTCTGTCACACAGCGGCCAAAATATACCAGGTGCCATCAGGAGGTCCAGCAGTGGGGCCAGGGCACCAGAAGCCCTCCCACTGCTGCCCCCTCCAGCACCAAGAATAGAGTGCATCACCTGCCCCAGACTGAGAGTTCCCATCTATACCCTTGTGGCTAATAGCCACTGGTGGACTTCTGCTCCATATGTTTATCTAATTTCCTCTTGAAACTGTCCATGCTTGCAGCTGCCACGACCTCCTGTGGCAGTGAATTCCATATGTTAATCACTCTTTGGGTGAAGAAGTATTTCCTTTTATCTGTTCTAACCCGACTGCTCAGCAATTTCATAGAGTGCCCACGAGTTCTTGTATTGTGAGAAAGGGAGAAAAGTACTTCTTTCTCAACCTGCTCAATCCCATTCATAATCTTATAAACCTCGATCATGTCACCTCTCAGCCGTCGTTTCTCCAAGCTAAAGAGCCCCAAGCATTTTAACCTTTCTTCATAGGGAAGGTGTCCAACCCTTTTATCATTCTAGTTGCCCTTCTCTGCACTTTTTCCAATGCTATAATATCCTTTTTGAGATGTGGTGACCAGAACTGTACACAGTATTCCAAATGAGGTCGCACCAATGATTTATACAGGGGCATGATGATACTGGCTGATTTGTTATCAATTCCCTTCCTAATAATCCCCAGCATAGTGTTGGCCTTCTTTATTGCAGCTACACATTGTGTAGACATTTTCAGCGAGTTATCCACTACGACTCCAAGATCTCTCTCTTGGTCCGTCTCTGCCAGATCAGACCCCATCAACCTGTATTTATATTTAGGATTTTTGGCTCCAATGTGCATCACTTTGCACTTGGCCACATTGAACCCCATTTGCCACGTTGACGCCCACTCACCCATCCTCAACAGATCCCTTTGGAGTGCCTCACAATCCTCCCTGGTTTTCACCACCCTGAACAACTTTGTGTCATCTGCAAATTTAGCCACATCACTGCTTACTCCCAATTCCAAATCGTTAATAAACAAGTTAAAAAGCATCGGACCAAGTACTGATCCCTGTGGTACCCCACTGCTTACCACCCTCCACTGAGAAAGTTTCCCATTTATACTCACTCTGTTTCCTATTTATAAGCCAGTTTTTGATCCACAAGAGGACTTGTCCTTTTATCCCATGATTATTGAGTTTACTTAGGAGCCTTTGATGAGGAACTGTATCAAAAGCTTTCCGGAAGTCCGGAAAGTCAAGGTAAATAATATCTATTGGGTCCCCCTTGTCCACATGTTTGTTCACTCCCTCAAAAAACACTAACAGGTTAGTGAGACAAGATCTTCCCTTACAGAACCCATGCTGAGTCTGCCTCAATAGTTTTTGTTCATCAATGTGCCTACTAATTCTTTCCTTAATAACAGTTTCCACCAACTTACCCGGTATCGATGTCAGACTGACTGGCCTGTAATTTCCCGGATCTCCCCTGGAGCCCTTTTTAAAGATGGGAGTGACATTAGCTACCTTCCAGTCATCAGGAATGGAGGCAGATTTTAAAGAAAGATTACATATTTTTGTCAGGAGATCCACAAGTTCACATTTGAGTTCTTTCAGAACTCTCGGATGAATGCCATCCGGGCCTGGTGATTTATTAGTTTTTAAATTGTCCATCAGTCGGAGGACTTCCTCTCTTGTTACCGCAATCTGATTCAGGTCTTTCAAACCCCCTCCCGAAATCGGTGCTTCTGGAGTGGGCAAACACTTCTCCTCTTCCACAGTGAAGACAGAGGCAAAAAATGCATTCAGCTTCTCAGCCATTTCCCTATCATCCTTCACTACTCCTTTTACCCCTTGGTCATCCAAGGGCCCCACTGCCTCCCTGGCTGGCTTCCTACTGCTAATGTATTTGAAGAAAGTTTTATTGTTGGCCTTTATGTTTTTTGCGATATGCTCCTCATATTCCCTTTTGGCTTGCCTGATCACAGACTTGCATTTTATTTGCCATAGTCTGTGTTCCCTTTTATCAACCTCACTAAGACTAGCTTTCCACCGCTTAAAGGAATCCTTCTTACCTTTTACAGCTTCCATTACTTTATTTGTTAACCATGCAGGCTTTTTTCTATACCTATTTGTACCTTTCCTAACCTGCGGTATATATTTTTTCTGAGCTTCTAGGATTGTCTTTTTAAATAGTCTCCAAGCTTCCACAATGGTTTTGACCTTCTCCACTCTTCCTTTCAATTTCTTCCTCACATGTCCCCTCATACCAGAGAAGTTACCCCTTTTAAAGTTAAAAGTGGTTGCTATTTTTTGCTGTGTGCTGTACGGTTTGTTGTAGATCTCAGAAGCTAAGCAGGGCCGACCCTGGCAAGTATTTGGAAGGGCGACCTCCAAGGAATACCAGGGCCGGGATGCAGAGGCAGGCAATGATCAAAGGCACCTCTCTGAAAAGTCCAAGCCCCACTGGGGTCACCAGAAGTCACGATGACTTCCAGTCTTGCAAGCATGTGCGCATGCACACACGAAAGGGGGAAAATGCATTATATTGCGCATGTGAAAGTTTGTCTTGGTTCGTCTTAAGGGATGTGAAAGAAAGCTGGGGGAAACGTGTTCCCGCCGGTGATAGAGTCCTCTCGGTTTCTTCTCTCTCCCTGTGTAGGAAAAATTGCGTCTGAGGATGTATTAGGAACCGGAGAGCCCTTCGGCCGCGTGATGGAGACCAGGGCGTCCGTGATCTTCAGCATGCGCGAAACTCCGCCCCTTCCGGAGGAGAGGAATCCGAGCCCAGCCAATGGGAGTGCAGAGCAGTTTGAATCAGGTGGGCTAAAGATGGCGCCTGCTGGCCTGTATGAGAGGCAGCGTGGTGTGGTGGTTAAAGTGCCGGACCCGGATCTGGGAAACTGATTCTCCTCTAGAAATGGCTGAAGGGTGGGGGAGGGGTGCTTCTTGGTTAGGCTTCAAAACAGGAAAGTATAAAGAGCCGTGGATTTGGTGGGTGGGATTTTACAAACGGTTAGTTCCTTTCAGATATTTTTTTTGGGGGAGAATGAATATACCCTGACCTGGTTGGCCCAGGCTCGCCCTTATCTCTTCAGATCTCGGAAGGTAAGAAAGCCCTGGTTAGTATTTGGATGGGAGACCACCAAGGAAGTCCGGGGTTGCTACGCAGAGGCAGGCAGTGGCCTTGATGGCCGAGGCTAGCCCAGTCTCTTCAGGTCTCGGAGGAGAAGAAGGGTCTGCCCTGGTTTGAACATAAGAACGTAAGAGAAGCCAATGTTGAATCAGGCCAATGGCCCATCCAGTCCAACACTCTGTCACACAGTGGCCAAAAATATCAGGTGCCATTAGGAGGTCCAGCAGCGGGGCCAGGACACTAGAAGCCCTCCCATTGTTGCCACCCCCCCAAGCACCAAGAATACAGAGCATCACCTGCCCCAGACTGAGAGTTCCTATCTGTACCTTGTGGCTAATAGCCACTGATGGATCTCTGCCCCATATGTTTATCTAATTCCCTCTTGAAACTGCCCATGCTTGTAGCTGCCACCACCTCCTGCGGCAGTGAATTCCATGTGTCAATTGCTCTTTGGGTGAAGAAGGACTTCCTTTTATCTGTTCTGACCCGACTGCTCAGCAAGTTCATGGAGTGCCCACGAGTTCTTGTATTGTGAGAAAGGGAGAAAAGGACTTCTTTCTCAACCTGTTCTATCCCATGCATAATCTTGTAAACCTCGATCATGTCACCCCTCAGCCGTCGTTTCTCCAAGCTAAAGAGCCCCAAGCATTTTAACCTTTCTTCATAGGGAAAGTGTTCCAACCCTTTGATCATTTCTAGTTGCCCTTCTCTGCACTCTTTTCAATGCTATAATATCCTTTGTGAGATGTGGCGACCAGAACTGTACACAGTATTCCAAATGACCAGAACTGTAAACAGTATTCCAAATGAGGTCGCACCAATGATTTATACAGGGGCATTATGATACTGGCTGATTTGTTTTCAATTCCCTGGGTTAGAGCATTGGAATAGGACTGGATAGGCGGTGGGAAATGGTGTCAAGTCACAGCCCTTTTATGGCGACCCCGTGGAGTTTTTAAGGCGAGAGGTGAACAGAGGTGCTTTGCCATTGCCCGCCTCTGTGTCGTGACCCTGGTCTTCCTTGGCGGTCTCCCATCCAAGTACTAACCAGGGCTGACCCTGCTTAGCTTCCGCCGTCTTTTATGTTCTTACGGCCCGGTGTCTTGAAAATGGAGAGGGAACCCTTGAGATGAGATGCGACCGGGCGCGGCGACGAAAAACCTGCATTTTGTTTCTTCAAGAGAATTGCTGTTCTCCGGGCTGTCGGTTCAGGAGACGTCACTGCTTCCAGTAACCCGCTTTTTCCCCCTATGTTCTTTGTGGTTTTTAGACGAAAGCTCAAATTCGGAGGACGTCGATTTCAACTGGGACGAATACTTGGAAGAAACAGGATCGAGCGCCGCCCCTCACACTTCGTTTAAGCATGTAAGTACTCTGCTGGGGTTTTTCGGTCCTCGCTATCCAAGAACAAGAGTTTGAAAACAGGGAAGGCAGAGTCCTGATCTTCTATTTGCTGGAGGGGGGGGGTTTGGGAAATTTGGGGGAGAGGTAAATCTTGTGTTGTTCCTCCCCCCCTTTTCTGTTGAATCAGGAGGAGCTTTTCAAGGGGGCAGGGTAGTGATGGCCATAGGAATAAACAGCTTTCAGAGGGGATTTAGAGAGATTCATGGAGGATCAGTCTGTCAATGGATACTGGCCATGGTGACTGAGGAGAACCTCCAGAGGCACTAAACTTCTGAATCCCAGAGCCAGGAGGCAACATCAAGGGGAACATCTCAGCCTCTGTGCCCTGGTGTTGGCCCTGCAAAGGGACTGGTTGGTCACTGTGTGAGACAGGAGGCTGGACTAGATGGACCACTGGTCTGATCCAGCAGGGCTCTTCTGATGTTCTTATCATGAGGAGAAGGCCTCAGCCTCTGTGTCCTGTTATTGGCCCTCTAGAGGAACTGGTTGGCCACTGTGTGAGACGGGAGGTTGGACTAGATGGATCCTCACTGGTCTGATCCAGCAGGGCTCTTCTGATGTTCTTATCATGAGGGGAAGGCCTCGGCCTCTGTGCTGTGTTGTTGGCCCTGCAGAGGAACTGGTTGGTCATTGTGTGAGACAGGATGCTGAACTAGATGGACTATTGGTCTGATCCAGCAGGGCTCTTCTTATGTTCGTATCATGAGGGGAAGGCCTCGGCCTCTATGCCTTGTTGTTAGCTGTCTAGAGGAACTGTTTGGTCACTATGTGAGACAGGATGCTGGACTAGATGGACTATTGGTCTGATCCAGCAGCGCTCATCTTATTCTCTTACGAAGACTTCAGCCTCTTTGCCCTGTTGTTTGGCCATCCAGAGAACCTCGTTGGCCATTGTGTGAGATGGGATGCTGGACTAAATGGACTGTTTGTCTGATCCAGCGGGGCTCTTCTTCTGAAACTGTGCCTGAGATTGATCCAGTCCCCCGTTTAGAACACCCTGGAGATGTGAGTCCCAGCAGGACCATAGCTTAGCCTGGCTGCGTCCCATTTTCACCACTCTAGAACCACGCTTTCCCAAGGGGGTTGCATCCTGTTCCTTAGAAACCCATTCCTTTTTATTTTTTATTTATGTTACCTTTCTCACTAGAACTCAAGGTGGATTGCAGAGTAAATACAATTACCAGGAATCAGACATTCAGTGAACAATGCAATAGGAGTTTGGGTCACAGAATGAAACAGAGCTCCAAAAACAGAACCAAAGCATAAATATTAACATGACACATTAAATGATGCAAAAATTATGTAGTAGGATCCTAGTTTCAGAGCTCTGCACTCAGTCCGTAACAGTTTATCCAAGTAACTAACTTTCTGAAACATTCAATAAAGTGCAACTTTGCATAGAAAAGTCCTCTGGATTAATTCAGTTTTGCATCTCTCTAAAGAACCAGTTTGGTGTAGTGGTTAGAAGCGTGGAGTCTAATCTGGGAGAACCAGGTTTGATTCCCCACTCTTCCATGTGCAGCTGCTGGTGTTACCTTGGGTCAGTCACAAGTTCTCTCAGTGCTGTTCTCGCAAGAGCAGTCCTCAAAAGAGCTCTCTCAGCCCCACCTCTACCTCACAGGGTGTCTGTTGCGGGGAGGGGAAGGGAAAGGAGATTGTAAGCTGCTCTGAGACTCCTTCGAGTAGTGAAGGGTGGGATATAAATCCAGTTTCTTCTCTTCTTCTTTTTCTTCTTCCTTGCCCAAGGTGGAAACCAGTCTCCAGAGCAGTTTCCAGCCAGGGATGAAGCTGGAGGTGGCCAACAAGCATAACCCGGACACCTACTGGGTGGCGACAATCATCACCACGTGCGGCCAGCTCTTGCTGCTGCGCTACTGCGGTTACGGGGACGACCGCCGGGCTGATTTCTGGTGCGACGTGATGACGGCGGATCTCCATTCCGTGGGCTGGTGCACCCAGAATGGCAAAGTGCTGATGCCTCCTAGCGGTGAGTGTGGTGCATTTTTCTGAGTTCTTCTGGTTAGAGTTCGAAGAAGAGAAGAAGAACAAGAAGAAGAAAAGATTGGATTTATACCCTGCCCTTCACTACCCAAAGGTGTCTCAGAGCGGCTTACAAACTCCTTTCCCTTCCCCTCCCCACAACAGATGCCCTGTGAGGTAGAAGAAGAAGGGAAGAGACTGGATTTATACCCCGCCCTTTACTACCCAAGGGAGTCTCAGAGCGGCTTACAAACTCCTTTCCCTTCCCCTCCCCACAACAGACACCCTGTGAGGTAGGCGGGGCTGAGAGAGCTCTGACAGAAATGGCTCTTTTTCAAGGACAGCTCTTATCAGAACTATGGCTGGACCAAATAGAGAACTCTGTAAGAAGGTAGAATAGGGGTGTCGAACTCATTTTTTTAAAAAAGAATTTTATTAACAGGATATTTTAACATGTTCCATAATTAAAAACAGTTCTTAACATATCCTTTTCCACAACTTTCTCTCTCCCCCCTTGCTTCCAACGATGCTCCACCCCCATTATTATTTCAGTCAATATTCTCTTACATTAAACACTTATTCAATAATCTTCATTTTAAACATTTTCCTTTTCCATTTCTCTCTCTTAGGTAACATTTTATATACAATCCATTTCTTACTATACTTCTTATCTTAATAGTTATCAAAGCAAAGTAACTTGTTTTTAACATCCCAGTTCAGTTCTAAGTAATCTTTAAAGTCTTTCCAGTCTGTTAAAAATTCTTGATCTTCTTTTCCATTAAGTTTTTTTGTCAGTTTGTCCATAGGTGTCGAACTCACTTCTTACGAGGCTCAGATCTGACATAAATGTCACTTTGCCGGGCCAGGCCGTGTGCGCCATAAAATGTAATGCCAGGTACCAGAGATATAAAAGGACACAGGCAAACCCAATTAACAATATTAGTCTTTACTCAAAATATAAATAAAAGCAATTGATTCCTAGCAGTGAAAGCAATTGATTTACTGGGGGGCCCACGAAACAGCATGCCTCGCTCTTAGCCACCCTGAGCCTCCGGGGAGGGCGGGATATAAATCCAAATAAATAAATAAAAGTCCCAAGAAACGTTTTCAATATGTCGTCGAAGGCTTTCATGGCCGGAGTTCATTAGCTGCTGTAGATCTTCCGGGTTGCGTGGCCGTGGTCTTGGCATTGTAGGACCTGACGTTTCGCCAGCAGCCGTGACTGGCGTCCTCAGAGGTATAACACAGAAAGACAGAGTCCCTCTCTGTGTCAAGGTGAGAAGAAAAAGAAAGAATTACCTGCCTACCATTTTTCTGCTCACCTTGACACAGAGAGCACTCCATCTTTCTGTGTTGTACCTCTGAGGATGCTAGTCCCAGCTACTGGCGAAACGTCAGGTCCTACAGTGCCGAGACCACGGCCGCACAACCCAGAAAATCTACAACAACTAATGTTTTCAATCATATTCAAGACTAGGTTTTTTCCATGAGATACCATAAAAGGGGAGTACCGTAATGTTTCCATACATACCAGTTGCTTGTGGCCCGGGTAAGAGTCCTGGATGGGCTGGTTCTGGCCCCCGGCCCTTATGTTTGACACCCCTGGGCTAGAAGATCCACACGGACATTTGTTGCAGCATGTTTTCCTGTTGCTGAATCGACATTGCAGGAGGGGCCTAGTTGGGACCCTGGTCACAGAGTGGGTAGAGATTGACCTCCCTCTCCGCAGTTATTCTCCAACCACAAGGGGCCACCCGGAGCTAGGGGTAGGGGTGCGGAAAAACAGTGTCTGGGACGTGTATGTTAACCCTCTTTCCCCCAGCAGCCCGGATCCAAACTCAAGCTCTCTTTAGCTGCTACAGAGCAATGAAAGAGAAGCCATGCTGGATCAGGCCAGTGGCCCATCCAGTCCAACACTCTGTGTCACACAATGCCCAAAACCCAGGTGCCATCAGGAGGTCCATCAGCAGGGCCAGAACTCCAGAAGCCCTCCAACTGTTGTTCCCCCAAGCACCAAGAATACAGAGCCTCATCGCCCCAGATATAATGTTCCATCTATACCTTGTAGCTAATAGCCACTGATGGACCTGTGCTCCGTATGTTTATCCAGCTCCCTCTTGAAGCTGTCTGTGATTGTAGTCACCACCACTTCCTGTGGCAATGAACTGTGGCAGGGTATGAGCTTTCATGGGTCAAATATTAAGGTTCTGCTGGATTCTAGCTCTTTTCTCCTGCTACAGACAAACATGGCTACCCATCTTGATATGTATATATTGTAAAAGGTAAAGGTTCCCTTGCTCGAAAGCCAGTCGAATCCGACTCTAGGGTTGCGGTGCTCATCTCCGTTTCGAAGCCGAAGAGCCAGCACTGTCCGAAGACATTTCCGTGGTCATGTGGCTGGCATGACTAAACACCAAGGTGCACGGAACGCTGTTACCTTCCCACCAAAGTGGTACCTATTTGTCTACTTGCAATTTCTTGCTTTCGAACTGCTAGATTGGCAGGAGCTGGAAGTAGAGACGGGAGCTCACCCCGTCATGCAGCTGAACTCGGGTCCACAGCCTGCAGTTCAGCGTCTTAACCACTTGAGTCACCGCAGCTCCTTGTATATATTGTATGTGTCTGTTAAGTTGGCTTTAATTGTTTGAAGGATTCCTTTTTTTTTTGGTTTCATGGTTTTTAAGATGTGTTTTTACGTTTTAACTCTTATGTGCCTTGGTGGCACTGATGAGAGGTGTGCATTCTGGTAAATTATTATTATTATTATTGAAATTCAGATACAGTCACCAAAAATACAGAAACAATTGGCAGTAATGTGCTTTCTGTAGTTTTTGCAAAGCTGCTGAATGGCTGTATCCGTTAACAAAATCGTCCTCCTTGCAAATGGCTGTCTAATTCCATGATGAATTCCAATTTGGCAGTTTCACGCTGGAGACTCCCTTTGAAGCTCTTTTGCCGGAGAATGGTTTCTGTGGTGTTTTATTAAGTCTCCGTGTTATTAATATGCTTATACGACAGTAGTTTCCTAGAAGCAAAGTGTCAGGGTGGGGGGAGGAGAGCAAGCCTGTGAGTGTTAGCGAAAGGGTTGTGGCCTTGGCAGTGATGAATTTGCCCGATTTGTGATGGAGTTCAGGTTTTTTTTCTTTTTATTGGCCTCCCAAGCTAAGCTTTTATGATGTGGTTTCTAATTAATTCTGTCGGATGAGAGGAAGGCTGGATGGCCGGGGATTACGCCATGCTGTAAACCAAGCCATAAAACCGTAGGGTCAAAGGTCAAGAGATTTTTATCGAGCGCCATAGTAGAAACCAGTGATTGGTTTATAGCTCGAGGCTTTGTGGAGACGCTAAGCTCTACTTAGCTTCAGCTTGTGGGCATATATGGAATGCAGAAATACAAGGTACTGCTTGTAAACCTCTAGGATATAGAGTGTGGGTAAACCCCCCTGCCAGGGTAAGTTGCTGTGCTGGAACCCAGATGTGGTGTCTGTTCTGTGATTTGGTGGTTGACTTTGGGAAAGACCCAGGCCCGATTCACACATTACAAAGATATGTTCTAGAGTTCCATGGCTTCCAGGCTGGCAAATTTGGATTTGGGCACGGAACTCGATTTGGGTTTAGACAGGGCTCTTTTTGTAGAAAAAGCCCAGCAAGGACTCATTAGTATAATAGGCCACACCCGACAGCAGAAACTCATTAGCTTATTAGGCCACACTCCTGATAGCACAGCTCATTAGCATATTAGGCCACACCCCCATGCTACCAGAAGTGTGGCCATCCAGCCACATCCACCTTTTGCTTCTTATTCTGTTTACTTTGTTTGTTGTCAAAACCCAGGGCTTTTTTTGTAGCAGGAATTCCTTCTTCAGACATGCCTTCAGGGCCACACACCCCTCATGTAGCCAATCCTAATGAGTTTCTGCTGTTGGGTGTGGCCTGTTATGCTAATGAGTTCCTGCTGGGCGTGGCCAACTCGGGAGCCAGCCGGAACTCCGTTCCTTTGCGTTCCTGGGTTTAGAACAGGGCACGCAGGCCGAACTTGCTAAATTTTCTCTCCCACGCCACTTTCTCCTTCTGAAATGGCCCCTGGGAGAAGTTGCTTGCCCCATTTGGGAAACAGACATCAGTACATATGCATGTTTCCCTAACAGGGCAAATAATTGTTCCCCAGGGCCATTGCATGTCAGGGGCCATACAGACCATCTAGCCCAACTGGTACCTTCCCGCCCTTAATGTAAATCCATTCTTGTGAGTCCTCTCCTCTGCTGCCAACAGGAACAGCTCCCTGCCCTCCTCTAAGGGACAGCCCTTCAGATACTTCAAGAGAGCCAACATGTCCCCTCCCGCCTCCTCCCGCCTTGAGAGCCAGTTTGGTGTAGTGGTTAAGTGCGCGGACTCTTATCTGGGAGAACCGGGTTTGATTCCCCACTCCTCCACTTGCACCTGCTGATGTGACCTTGGGTCAGTCACAAGCTCTGGCGCAGCTGTTCTCTCAAGGACAGTTTCTGTCAGAAGTTGTCTCAGCCCCACCTACCTCACAGGGTGTCTGTTGTGGGGAGGGGAAGGGAAAGGAGTTTGCAAGCCGCTCTGAGACGCCTTTGGGCAGTGAAGGGCAGGGTATAAATCCAAACTCCTCCTCTTCCTCCTCCTCTTCCTCTTCCTCTTCCTCCTCCTCCTCCTCCTCCTCTTCTTCTTCCTCTTCCTCTTCCTCTTCCTCCTCCTCTTCTCCAGACTGAAGATTCCCAAGTCCCTCAGCCTTTCCTCACAGGGCTTGGTCTCCAGGCCCCCGATCATCCTCATCGCTCTTCTCTCTGTGTGCCATGGGACCATATTGGGCCCATGCACACCTGGGAGACGCGGGACCGTAGAGTTTCCAGCAGTTTCTAGAGAGGACTTGAGTGGAGGCGGGAAACGTGAGCTGGGGGTGGCTGGCAACCCTAGATGAGCTAAATTTCTCAAACATTAAAGCAGCTAAAGGAAGGTGATTTCAAAAGAAAATCACGGAGAAACCACCAAACGCAACCAAGTTTCGATTACGTCGCTCGCAGAAATGATGGGAAACAATGAACCAAGTTATTTTTTTCCCCTTATTTTTAGTCAGTGTGTATGAAGTGGCTTTGTGCTAGATCAGACTACTGGTCAGTCTAGCCCGATATTGTCCCTTCGGATCGGTGAAGTCTTTCTAGGGACTTGGGCAGAGAGAGGGCTTTCCCAGACTATCTGAGGTCCTTCAGACGGAGACTGCTAGGAGTAGTGAAGATTTTAGAGACAACTAGGGGGCATTGTAGGAAAGAGAAGACTAAAGGGGGAACGTTATAGAGCAGGGGTGGCCAAACCGTGGCTTGGGAGCCACATGCGGCTCCTTCGCACATATTGTGTGGCTCCTGGCAGGGCAGCTGGGGAAGCGAAGGGGAGGCCTGCCTCCCTGATCGGTCTTCCCTTCCTCATCCAGTATTTCCTTCCCCGGGTAGGCTTGAGGTGGGGGGGAGCAGAGGAAGAAAGCAACTTTAACTTTAAATGCATGATCAAAGCTCCACCCCCCCCTGCTGGCCTGGAGAAGGCATTTGTCTCTTTAAACCCCTTCGCCAAGCCAAGCCAGCCAGTGTGCGGGTGGGTGGGGGGCCCCTGCAGGACACATTTAAAGTTAAAGTCACTTTTTTTCCACCTCTCCCTCCCCCTATCTATTTGCTTTCTTTCCACTTCCTTTCTGTCTCTCTTTCTCCCCTCCCCTCCCATCTAAAGTTAGATGCGCTCTCCAGGCCCCGCCACACCAGCCCGGCTGGCTTGGCTCAAGAAGGCATTTGTCTCGTTAAATCCTTTCTCCAAGCCAAGCTTGTGTGGCAGTGGGGAAAGGGGGCTTGGAGAACACATTTAAAGTTAAGGCTCTTTTCCAGGTCCCCACCCTGCGGCCCAGTCTGCGGCTTGGAGAAGGCAATTGTTGCTTTAAAACCCTTGGCCAAGCCATCTGGCGTGGGGGCATGGAGGGTGGGGTTGGAGAACACCTTTAAAGTTTAAGTTACTTTCTTTCCACCTCTTCCTCCCTTCCTTCCTCCCTCCCTCCCTCCCCCTCTATTTATTTTCTCTCTCTCTCTCTCTGTCTCTAAGACAAATAAATATCATCAGCAAACAAATATCACTAGACAAATCAATATCATTATCAATATCTGTTTTTATGCCTTTTGTTTTCATGATTGGCAGTCTCGTTTAATGTTAATAAAAAGCAAATTTGCATATTTTCCGATTAAAACGTGTGTGTGATATTTGCTCATCTCATGCAGCTCGCAAACATCTGGCCTTTATTCTGTGTGGCTCTTACGTTAAGCAAGTTTGGCCATCCCTGCTGTAGAGGCTTATAAAATTATGCACGGGTTGGAGAGAGCTGACAAAGAGAACTTTTTCTCCGTCTCCCCAAAGACTAGAGCTGGAGGACATCTAAATGAAGCTGATGGGCGTTTAATTCAGGACGGTCAAAAGGAAAGTCTTTCCACAGTGGGAGATTAAAATGTGGAATTCACTGCCAGAGGATGTAGTGATGGCCACAGGAATAAGCAGCTTTAAAAGACGATTAGCCAGATTAATGGTCATGGTGACTACTACTACTACTTCTACTACATGACTACTAGCCTTGGTGACTGAGGGGAACCTTCATGTTCAGAGGCAATCACCCTCGTTCTGGCACCAGAAGGCAATATCGGGGGTCGACCTCGGCCTCTATGTCCTGTTGTTACACCTCGAGAGGAAGTGGTTGGCCACTGTGTGAGGCAGGATACTGGACTACATGGACCACTGGTATGATCCAGCAGGGCTCTTCTGATGCTCTTATGAAGGCCTCGGCCTCTATGCCTTGTTGTTGGCCCTCCAGAAGAACTGGTTGGCCACTGTGTGAGACAGGATGCTGGGCAAGGTGGACCACTGGTCTGATCCAGCAGGGCTCTTCTTATGTTCTTATCATGAGGGGAAGGCCTTGGCCTGTATGCCTTGTTGTTGTTGACCCTCCAGAGGGAGTTGTTGGCCACTGTGTTAGACAGGATGCTGGACTAAATGGACCCCTGGTCTGATCCAGCAGGGCTCTTCTGATGTTCTTATGATGGCCTTGGCCTCTGTGCCCTGTTGGCCCTCCAGAGGAACTGGTCAGCCACCGTGTGAGACAGGATGCTGGCCTAGATGGACCACTAGTCTGATCCAGCAGGGACCTTCTGATGTTCTTAAGAAGGCCTCGACCTCAGTGCCATCTTGTTGGGCCTCTAGAGGAACTGTTTGGTCACCGTGTGAGATGCTGGACTAGATGGGCCACTGGTCTGAATCCAGAAGACTTCTTATGTTCTTAAGAAGGCCTTGGCCTCTCTGCCCTGTTGTTGGCCATCCAGTGGAACTGGTTGTCCAGCGTGTGAGATAAGATGCTAGACTAGATGGACCACTGGTCTGATCCAGCAGGGCTCTTCTTACGCTCTTAAGAGGGGGCCTTCTGCATACAAAGCAGTTACTTTACCACTCAGACCTGACCCCTTCCCTGAAATATTTAGTTATTTATTTAGATTTTTTGCCATTTTTCTCAATATGGGACATGTGTCCTTTGACAGAGAAGGTGACAAGGACCACCATTTTGAAGCAATCGCATCTTTGCAGCTATTGATGCCCAAATAAATTTTGATGCGTTTTACTTGAAGGGTTGGACATCTTGCTTCCGTCTTTTCTAGCAACTCTGCCAGTCCCCGTCCCCCCCCAACTTCGTACCCTATTAAAAAAGCAGTTCACGCACATAGGTAATTGAGTTTATATTCCTTCCCTTTGCAGCTGAAAAATCACAGAGAGGAAAACGTACTTCTCTCCTGTCTCTTCCTTAATGGTATACAGATACACACACACAGTTTCTCATTTGCAAATTGGTGTCATTTGAATTGCAAACGCGAGCCTCTCTGTTTACCCTGCGGAGCAAAATGAACTTTATTTAAATGAGGGAATATGTTCTTCATTTCGATGAACGGATGTTGATTGTAGTGCCGGCCATGGGAAAATGAGAAGCCGTTCATCTGGGCCGTGCAGGCAGAAGTTTAGGGCTGCGTAATCCAGTTTTGGAAAATGCCTGCAGATATGGGGGCAGGGCCTCGAGAGGGCAGAATTTGAGGAGGGACGGGAGATCAGCATGGGTATGGCCCACCTCCAGAGCTGCCGTTTCTTACAAGAGAACTGATCTCTGAAGATCATGAGTTCCAGGAGAACTCCAGGTCTCAGCTTGGGGTTTGGCAGCACTAATCCTGCTGCTGACAGTAGAACAGAAGAGAAGCCATGTTGGATCAGGCCAATGGCCCATCCAGTCCAACACTCTGTGACACACAGTGGCCAAAACCCAGGTGCCCTCAGGGGGCCCACCAGCAGGGCCATAAGAACATAAGAGAAGCCATATTGGATCAGGCCAGTGGCCCATCCAGTCTAACACTCTGTGTCACACAGTGGCCAAAACCCAGGGGCCTTCAGGAGGTCCATCTAGATACCTCAGAATGTCCACAAACCAGGGCCTAGAGTCCCTCATCTGTGGTTATTGACAGAATTTATCCTCCATGAATTTTCAGTCTCTCTAATAAAACCATCTAGACTAGTGGTTGCTCTTACCTGGATGGCCCAGACTGGCCTGATCTCAACAGATCTCAGAAGCTAAGCAGGGTCGGCCCTGGTTAGCAGTTAGGAAGGCCACCAAGGAAGTCCAGGGCATTTAGACAGAGACAGGCAATGGGGCAAGCCTCTTTTGTTGGCCTCTTGCCTTGAAAAACCCTTGAAAGGTCGCCATCAGTTGGCTGAGGCTTGATGACACTTTACACACACACAGAAACCAGCAGTCGTCTCCACGTCCTGTAGCAGTGAGTTCCACTAGGTAAATTACATGTTGGGTGAAACAGTCTGCTCTGCATCTGATATGTCCTCTGTGAATTTGTCTAATCCTTTTAAAAACAATCAAAAAAGCCCTCTAAGCAAATGAGCAACAGATCTCTTGACAGTGGTTTGCAGAAGTGGATTAAATCTTGTTCCTTCAGTCTACTGCCAGTCAGCTTGACTGGATGATCCCCACATTTGAATGTTATGGGAAACCACATGCCGCTGCTGTAATTCTGCACTATTTTTGCAACTGGCAAAGAGTATGGGCTATTTCTGGACCACCCATTTTCTGTAACTTTCGCACCATGGACTGGGCCAGTAATCCTCACTGCTCCTAAGAGCTGCTTGAATAAGCTGACTGTCGGAATGCAGTTCGGTTGGCTGAACTTTCGATTCCTGACCGTTTGCTTAACAAGGCAAAAAAGGGTTGTTGTCTCTTTCTTATACTCTTGTAACTCCCTGTACTGATCTCCATGACCAGTGGTAGTGGGGTTCACGGCATCCGGTATGACCAGGGCCGGCTCGCCCACTAGGTGAGCTAGGCGCTTGCCTAGAGCGCACCGGCCGCAGGGGCGCCAAAAGGCGCCCCCCATGAAAAGCCCCCCATGTCTTCCCAGGCTTGCTTGGGCGCCCCGCAGAGCGCCCAAGCAAGCCGGCGCTGGGAGGGAAGGGGCGGCAGTTTAAACCTCCACCCCTTCCCTGGCTTTCCTGGGGACCCAGCAGCTGCGGAGCCCCCAGGAATACCGGTGCTGGGAGGAAAGGGGTGGCGGTTTAAACCTCCACCCCTTCCCGGCTTTCCTGGGGGTCCCGCAGCTGCGGAGCCCCCAGGAAAGCCAGCGCTGGGAGGGAGGGGGCGGCGGTTTAAACCTCCGCCCCCTTCCTGGCCTTCCTGGGTCCCCGCAGCCGCAGAGCCCCCAGGAAAGCCGGCGCTATACTCCCCGCCCCCTTCCCGGCTTTCCTGGGGGCCCCGCAGCTACAGAGCCCCCAGGAAAACCTGCGCTGGTAGGGAGGGGGCGGCGGCTAGACCCTCGTCCCCTTCTCTGGCTTTCCTGGGGGCCCCGCAGCTACGGAGCCCCCAGGAAAGCCAGTGCTCCACTGCCGTCTCCAGTCCCCACCGGGAGGTTGGCATCCCTGCTGGGGGGCACCCCAGGCTGTCCTGCCTAGGGCGCCCAGACACCTGGAGCCGGCCCTGGGTATGACGGGTCCACAACTTTTTTGAGTCTGCAGGCGCAGCCACAAAATGGTTACCACAAAATGTCTGCCATAGGATAAGGAGCCAGGGCACAAAATGGCTGCTGCAGTTTACCTTCTGTCACACAGTGAAGTTCCTTGTGCTGTGGTGGCAGTTGCCGCCAAAGCAATTTTTTAAAAAATCTACACAGCCAAGTGAATTTCTAATGGCCAGTCAGAAGTCTGGCTGGTCAAAAGCCCCACCTGGCCTATCTGCTTGCTAAAAACACTTAGTGGACACTAGGGGTGTGTGTGGGGGGATCGTGTTCCCCCCCGATTCGGGTATAATAAAGCCGAATTTTTTGGGGTATTCCCGAATATGCCCGCATACCAATACCGGTGTTGTATTGGTGCCCCAAAATATTCGGTGTTTCCAAAAATTTTCAGCTCCATTGTATCCTATGGGGCCATTGTAGTCAATGGCAAAAATCTTCTAACAAGTATTCAGGGGGCTGGGGGGGGTTGAGGTAGAGGCACCAAATTTGTACCGTAGTTGCTTGAGCCTCTCCCCAAAAGAACCCCCAAGTTTGGGAAAGATTGGACCAGGGGGTCCAATTCTAGGAGCATCCAAAGGGGGTGCCCCCAATCTTCCATGTTTCCTATGGAAGGGGATGGAAAAGAGGCAGGCAGCAGTGTATCCCAGAGAATCTCTGCACTAGAAAGTAAGTGAGGTGTGGTGTGGTGTGCGGGGGCGTGTTTGCAAGGCCAGCACCAGAAGCAGTGCAATGTGCCCACCCACCAGAACCAGTACCACTGTGGCCGTCAGTGCCCAAATCCAACAGGACTCAGTTCAAATCTGAGGATCTCTGGAAGCATGTTTGCAAGGCCAGCAGCAGAACTAGTGCAACTTTGACGGTCAGTGCTCAAACCCAACAGGACTCAGGTCAAATCTGAGAATCTCTGGGGGGCATGTTTGCAAGGCCAGCAGCAGAACCAGTACAATGTGCCCTCCCACCAGAACCAGTGACACTGTGGCAGTCAGTGCCTAAACCCAACAGGACTCAGGTCAAATCTGAGGGTCTCTGGGGGTATGTTTGCAAGGCCAGCAGCAGAACCAGCACAGTGAGCCACACAATCTCCAGTCCAGGCTCTCTCAGCAGCAGGAGCAGGAATGGAGTCAGCTAGCCAGAGATCCCTGCTTTTATGCTCTCTGGGCGTACACAGAAGAATTTCAAAAAAGAACAAACTTCTGTGATTGGTCAAAGAGCAGTATGCCAGATCCTATTGGCCAGTGCTCTTCCCCTGGGAAAGCAGCAAGCTAGTAGCTGGGCTTCAACAAATGAAGCCAGCAGCAACAACAGCCTTGCAAGCTGCAACGGCATTTCCTAATGCATTGCAGTGACTGGCTGTCTGTATGGTCCTTTTCCCCCTCCCTCCTGGAAAGCAGAGCAAAGGGTGGGAAAGAGACAAAAACAGCAGGAAAAAGAAGGAGCCCTTTGAAGTTTAAAGCCTCCCAGAGCCTGTATTCGGTAATGCCAAAAAAAGCTGAATATTTTCAGGTTTTTTCAGCATTCAGTATTCAGCAGCTGAAAGCTCAGGGAATCTGATTCGGTATGCCGAATTTTTCGGGTGTTTTGGGGGTTCAGCTTTACCGAATGCACACTCCTAGTGGGCACCCTAATAGGTGTCTGTGGGCACTGTGTTGGGGACCCTGGATTATGAGATAAGTGCAGTTCTTCTGGGGGTGGAGACTGCACAGTTAAAGCTGGACTACCTGACTTGGAAAGGCATGAGCCAACCTTTATTGTTTCTGAAGATTTTTGACGCACTTTCCTGGTAACAATAGTACTCATGGAGGCAATTTATTATGATTATGATTATGATTATTGACAAAGTACCACATTAAAAACCAAATCATGCAGCATGAATAAAACAGTAAAAGCAAGTATAAACCACACAGCCAATAAAAATCCAGTAAAATTCGACAGATTGAAACCAGCAATGACAGACAGAAAAAAAAATCAGCAAGGCACTGCTTAGATTCAACTGCCATCAAAATCTCAACAGAAGAAAAGATTCTTCACAAATCTCTGGAAAGCCAAGGTTAAGGGGACAAGACGGGCAGGGAAATTTCGAAGTTGAGGGCCATTGCTGTGGAGGCCCTGCTCCATGTTTCTTATGTGTATCTTATGTTATCGTGTTAGGACTGCAAGCCTCCATTGTGAGGAGAACCTCCCAGGCTTGGCCTGGCAATCCTACCGGGTCCCCTTTTGGTTTCTTCAGATTGGTACATAAGATTGCCAAGCACGGGACAGTTACTCAGCTCCTCGGCTTTCCACAGTTGGTGTACTTTGTTGCTTCTTAGCTGATGTTGTCGGGCTGGGCTTTCTTGGTGCCTCTGTGTCTCGTGGTCCAACTCCTCTCCTTGAACTCATGGGCCTCTAGTGCATTAATCTGGCTAGTCACACTCTGGGCCCCAATGCCCATGATACGTGGTCTGCCTCTGCCATCTGCTTGAGGTTGCCAGCCTCCAAATGGGCCCTGGAGATCTCTCGGAAATAAAACTGATCTCTGTGTGACAGAGATTAGTTGCCCTGGAGAAAATGGCTGCTTTGGAGGGTGGACTTTGTGATATTATATTCCACGGAGGTCTCACCCCTTCTCAAACCCTGCCCTCCCCGGGCTCACCCCCTCAAATCTGCAGCTATTTCCCAACCCAGAGTTGGCAACCCTATTTCCTTTACAGCCTCAGGTACCCAGTGGGCCTGCTTTTTTGGTGAGGAGGAAAAACCTGCCAACATAGAATCACTTTTAAATAAAAGAAAGTGATTGTGTGGGAATGTATGAAAAAGGAGACGCTACATGAATGGCGTATAATTAACTTGGAAATAGAATTATGTCTGAAGAGAAATACAGTGGGGATTTGTGGAAGATTTAATGAATGAGTAGTTTTTTTGTCAACATGGAATTAGTGAGGATTGGGGCAGAAAGCAATAAACAAAGGCGTTGGCTTTTGGGGGTTTGTTTCGGCTTTCAAATTAAACTAATTTAATCGACTTCACAAAGTTTTAGAATTGCTGCCTCCGCTTTTCTCTGCTCGTTTCCTCCTTCCCCTGATTACCTTGTTTTGTGTATTATATTTGTTTTGTAGATTATAAAGAACGGTGTTGAAATTGTAGTCCTTCTATTAATATTGTGTATTTTTCCTAAAGAAGAAGAAGAGAAGAGATTGGATTTATAACCCACCCTTCACTACCCAAAGGTGTCTCAGAGCGGTTTACAGTTTCCGTTCCCTTCCCCTCCCCACAACAGACACCCTGTGAGGCAGGTGGGGCTGAGAGAGCTCTGAGAGAAACTGCTCTTTTTCAAGAACAGCTCTTGACAAAACCACGGCTTGCCCAAGGTCATCCAGCCAGGTGCAAGTGGAGGAGTGGGGAATCAAACCGGGTTCTCCCAGATTAGAGTCCACGCACTTAACCACTACACCAAATATATATTCACCATATATTTATAAGGTTTAACATAATGTAATCTCTGATTGAGCTGTATATATCTGTGTTACTGTTGTTTGCTATCTGCCACGCTATAGTCTTATATTTCAGTGAAGTATATAATTAAAAAAACTTCACAAAGTTTGAGCCCAGTGGCACCTTGAAGACCAACAAAGCTTCATTCTGGGTATAAGTTTTTGCATGCACATAACTTTAGATACGAAAACCAACATGGCTACCCACCTGAATTAATCGACTTCTGCACCCATGCTTGATATTGGTTTTATTTCTGTGTGGTATACTATACTTGGGATTTCCCCCCCCCCTTACTCTGATTGGAGGGCGTTGTTGGAAGGGTTTTTGCGTTTTGCTTTGTAATGAGTTTGTCAAACGGCCCCTTATAATGAAGCTTTCGTGACTGAGGACGCCGTTTCGTTCACTGTCTCCGGCATCCTCCACCCCGATCAATATCTAATTTTTTTGAGAATGCTGATGAAATTGATTGGCATTGCAGTACACCTGGGGTCCCCAACATGAGACCCATGGGCACCAAGGTGCCCACCAACCGGTTTCGTGGCACCCAATGAGTTTTTTTAGAAAGGAGGTGGGGCCGGGTGATGCTTTTGCCTGTGTGGGTTTCTGATTGGCCCAGTGGAGGTCTGATTGGCTGAGGAGGTTTTTTAAAATGTCACTTTGGCAACAGCTGCCGTCATGCCACAAAGATCTTCACTGTGCGACTGAAGGCAAACTGTATATATGCAAACAAATATTTTAAAGCAGTATGTTCTTTTTAAAAGACATCCTGTTAAAAAGGGGCCTCTATGTGAAATTTTGAAGAGTGAATATGAGAATTATGTGTTACCTCACTGCTTAACATTCTGTGGTTGGCTCTGCCTCCTGCAACAGCCATTTTGCAGTTGGCTCCACCTCCTGCAGTAGCCATTTTGTAGTTGGGCCCACCATCTTGTGGCAAGGTGCCCACAGGCTCAAAATGTTGGGGACCCCTGTGGTATACCCAGGACTGGCTGAAGGAAGCATTTCTTTGGGGTAGTTGTTTGGGGAATTAGGGGAATTCCCTACCACAAGGTATGGAGAGTTCTGATCACTTAGATGGAGTGAATGGAGCCTCCATGGTCAGAGGCAATATATCTGGAGGCTGCCAACAGGGGGAGGCTGGTGGCCTCTATGTCACCGTTACAGACCTTCCAGGGAATCTGGTCAGCTGCTTTAGGAAACACGGTGTTAGACTAGATGGGCCATTGAATTCACTGCTGCAGGAAGTGGTGGCAGCTCCAAGCATAGACAGCTTCAAGAGGAGATTGGATAAAACATATGGAGCAGAGGTCCATCACTGGCTGTTAGCCACAAGATATAGAAAGAACACTCTGTCTGGGGCAAGTGATGCTCCGTCTTCTCGGTGCTTGGGGGGCCACAGTAGGAGGGCTTCTGGAGTACTGGCACCACTGGAGGGCCTCCTGATGGCTCCTTGGTTTTGGCCACTGTGAGACACAAAGTGTTGGAGTGGATGGGCCATTGGCCTGATCCAACATGGCTTATGTTCTTTTCCAGCAGGTTTAGATATTGCCAACTATCCAGCTCTCATTACCCAAGGCCTGTGTTTCTTCCTCCTCCTTTCTAAACATAATGCAAGCAGGATATTGACTTTTATAGAAGGAAACCAATTAATCACAGTGGTTTCGAGACGTTGCTGCTAGCATCCGGGAAGTCTCGATTAAGACCGACGGAGCTAGGATTGCAGCAGTACTAGATTTTTCTCAGCACAGCATCCTTTTGTGTCATGGACAGTCTGAGTGCGTAGAAAATCTTGGCATCCGTGGAGTGAGGATGTCTTAGCCTTGATAAGAATGTGCTATTCCACAGTTTTTTAAAGACTTCAGTGCTGCCAAGGGGGAAAAGAGGCATTATTTTGGGTATCTTGTATCCCCTGCCAGTATTTCACATCTGAAAACAGGAAAGCCCTTGTAGCATACTGACCCTTTTCACATTACTGTTCTAAAAATGGATGTTATTCGTTGTTGGCCCGATTTCGAGTAAAGTGATACAGGGAAGGGGGTTTCATACAGTGAATTCCCTTCCGTTAATGAGCTGTCTCTGAGGCAGTGTGGCAATTTCAGACAATGCCACTTTCCCCTCCGCCGCCCTTTTTTGCCTCACGATCTTCCTCAGACTTTTTTTTAACGTTCGAAGGTGAGCGTTATAGCACTAAAAAACTATAGCACTTCAGTGATATAGCGGCATTATTGAGATGCATCAACTCAGTGCCACCTCTTGATGGCACATTTGTATGGAGTCAATGGATCAATGGAGTCAGTACTCCATTGAAGCGCTATAGTGGTGTAGCGTTATAACGCTCATCTTAGAAGGTTTTTTTTACTTCCCTCTGCTACCTTTATTCTCTCTTCCTTATGGTGATAGGCATGGTGAGAACATTGGGTGCCATTTTGGAGTGCTGGTGGTGACCAAACTCCAGGGCAATGCTCCCTCTAAGCTGTGGAGTCTTGTGAGCAAAAACTCTACTTTGTGAGCAACTGACATTAAAGTTGTGAGCGAGCGGTTTGGCTACTGCATGAATTAGTTTGCTCTGGAGCCGTCCTTCCTGAGCTGAGACAAAAATGTGTGAGCCAGAGGCTAAAAAACTGTGAGCTAGCTCACACTTAGGCTGTGGTCACACAGCAAGCGTACTGCAATTTGTTCCCGCTGTAGATTTGATTGGGGATATTTTTAAGCGGGTTCAGATGATCACACATCCCTTACCCAACCACTTGCATTGTGTGACAATGCTCCAGGCAGCATCCAGAAATCCACATTGCCCAAGTGGTGGTGCGGCACATTTTTATTTGATAATTATTATTAGTTAGATTTATTAATTGCCCTCTCCCAACTTATGCCGGGCTCTAGGTGAGGTACAAAGGGGCATATTGCCATAAAATATACAAAACATTAAAGTCCAGTTGCAAAGTGCATTACAAGTGGATTGAAAGTGCATTACTTAGTGTGGGGGAAAGTACCGCCGGCTGTTGCCATGGCGATGTGAAAAACATCTGGAAGCTGAGGGAAGATAACAGGTTCCCTGCCAATCCCGTGGTTTTCATAACAGACCTGAATTCTCTGAATGGTAGAAGTTGGGGAACCCTGAATTTCTGGCACGGCCTCCTCTCCCGGTAGAAGCCCTTCTTTATTCCGAAACGACCGTCCTTCTGGCAGGATACAGATGGACGGTGTCTGTGGTAAAATAAAGAGGGTGGGATTTATGAGGCTCTAAAATTGAATAACGGCCGCACTGGGATGTCGTGGAACATTTTGTAATGGAATGACCCCGTGCCGTGTTTGCGAAAATACCTTCTCCGCCTTTATTAGGGCTGGGAAATTATTACGGGAGGAAGCGGAGGAAGGACAGGATCTTTCCCGTGGGTCTCTTTAGCGAGGAAAGATAAGTCAAGTCCTGAGCAGCCTACAGCCTAAATCTTGGGAGAGACGACGAGGGCTGCCAACCTCCTGGCGCTTCCTGGAGATGTCCCCGTATTACAACTGATCCCCAGATGATAGAGACCAATTACCCTGAAGAAAATGGCTGCTCTAGAGGGTGGTAAAAAGGTAAAGGTTCCCTTGCTCGAAAGCCAGTTGAATCCGACTCTAGGGTTGCGGTGCTCATCTCCATTTCCAAGCCGAAGAGCCAGCGCTGTCCGAAGACGTTTGCGTGGTCATGTGGCCTCCATGACTAAACACCAAGGCGCACGGAACGCTGTTACCTTCCCACCAAAGTGGTACCTATTTATCTACTTGCAATTTCTTGCTTTCGAACTGCTAGGTTGGCAGGAGCTGGAACTAGAGACGGGAGCTCACTCCGTCACGCGGCACTCTCGGGTCTCGAACTGCTGTACTACTGACTTTCCACAGCCTGCAGTTCAGCGTCTTAACCACTTGAGCCACCACACTCCCTAGAGGGTGGACTCTATGGCATAATACCTGGCTGAGGTCCCATCCTGTCCCACTCCAGACTCCACCGTCACAGAATCACAGAGTTAGAAGGGGCCAGACAGGCCATCTAGTCTAACCCCCTGCTCAATGCAGGATCAAGCTTCATGGGGGTATGAACATGGTTCCAAGTCCTAATTCAGCACCCTGCACTCTTATTTTGGTCTGTGCGCACATGTCCTTTTGACATCTGAGTTAGAGTATTTGCCACAAAAGAGGCCTCTCCTGACACGGAGGACATTGAAAACCCCGACGCTTAATGAGTTGATGACGGAGATTATGGAATGTGCTGAAATGGGCAGATTGACAAATATGCTAAAAGGAAAAATGGAAGAAGAATTTATGGGACCGTGGAGGGCGTTCTGTGACTGGTTAACACATAAGTACTGAGAAATTAAGACTAAATGAAGAACAATAAGAACGATGGTTATAATAAGAGCCAGTTTGGTGTAGTGGTTAAGTGCGCGGACTCTAATCTGGGGGAACTGGATTTGATTCCCTACTCCTCCACTTGCACCTGGCTGGATGACCTTGGGCAAGCCGTAGTTCTGATAAGAGCTGTTCTTGAAAATGAGCAATTTCTGTCAAGAGCTCTCTCAGCCCCACCTCCCTCACAGGGTGTCTGTTGTGGGGAGGGGAAGGGAAAGGAGTTTGTAAGCTGCTCTAAGACTCCTTTGGGTAGTGAAGGGCGGAGTATAAATCCAATCTCCTCTTCTTCTAATAGTTGTGACAATTTCAGGAGAAGATTTACATGCAGAATATCAAATTATATATATATACATGTGTGTGTGTGTGTGTGTGTGTATATGTATGTATGTATGTATTCTTTCTTTTCCCTTTTTTCCCTTTCCCCCTTTCTATATATAAACTAATAAAACTTTTTTAAAAAAATGCCTCCCATATGATCACGTCCAGGATTCCCAGCCTTTTTTTTTTTTTTTGGAAACAAAATTTTATTGGGATGTTCTCAACATTTTCAACAACGTTACCAATACAATTTGAAAAAATTTCCATCCCATCCCCCCATCCCCCCTAATAGGCTTCCAACACTGCTAATAACAAAAAAGTATATATTAGACGGTAAACAAGTTTAGACTTATATGAATCGACAAACCAGGTAACACATTTCAAATATATAAAACACCTAACTAATTTCAACATATTTTCATATAACAGTATAATACAATTCAGAATTCATTTCACTTCTCATTCAGTATCCATACAAATCTAAGAGGATTCCCAGCCTTAAGCTGATCAGGAAGGGCCTGCTAATGTCACATTGAATAGCAATACGAAGAGTAGAACTTCCACAAACAACCGCAGGATATCTTTGAATGGGTATAGTCACAGTCACAGGCCTCTGACAGGGTTGCTAACCTCCAGATGGGGCGTGGAGATCAGAGATAATTTCTCCTGATCAATTGTAATAGCAGGAGCTCTCCAGGCGCCACCTGAAGGTTGTCATGTCAACCCTAAGTTGATTATATACAAATAAGACCACCATCACAGTAAATTGGACCAAATGTGTTTCGGCCCAGTGGTCCCTAATACATAGAAACACATACACACCAAGAACAATTGTTGGTGTCATAGTATGGTTGCCAGCTCCAGGTTGGGAAATACCTGGTGATCTGGGGGGTGGAACATAAGAACATAAGAGAAGCCAATGTTGGATCAGGCCAGTGGCCATCCAGTCCAACACTCTGTGTCACCCAGTGGCCAAAAATACCAGGGGCCATCAGGAGGTCCAGCAGTGGGCCAGAACACTAGAAGTCCTCCCACTGTTGCCCCCCCCCAAGCACCAAGAATGCAGAGCCCCAGAAAGAGTGTACCATCTATAAGAACATGAGAGAAGCCAATGTTGGATCAGGCCAATGGCCCATCCAGTCTTACACTCTGTCACAAATACCAGGACCCAAAAATACCAGGGGCCATCAGGAGGCCCAGCAGTGGGGCCAGGACACTAGAAGCCCTCCCACTGTTGACCCCCCCAAGCACCAAGAATACAGAGCATCACTGGCCCCAGAGTCCCTGTCTTTAAAGGTAAAGGTTCCCCTGCACGAAAGCCAGTCGAATCCGACTCTAGGGTTGCGGTGCTCATCTCCGTTTCAAAGCCGAAGAGCCAGCGCTGTCCGAAGACGTTTCCGTGGTCATGTGGCCGGCATGACTAAACACCAAGGTGCACGGAACGCTGTTACCTTCCCACCAAAGTGGTACCTATTTATCTACTTGCAATTTCTTGCTTTCGAACTGCTAGGTTGGCAGGAGCTGGAACTAGAGACGGGAGCTCACTCCATCATGCGGCACCCGGGTCTTGAACTGCTGAACTACTGACCTTCCACAGCCTGCAGTTCAGCGTCTTAACCGCTTGAGCCACTGCAGCTCTATCTTTACCTTGTAACTAATAGCCACTGATGGACCTCTGCTCCATATGCTTATCCAATTCCCTCTTGAAGCCGTCCATGCTTGTAGCTGCCACCGCCTCCTGTGGCAGTGAATTCCATGTGTTAATCACTCTTTTTATCCTTCCTTTTATCCGTTCTAACCCGGCCGGTCAGCAATTCCATGGATTGCCCACAAGTTCTTGTATCGTGAGAAAGGGAGAAAAGCACCTCTTTCTCTACCCGCTCTATCCCACACATAATCTTATAAACCTCGATCATGTCACTCCCTCAGCCGTCGTTTCTCCAAGCTAAAGAGCCCCAAGCGCCTCAACCTTTCCTCATAGGGAAAGTGTTCCAACCCTTTTATCATTCTAGTTGCCCTCTTCTGCACTTTTCCCAAAGCTATAATATCCTTTTTAAGGTGTGGTGACCAGGACTGTATAGGTGTGTTGACCAGAACTATACCTATACCTTTTTTCTATACTTGAGGAGGGCCAGGTTTGGGGAGGGGTGGGACTTGGGGAGGGCAAAATGCCATAGAATCCACTTTCCAAAGTGGCCATTTTCTCCAGGTGAACAGGTCTTGGTCACCTGGTGATCAGTTGTGGTCTCCCAGGAGATACCCAGTCTATTCTTTGCTGGGGGGGGAGCAGTGGGGGACTTCTAGTGTCCTGGCCCCACTGCAGGACCTCCTGATGGCACCTGGTATTTTTGACCACTGTGTGACAGAGTGTTGGACTAGATGGGCCATTGGCCTGACCCAACATTGGCTTCTCTTATGTCCTTATGTACCACCTGGAGGCTGTATAACAAAAAATGGCTATAGAGTGGGTGTGATATACTGTATCTGGAAAACACTGTAATTTTTAAGGAATATATACAACATTTCTATTTGAAATACAAAAAAAAGCCTCTTATTAGCTATTCTTTAAAGATGCAGTACAAGCAGTGTTCCCTCTAAGCTGAGTGAGTGTGAGCTAGCTCACCGTTTTTTAGCCTCCGGCTCACACATTTTTGTCTTCGCTCCGGAAGGGACGGCTGGAGAGCAGATGATTTAGGCAGCAGCCGAATCGCTCGCTCACAGCTTTAATGCCAGCAGCTCACAAGAATTTTTGCTCACGAGGCTCCACACAGCTTAGAGGGAGCATTGAGTACAGGTACAAATTGAATTTAAACATATGGAGGCTTTTGACTTTGTGGAGCCGGCTGGAACACTAAATAGGCCTTAGTGTCAAGGGAAGTAGCAGAGCTCCTCAGCTTGGTGCAAGACTTGAGTGCCAGAGTGCAACTGGGAACAGAGGAGAAGTGCCTGTGTGCGTCCTGTACCAATCCTCTCAACTCTTTCCTGGCTTTACCATACGATTACAGCCTGACGAAGGGGTCGAAACAGAGACTTACCTGGGACATTCCGTTGCTGTGGTTAATACTATGGGGTTGGCCTCATGCATTATGGTTTAGCTCCATAGGTTTAGATTCAGTTTGTACTTGCACCACATCTTTAGTAAAGGTAAAGGTTTCCCTTGCTCGAAAGCCAGTCGAATCCGTCTCTAGGGTTGCGGTGCTCATCTCCGTTTCCAAGCCAAAGAGCCAGCACTGTCCGAAGACGTTTCCGTGGTCATGTGGCCGGCATGACTAAACACCAAGGCGCACGGAATGCTGTTACCTTCCCACCAAAGTGGTACCTATTTATCTACTTGCAATTTCTTGCTTTCGAACTGCTAGGTTGGCAGGAGCTGGAACTAGAGACGGGAGCTCACCCCATCATGCGGCACTCTCGGGTCTCGAACTGCTGAACTACTGACCTTCCACAGCCTGCAGTTCAGCGTCTTAACCACTTGAGCCACTGCATCTTTAAAGAATAGTCAATAAGGTTCTTTTTGTAATTTCGAATAGAATTTTGTGTATATCCCTTAAAAAGTAGTGTTTTTCAGATATAGTATACCACCTGGAGGTTGGCAAACCTGTGTAATAAGCCGCCACAGGTGTTGATGAATCCTTGCGTGTTTTATACCCTGTGTGTCCGATTGGCGACATAATTAGAAATGTGGATCTTGTTCCGTAATTTCCATGCTCGCACGTAAAAATCCATGTTTGTAAATTATATGTAGCAAGAAGGGGACCCGCGATACTCGCAAGGGGGGAGCTCCAGTGGAGGAGGAGGAAGCAACTGCTGGTGAGCCTTCTCCCCTTCTCCCCCACCCCCCAGCACCAATGGCGAGGCCTGCACAGCTCCCAGCCACCGGGCAAACCTGTGTAATAAGCCACCTCGGGTGTTGATGAATTCTTGCGTGTTTTATACCCTGTGTGTCTGATTGGTGACATAATTAGAAACATGGATCTTGTACCGTGATTTCCATGCTCGCACGTAAAAATCCATGTTTGTAAATTATATCTAACAAGAAGGGGACCCGCGATACTCGCGAGGTGGGAGCTCCGGTGGAGGAGGAGGAAGCAACTGCTGGTGAGCCTTCTCCCCTTCTCCCTCCTCCCCCTCCAGCACCGGCAGCGAGGTCTGAGCTCGGCCCCCCAAGCCTTCTCCCGCCCCCTCCTGCCCCAGCAGTGGTGGCGAAACAGTTGCCAGGGTGTTCTCTGCACATGTGCAGGGAACACTCTTACTTTTTTGGGGGGATTTAAATATCCCCGTACACTTTTTTCAACTTTTTAGATTTTTCTGCACACCTGGAGACTGCTCTAAGTGTGCAGGAAAATCTCTTTGTCCCCCCGATGTGCAGGTTTAGATATCCACACGGAGGGGGCAACTTGGCTGTTAGATAAATAGATATTGGTAGTTCATTCTCTCATGGTGTGTGCATACATCATCCAGCAGTCTGACATTTGCAATACTCATAATCTGTCAGGGTCCGTGAATTATCAGTCGTCCTAGTCCCTTTAGAAACAGCTCGAGTCCAGGCTTCGCTAACACCCATCGCTTCTTTCCCCTTTGCAAATATTGCTTTAATTAACTTGTTGTTGAGTTTTGGAGGGGTATATGAAAAACACATTTATTTTTCTTAAAACAGCCAAGTAAGCAAGCGGTCTTGGAAGAGATGGAGCTTGTGAGGCAAAAGAGCCGTTTCTGCATGCAAACCCTCCGGCTAATGCTGCTCTTTATCATAAGGGCCATGAATTTGCTAATTCCTCCAGAGACGTTATTCAAAGATAGCGTTATGTAATACTTAGCGGTTAGTTATTTCGTTGGGTGTTTTTTTCCCACAAAGCGACAGCTCGGTCGCCTTTTAATTTTGCTCGTTTAAATAGATTTGTGCGGAGCTATAAAACCGAAGATGTAAGAACGTGTGCGTTTCGGAGGAGGTGAATTTAAATTGGGTGGCGTTAGTTAGATTGTAGCCTATGGAGGTGAGGAAGAGACTGGATTTATACCCCGCCCTTCTCTACCTGAAGGCGTCTCAAAACAGCTTACAATACCTTTCCCTCCCCACAACAGACTCTTTGGCAGACTGGGGCATTTGTTCACTGAAGCTGTTGTACTGTAACCTACTGTGCTTGCTTGAGAGCCAGTTTGGTGTAGGAGAGCCAGTTTACTATAGTGGTTAAGTGCGTGGACTCTAATCTGGGAGAACCGGGTTTGATTCCCCACTCCTCCACTTGCACCTGGCTGGATGACCTTGGGCAAGCCGTAGTTCTGATAAGAGCTGTTTCTGTCAAGAGCTCTCTCAGCCCCACCTACCTCACAGGGTGTCTGTTGTGGGGAGGGGAAGGGAAAGGAGAATGTAAGCCGCTCTGAGACACCTTTAGGTAGTGAAGGGCGGGGTATAAATCCAATCTCTTCTCTTCTTCTTCTTCTTTCCCTTGTCGCCGTCCTTGCCTGTCATTGCATTCCTAAGGGGGGGGCAAGTGTCTGTAGTAATTTAAGGAGGCTGGCTTTGTAACTTTCCTACAGTACCTCAAGACGTCTTTCACACGAGAAATGTCCTTGAAGTACAGACTGGACTTGGCTAGATAATGGTTGTATATCTTTCATAACCATTGTAGGGCTGGTGACGTAGGTGTGACTGGAAACCGAGGGTTGTATCTATATTCTGCTTTGCCGCCGTTGCCCCTCAGTCCTGACAAAGGGTTTGAACCTATGACATCTCATATCTCCAAATAAAACATTCACTGAGAAAGTGCGTGTGGAGAGTGATTTGACCAGGAACCGACAGTAGGTGGGGCTGAGAGAGCTCTTTCAAGGACTGCTCTTGAGAGAACAGCTCTGAGAGAACTTGTGACTGACCCAAGGTCACACCAGCAGCTGCATGTGGAGGAGTGGGGAATCAAACCCGGTTCTCCCTGATCAGAGACTGCTCTTAACCACTACACCAAACTGGCTCTGAAAACATACCCCGAAAATCTTATTGGTCTCTCAGATGCTACCGAACTCAAGTCGAGCCGTACTACTGCAGAACGACATCGCTGCCCTCTGAAACCAGAAATGGGTCAACTGCAGACAGCTGTCTCCTTGTAGAAACTGCTGGTGGTGGAAGTTGGCTTGCTAACTGGGAAATACCTGGAGATTTAGTGGGTGGAGCCTGGGGAGGGGAGAGACCTCAGCAAGGTACAATGCCATACAGTCCACCCTCCAAAGCAGCCATTTTCTTCTGGGGGAACTGGTCTCTGCTGTCCAGAGATCAGCTGTAATAGCAGGAGGTCACCAGGCCCCGCCTGGAGACTGGCAACCATAGGCTGGCAACCATAGCCTTCGACAACATATAGGTGGAATGGCTTTGGCGTGGGGGTAGCAGCCCATTGGCTTCCTTCTCTCCGCCAACCAGCAAGGTGGTCTTTTTGCCCTGAGACCGGGAGGACTGGGAGTTAATTAAATAGCTAATTTATAATAGTTAACATGGTGCGGCTTCATTAGGCCTTGTCACGGCGCTGGTCCTCTCCTCCGCAGCGTGCAAATGATGTGATCGATTGATTTCTCTCTTTCTTGTGGGTAGTGTTTTACGGCCTTTGACAACTGCCGTTTGGTTGATGGATTTGCTGATAGTGGCTGGTGTCTGATCTTGCTGGGGGCTTGTAAATCTTTTTGTTCCTTTTTTGTTCCTACGCTGTTTTGGGAGGACATCCTGTTTTCACATGCTTGCCGGCGCAGTTCTGGCAATTTGGAGAGCCGGTGTGATGTAGTGGTTAAGAAGAAGAAGAGGAGATTGGGTTTAGACCCTGCCCTTGACTACACGGAGGAGTCTCAGAGCGGCTTACAGTCTTTGGATTTTGGCCACTGTGTGACACAAAGTGTCGAACTGCATGGGCCATTGGCCTGATTGGCGTCTTTTATGTTCTTATGTCTGGGGCAGTGATGCTCTGTATTCTTGGTGGTTGGGGGGCAACAGTGGGAGGTACTCCCGGAGTTCTGGCCCCGCCGCTGGTGGGCCTCCTGATGACCCCTGGTTCTTGGCCACTGTGTGACACTGAATGTTTGACTGGATGGGCCATTAGTCTGATCCAAGATGGCTTCTATAATGTTCTTATGGCTCCTGCTCTGCCTCCCATGAATTCTGGGAACTGTAGTTTGGGAGTTGCTGATAATTCTCTGCTCTGGGCTCAGAATCCTCGGGGCCCAGAATCCCTGGGTAGAAGGAATAGTGGCTCTGCAATGTAGAAAGATTGCAGAAATGCTCTCTAGAAATGAAAACGAGCCAGTGTTTGGTTAGAGTGTTGGACTAGCATGTGGGAGACCCAGGTTCGAATCCCTGCTCTGCGGAGGAAGCTCACTGAGGGACGTTGGGCCAGCCATACACTCTCAGCCTAACCTACCTCACAGGATTGTTGTGGTGATACAGTGGAGGGGAGCGATGTAGACTGCTTTGGGCCCCCACTGGGGAGAGAGACGGGGGGATATAAATGAAATAAGTAAAATTAAAAAGAGTCTTATGAAATTGGGAAGACATCATGCGTTCACCGTTCAGCCATTCGGGATCCTTGTCCTCAGCCAGCTGTGCCTTTCTCTCGTTTCAGCCATCAAAGAGAAGTACGCAGACTGGACAGACTTTCTCATACGCGACCTGACGGGCTCACGAACAGCGCCTGCAAACTTACTGGAAGGCGTATGTATTCTGTTAATATCTTCCCCATTTTAAAAAAAGAAATTGGTACAAAAATGTCTTTTTCAAAGTGAGGCTCTATGGTTGGCTTTCCCACTCCCTAACCTGAAAAGGCCCGTGGATTTTTTTTTGCTTAGCGTAATGTAAAACTACACAAATCTTTGCAGGTCAACAGTAGAAAAGAGGAAGCGTCCAGGAGGACCTTAAAAGACTAACCAAATTTGTGGCGGGGGATGAGCGTTCGTGGTTCACGGCTCACTTCTTCAGATATCTGTGACTCACGGAAGCTCCTCCCCTGCCACAAATTGGGTTAGTCTTTAAGGCACTACTGGACTCTTGGTCTTTTCTACTGCTGAAGTCGGACTTACGTGGCCACCCATCTGGATCTGTCTGCATGTCAACAGATTCCTCAGAAGTAATATTCTATGCCAGTCGGAACAGAGACGTGGATCTGTGGCTCAGGTTTGGTTCCCGTGAGGGCCTCTTGAAAGCACGGATGCAGATTCTTCTCTAGGGGGTTACTCGGGAAGATGGGAGGGGGTTCTTGGGTTTGCCAACCACAGTTGGCAACCTGCTGGAAGGAATTGGGCGGTCTGGGACAGGCACTGGCATGTGATGCTCTAGGATTCACCCCAAGCTCTGTGGTTAAACCATAGAGTTTGGGGTGAATCCTAGAGAGTCACCCCAACCTCACCAATGTCTCTCCGGTAGTGTACCAGAAGTGATGTCAGGTGCTGGTGCACCCCACATCCCCCCTTTCCCCCTCTGGTTTATGAAGTGCTGGTGGGAACCGGGGGTAACCACCGGGAGACCTGGCCTGTCGGGGGAGGGATCCTTCACACCAGCATTTGGAAGAGTTGTTTGGGGTGGGGAATTCTGGGAGAGGTTAACCATTTCCCTTCCCTGCCCCCTCTGGAAAAGAGCATCCCACCCCTGAGCAAATGAGTAACTTGTGATTTGTGAATGACACTTTAGCTAGCAAGGTGAATGCCAATGGGTATTTAAAACATGCACAGCACAGATAATTCACCTATTACCGGTTAGACCATCCGCTAGTTAGGCTATGCAAAGAACTTAATGGACTTTGGCTCTTTCTCTTTCACAATCACCACGAAAGTCATAACCAGTTAGGTTTCGGAACACACAAAATACTTTCATACTTTGTATCTAACAAATGGAATCGGTGCTGTAAGGTGGGGTGAAGGCTACAACGAGCTTTAGACAATTTTTAAAAATGATTTAGCAAAATACTTGGACAGATTGGTCAGAGGCTATTAGCCATGAGATTTAAATGGAACATTCATGTTGCTTTTTTGGGGGGCGGGAGATTTCCAAGTTGTACCTTCCCATAGTACCTTGTTCAGTTCCTGGCTTGCTCTACCCCAGAGGTCACCATCCCTTTTGAGCCTGCGGGCATCTTTGGAATTCTGGCCCAGTGTGGTGGGAGTAGCCACAAAATAACCACCGCAGGAAGTGAAGTCAGGCACAAAATGACCACCGCAGGAAGTGAAGTCAAGCCCAATATGGCCACCACAGGAAGTGGAGTCAGGCACAAAATGGTCGCCACAGGAAGTGGAGTCAGGCACAAAATGGCCACCACAGGAAGTGGAGTCAGGCACAAAATGGCCGCTACAGGAAGTGGAGTCAGGCACAAAATGCCTGCCGCATGAGGCAAAGCAGCTTATCTTCAGTTGCACAATTAAGATCCTTGTTCTGGGGTGGCAGTGCTGCCAAAGCAACATTTTTAAAAATCTGTTTAAGCCAATCAAATCTCCTGTGGCCAGTCAGAAGTCTTGCTGGGCAAAAGTCCCACCGGGCCCTGGCACCAGGAGAGTTATCATTGGTTGCCATGGTACCCACAGGCCCCACCTTAGGGACCTCTGCTGTACCCAGTTGCTGAACAAGATATAAACCTGCACTGCCTCCCAGGGCTGTGGCCAATGAACGCAAAGGTCCCAGGATGTTTGAGAGCCCTTCAAACTGTCACTTCAATGAAATTATTGTTTTTTTTTAATTAAATTTGTTAATCGCCCTATCCCAGCTTACAGCGGGCTCTGGGTAATGTACGTGGGGGCCATAATGGCGTAAAAACATATAAAGTGTTAAAATTCTACCAAACAACTTCATAAAACGAAAGACCCAGATGAAATCAAATGAAAATGTATTTTATTCGTTGATTCGGGGCACGAAGCCGTTTTGGTTTAGCACCAGATTCCTTGCATTCTAAGTCCTTTCCCTTCCAGGCTGACTCAACAATGTCCTCCCCCCCCCACACACACACACACCATTTATAGCTGTGGGCCTCTTTCCACGTCTTGTAGCTTTAGTGGGTCGAATGATAATGGCCCGTAGTGTTTAATCGATAAGCAAGAATGAGGGACGGCCCCCCCTTCCCCCGCTGCCTCGGCTGCCAGACATATGTTAATTTTTTTCCTTTTAAAATTATAATCACTGCTTATTGATTTAACCACCGGGCTGCCCAGACTGGTGTACTTCTTTTGCTCTGAAAACTAATATTCGGTGCAGAGCCCATTGTGAGCAAGACACGGACAATCGAAGCTGCCTTAAACTGAATCAGGCCCTCGGCTAAACGTTAGGAAGGACTCCCTGACAGTTAGAGTGGTCCCTCAGTGGAACAGGCTTCCTCGAGAGGTGGTGGGCTCTCCTTTGGAGGTTTTCAGACAGCTTGATGGCCACCTGACAGCCATGCTGATTCTGTGAACTTACAAACCAAGGAGAGAGATCATAGGAAGGAAGTAGAAAGGAAAACAACATCTGTGACGTGTTAACGTCACAAAAGTCTCCCCAGACTGAAGGTTTCTTGTTCCAAAATTCAGTTTACTCGGTGTAATTCAAACGCCACCACACAACGGATTATGCATATTATCTCGTTTCGTGTGCACCCTTTGTCAGGCAGAATAGCGTTGAAATATCAAAATATCGTCAACGGGCAGCTGTTCAACGAGCCCTTTTGAGAAGGTTCCTCGTAAAGCTTCGCAAGAACTTTTAACTGCTAGCGCTGCCCCTGAATACTCAGACAGCTATACACAAAATATTTTGATACAGCTTCTCCTAAAGCTTCACAACAACTTTTGACTGCTTTGTGCTGCCTCTGGTGCAAAGCCCAAGCACAAGCAGTCAAAAGGTGTTGTGAAGCTTTAGGAGAAGCTGTATCAAAATATTTTGTGTATAGCTGTCTGAGTATTCAGGGGGCGGCGCTAGCAGTTAAAAGTTCTTGCGAAGCTTTACGAGAAGCCTTCTCAAAAGGGTTTGTGAACAGCTGCCCGTTGACGATATTTTGATATTTCAACGCTATTCTGCTTGACAAAGGTGCACACGAAATGAGATAATATGCATAACCCGTTGTGTGGTGGAGTTTGAATTACACTGAGTAAACTGAATTTTGGAACAGGAAACATTCAGTCTGTGGAGGCTTTTGTGACGTAACACATCACAGATTCTGTGAACTTAGGCAGATCACGAGAAGGAGGGCAGGAAGGGTTGCCTCAGTGCTTAGTTCTCATGGCCCTTTCTTACACGCCCAGGGAAATGCCAATTGCCACTTTGGGGACAGGAAGCCATTTTTCTCCAGGCCAGTTTGGCCAAGTGATCCTGGAAGGGCTTTTTGTCATCTTCTTGGGCATGGAGCAGGGGGTCACTGGGTGTTTGTGGGCGGGGGGGGAGGTAGATGATCCTGGAGGTCCCTTCCAACTCTATGATTCTGTGATACCATCATGTTCGGTATTGTCTGCTCAGACTGACAGTTGCTCTCCGGGGTCTCAGGCTGAGGTCTTTCACATCACCTACTGCCTGATCCTTTAACTGGAGATGCCGGGGATTGAACCCGGGACCTTCTGCACACCAAGCAGATGCTCTGCCACTGTAGAATCTCTTTTTTAAAAAATACATGAAAACATTTCCTAAGCTAATAAGAGGTAGACCCGCTGTGCCCCTGAACAACAGTGTAAAGAAGAGTCGACTCTATAAGAATGTAAGAAGTGCCCCATTGGGTCAGATCAGTTGTCCATCTGTTCCAGCATCCTGTTTCTCCCAGTGATTGACCCGTTCTGTCATTGAGAATGGTGAAGTTCACCGCAGGTGGCAAATTTTGGGGTTCCATTGCATGAGCAAAGTGTCCTCAAGTTGCAGCTGACCCCGTAGAGTTTTCAGAGCAGGAGATGAGCAGAGGCGTTGGTCACTGCCCTTCCTCTGCTTCCACGGTGGTCTCCCATCCAAGTACTAACCAGGGCCGACCCTGCTTAGCTTCTGAGATCTGACGAGATCGGGCTACCCTGGGTCACCCAGGTCAAAGCAAGAGACATTCAGAGGTAGTTTGCCATTGCGCGCCTCTGCATAGCCCCTCCCCCCGGTCTTCCTTTATAATCTCCCATCCAAGTAATTACCAGGGCCACCCCTGCTTAGTTTCTGAGATCTGGTGAGATCGGGCCTTCTGGGTCAGGCCTGGGACTGCACTAGAGAACAGTACAATATCAATTATATCATTATATCGTTTATTAGTTTTGACGCCCCGGAAGGGGCTGGATTTTTCTGCCCACATGTCCCCCAGAGAGCACTGAGGTCAGGGTCGCAAAACCATTTGGCCCTCCCTGGACTGAAAGACACCAGATCGGCCTCTACCAGGGTGAGGACCTTCTCAGTGGTGGCTCCACTCTGGTGGAATGAGCTCCCGGAAGACATCAGGGCCCTGCAGGACCTCTCACGGTTCCGCAGGGCCTATAAAATGGAGCTCTTCCACCAGGCCTTCGACTAGGAGCCCGCCACTAACAACACCAATAGCATCAACAATACTAACTGAACTGAATAATACTAACTATGCTAGATGCCGATGGGGGGAATTTTTTGGGACCATTCTATTATGGCCACCGGGTTGTGATTGCCACCAGCACTTTATTTATTTATTTATTTATTTTATTTTGGGCTATGACTCGGTATGTTCGTAAGTTATGATGCTGTACTGTGTAAGTACTTGCAGTGTTCCCTCTAAACTGAGTTAGTGTGAGCTATCTCACAGTTTTTTAAGCCTCTGGCTCACACATTTTTGTCTTCGCTCAGGAAGGGATGGGCTCCCAAGCAAACTAATTCAGGCAGTAGCCAACTCTCTCGCTCACAACCTTAATGCCAGTAAGCTCACAAAGTACAATTTTTGCTCACAAGACTCCACAAGTTAGAGGGAGCATTGAGTACTTGTGTTTTAATATTTTTAATCCTTAACGTAAGCCGCCCTAAGCCTGCCTGCGGCGGGGAGGGCGGGATAAAAATGGAAGTCATAAATAAATAAACAATAAATAGGTGGGACGACTTCTGCTGCTTCCCCTTCTGTGTGCGTTTGACTGTGTTGAGGCAGATCATGAGAGGGAGGGCAGGAAGGAATGAGCCAGCGCTCAACTCCTGTGGCCCTTCCTTACATGCCCGGGGTAATTCTGATCGCCAGTTTGGGTTCAGGAAGGAATTTTCCTCTAGGCCAAATTGACCCAGGGATCCTGAAGGCTTTCTTCCTTCCTTATGGGCATAGGACTGGGGCCACTGGAGGGGTTGGGAGGGAGCAGGTAGTTGTGAATTTTCTGCATTTTAATAGATGGATGGATGGATGGATGGATGGATGGATGGATGGATGGATGGATGGATGGATAGATAGATAGATAGATAGATAGATAGATAGATAGATAGATAGATAGACAGACAGACAGACAGACAATTTCAGGGTTTTTTTCTGTATTTCCTGCATTTTGCAGGGGGTTGGACTAGATGCCCCTTGATGCCCCTTTCCATCTTTGTGTCTCTATGTGATCACAGCTTTAGCTGCATTTTTGAAGTACTGAACAAAAGGAGCATGCCCTCCGCTCCAAAACTTGGGTTTGGGGATTTTCATTTCCATTAACATAATCCTAATGACCCCCCCCCCCTTCCTCCTTAACCGTTTCCATATGACAGTAGAGCCGTCCCCAATCTTCACAGAATTAAACTTTGATGTGTGACAAAAGGGAGAATCGTGCTGAGCTAACTGGGACTCGTTTTGAGGATCCCTAGGTCGGCGTAAGCTTTGGAGGTCTGAGTGCCCTAATGGAATTTCTGTCTTTTAAAAAAAAAAGAAAGATGAATTTGCATTACAGTTGAGATTAAGTCTGATTCATCCGGTGGTGAAAATCCATGGCCTTGCAAATTTGGTCATTCTATCATTTCTGTTTCAAGGGGGGGTCGTTCTTACGCTAGGATTTCAAACCTGGCCACGAAAAAACGGGGTCCCTCTCACACCTCGAAATGCTGCCGTTGACCTTAAAATAAGCCCTGGAAATGAATTCAGATTGCGGAATCTGAGTTGATAAGTTCATGTGTAAACTAGTGAATTTCACCCTTTGCCCTAAACACCCACATGTCCGAGTGCCTGATTCGAGCCCTACACTTTTTGATTTCATGAAACTAATTTATTGTTCAGAAATTCAGCACCGCTGTTTATCTTCCTGTTTGTTTGTTTTTCCTTTGCTTTCTATGCTTTGAATGCATGCCTGGGTTAAAATTAGGAGGAAGGCAAAGATGGCCGATCTGGCTGGGATGAAAGCTGAAGAAATCGACATTATTTTTTTAAAAAATTCTGCTGTCTCTGTTACCGTGCGAAGACTTGGAACAAAAGTTTAAAATAAGGAGTTTTGCTTCTATTCAAACAGCCTCTGCGAGGGAAAAATCCTGTAGACCTCATTACAGTTGATTCCTTAATAGAGCTGCAGGATTCCCAGAATCCCTTTCAATACTGGATAGTTAGCGTTCTTGAGAATGTTGGAGGAAGATTACGTCTTCGCTATGTGGGATTGGAGGAGACTGAATCCTATGACCAGTGGTTGTTTTACTTGGATTACAGACTGCGACCAGTTGGTTGGTGTCAAGAGAATACGTACAGACTGGCTCCACCTGCAGGTAAGGAGGGGAACTTCCAGAAATGTATTTTTTTCTAAAGGGCGTTTGCTTATGACCGGTGCATTCTTGATTTCATGGTTTTTAAATGCTGTGGTTCTGCGTTGCTGGACATTTTCTTTAGCCTACTGCATCTCCATTCAGTGTGCACTGACCTGGATAGTCCAGGCTAGCCAGATTTCGGAAGCTAAGCAGGGTCGGCCTTGGCTAGTAATTTGGAAAGGGGTTGGACTAGATGACCCTGGAGGTCCCTTCCAACTTCGTGATTCTGTGCCCCTCCAAGGAATACCAGGGTTATGATGCAGAGGCAGCCAACGGCAAACCACCTTTGAAGCGTCTCTTGCCTTAAAAACAAGTTTAGCTCGCCACCTAGTGGTGCATAATGCTAAAAGAGCTAGAACTTCTGACTGACAGACAATCTTATGATCTCCTGGCTATACTACACACACTGCCGAACGAACATCACATAGAGGGCACAGCTGCCCCCACTATGAACCCCGAGCAAGTGGCATTCCGATGTACACAGCCCTTTCTTTATGGAGGTGACATTCCGGCCTTTGCCTGCCCTCTCCTCCATTTCTCCTTCTAATCCCCCCTAAGATTCTATGAAGCTCACTCTAGTAACTGTCAGGAAACACTACTTGATCAACACGTATATGCAGTGAAGAAAAAATATCAACTAATGTAGATAAGTCTATTGTAGTCCAAGACCATAATACAACCAATACAGTTAATATAACAGCTATCAAAGCAATGATAAAATAATATATCTTGTATGACAACATAGTTTGTAAACATTAAAATATTAAAATATTTACAAATTCCCATACAGATCAAGTAAAAATTAAATTTAACCAGCTAATTATGGTCCCTCCACTCTGTCCTGAGACAACAGGCTAACCAGCCAAATTTAGCCAACATACGAGTAATATTCAGATTTTTATCTGCCGGCATAATTGAAAGGAGAGTCCCCCTGCTACGCCCTGGATGGGAGTTATAAATATATCTCTGTTGTGTTGATATAATCTACAGTCATAGAAGACACGTTCCAAAGTCTCTTCACCCCCTTCACAAACACATTCCCTTCTCGTGGTTTTATTATATCTGGCTTCTAAAATGGCAGAGGGCAAAGCATTGTATCTTAGGGGTGTAAAAATTCTTCTGTGTTTGGCGTTATCTAGCGTTTTTACATATGTTCCCAAAGTTAGCTTACTACACGTGGATAGATCAAATATAGGATTCTTAATTCTACTCAATAGGATCTGCAGTTCCATATTTAAGACTCTTTCCCTTATAACTGATTTGGCCGGTAAATATCCCAAGGGACGTATAAAATATTCTGTGAGGCCGTAATAGGTCAGTTTATCTTCTAGGGTTTTTTTTCCTCCATAAAGGAAAACACTTATCCTGCATCACAAGCTGTATGATAGAAGGCACTGTTTCCAGGGTCAGATCTTGGTTTCCAAAAAGTGAGAGCGATGGAAAGGGCAGGGGCGGCAATAGGGGAGGGCCAGCCCGCAACCCAGTTTCAGGGGCTTTGTGAATAGGGTTGCTAAATCACCAGCAGGAGACTGGGGGCAGCGTTGCCAGATGCAAAACTCCCGGAGATTTGGGAATTAGGGTTGTCAGGTCCTCCCCAGCCATCAGCAGGGGGCCAGGGTGGGGAGGGGAAGGTTGCCAGATCCAGGGTGGGAATGTCCCGGAGATTTGAGGATGGAGCCTGAGGAAGGCAAGGACCTCAGTGAGGTACAATGCCATAGAGTCCACCCTCAAAAAGCAACCATTTTCTCCAGAGGGACTGATCGCTGTAGTCTGGAGATGAGCTGTAATTCCGGGGGATCCCCAGGTCTCACCTGGATGCCGGCATCCCTATTCACAAGCCACTTTTGGGTCCCAACCCACAAGTTGGGAAAAACTGCACTACACTACACTGACACATGAAATGTGCTCCTAACAAGACGGCACACTTGCAAATAACTGCAAACGTAGCCTGGAAAGATTAATGTTCTCCTTGACATGTGCATGAACTCCTATTCCCCCTTCCCCTCTCCATGCTGGTCTGACGTCATTGTTGATGATGACGCATGTGTGAAAACGCCCTCTTTAAAACAGCAAGTCTGCAAATCCTCACTTCACAAGGTCTTAAAACTGTTGAGATCAGCATGTAAAATTGGCTTCTAGCTTCAACCCAAAGGCAGTCCACAGGCAGTTCTGTTTCCCTCTTCCTTCCCCCATTGCCCAGAAACACCAAACAGAAGTGAAAAATTCACCCTATGGATTCGCTCGCCTGAAATCTTTCCCAACCTGCAAATGGCGGATTGGCCATTGACTGCTGTGTGAAGCAACATGTCAGATTCACCTGTTTGTAAAGTAGCCTACTGAGTTTCTAGTGACTGCTCTATTCCCCATGGAAGAGGAGGTACCAACAGTGAGAGTTCCTGGTTATTACACTTGGGTGCAATAGCAGATGCAATAGCCCAAGCCTGGTTCGCTGATGGCACAGAAAACACATTCCTGGTCTTACCTTCCTTTAATCTTGTGTGATAAAAACTCCAATTAAGCATTTGCATTCAGTAGAATTGTTTTACCACCGCCTGTCCTTCTGTCCATCCTTTCTGCTCTCAGGCTGGATGTGGTAAAAGAACTTTGTGAAGCCAAGTTACATTAGAAATATTGTATAAACTTTAGATTCATGAATTATGTCTTTTAACAGCCTCTCGTAGGACCAGCAACAAACATAAATGTGAACATCAATGTAACCACAAAAAGAAAACTTTCCCCCTTTAGAAGACTTTCAAGCAAAGAGAATTCTAGAAACTCCCGTTAGGGTTTGACTTTGATAAAAGGATGTAAATTGACTGGTAGTTATTATACTGAATGAGCCAGTTTGGTTCAAGTGGTTAAGTGTGCGGACTCTAATCTGGGAGAACCGGGTTTGATTCCCCACTCCTCCACTTGCACCTGGCTGGATGACCTTGGACAAGCCGTAGTTCTGCCAGAGGTGTTCTTGGAAAAGGGCAGTTTCTGTCAAGAGCTCTCTCAACCCTGCCTACCTCACAGGGTGTCTGTTTTGAGGAGGGGAAGGGAAGGGAGTTTGTAAGCCGCTCTCAGACACCTTTGGGTAGTGAAGGGCAGGGTATAAATCCAATCTCCTCCTCCTCTTCTTCTTCTTCTTCTTCTTCTTCTTCTTCTTCTTCTTCTTCTTCTTCTTCTTCTTCTTCTTCTTTCTTCTTCAACTGATTATTATTGTTGATATTGCGTGTAATGAATATATACCTGTTTTAGGATTTTGTAAACAACAACACGCAATGCACTTTATAAGATGGAACAAATAGAACACATTAATTTATAAAAAAAGGTTTTTGCAGTGTATATATTTATTGTTTGACTCCCCTAACACTATAGCTCGGGTTTCTACAATTCTCCAGATGGGGTCTGGAAATCTGCCAGAATTACAACTGATCTTCAGATGACCAAGATCAGTTCCTCTGGAGAAAATGGCTGCTTTGGAGGGAGGGTGGACTCCATGGCATTGTACCCCTTTGAGGTCCCTCCCCAAACCCTGCCCTTCTCAGTCTCCACTCCCAAAATCTGCTGGTATTTCCCAACCCAGAGTTGGCAACCCTATGATTGTTCTGTGTGAGTACCCTGTGGGTTGCCAAGCCAAGCAACCAGCAGGAGAATGGAATGGGACATGGAGCGTGGCCATCCCGAGGACCTGACATCACTTCCAGGGGGGAAACCTGGAAGTGACATCATGCCTTTCCTGGAATTGCCAAAAACTGCATAGTAAGACCATAGAGTTGATGGTGATTCCTAGAGGGGCGTGATGTCACTTCCAGGGAAAACACGGAAGTGACGTCACACCTTCAGCTCCGTGGCCTTAAAAAACAAACAAACCACTATCCCACTGCCTCTCTGAGCTAGGAAATTAGAGGTGGGATCCCCCACTCAGGGACTGGCAAACCTGGTTTTGTGCAGTGTAGGTTGAGGAGTGGAACTGGTTTTCTCATAGCATCAATTGTCTTGGGCGAGGTGTGTGTGTGTCTGATCTGGATCAGAGGTAGATATCAACCAAAGGATGATATGAACGGGCCATATAAAATCATGCATATCGCGGAGAAACTGGATAGAGAAGGACAGTCTTTCTTTTTCCTCTGACACTGGGATTTTGAAGCATCCACGAAGCTGGTTGGCTGATTTATCAGAGACAGAAGGATGTATTTCTTCACTGCAGGCATAATTGATGGCATTTCGCAGCCGCAGGATGTAGTGATATTAGATGAGCAGTGTCATCCTAACTAGAGTTATACCCTCCAAAGACCATTAACTTCAAGGAACTTAGAAAGCTGTAACTCCATTCGGGATGTCGTGGTTGAAGGGTTTCAGCAAATTAATGGAAGACAGGTCCATCGGCATCCTATTAGCTATGATGTTAAAGCAGAACCTCCGCTTTCAGAGAGAGTGTATCTTAGTACCACTTGCTGGTACGGCAGCAGGCTTTCTGTTTGGAAATACACAAGGCAACTTGTAATATTATTACTCATAAACTATAATTTTATCTATAAGCTGTAGATCCATACTGAATACAGTTTGTTTCAGGAAGCCAGTGGATGGTTAAGAGACTTCGTCTTCTTCCTTACGCTTCTGCAAAAATGTATAACCATAGAGATTTTGTAGACTCCTTGAGCGTTGCTCAAGCATATCAGTATTGTTTACTCAGATTGGAAGCGGCTTTCCAAGATGTTAGTCAGAGGTCCTTCACATGGCCCTTGACCTGCTCCTTTCAGCTGGAGATGCCAGGGATTGGAGCTGTCCTACGTAGCTGCCTCATACTGAATTGGACCCTTGGTCCATCAAGGTTGTCAAGTGTTGCCTACTCAGGTTGGCAGCCGCTCTCTAGGGTCTCAAGGGCAGAGAACACAAAAAAAAACTTTACTGGATCAGACCAGTAGTTCATCTAGTCCAGCATTCTTAAGAACATGAATCAGACCAATAGTCCATCTAGTCCAGCATCCTGTCTCACACAGTGGCCAACCAGTTCCTCTGGAGGGCCAACAACAGGACATAGAGGCCGAGGCCTTCCCTAAATGTTGCTTCATAAGAACATAAGAGAACATAAGAGAAGCCAATGTTGAATCAGGCCAATGGCCCATCTAGTCCAACACTGTCACACAGCGGCCAAAATATACCAGGTGCCATCAGGAGGTCCAGCAGTGGGGCCAGGACACTAGAAGCCCTCCCACTGCTGCCCCCTCCAGCACCAAGAATAGAGTGCATCACCTGCCCCAAACTGAGAGTTCCCATCTATACCCTGTGGCTAATACCCACTGATGGACCTCTGCTCCATATGTTATCTAATTCCCTCTTGAAACTGTCCATGCTTGTAGCTGCACCACCTCCTGTGGCAGTGAATTCCATATGTTAATTACTCTTTGGGTGAAGAAGTATTTCCTTCCTGACTCTGGGATTCAGAGCCTCTGAATCTGGAGTTTCCCCTCAGTCACTATGGCTAGTAGCCGTTGGTAGACATATCCTCCACGAATCTATCTAATCCCCTTTGAAAGCTGTTTATTCCTGTGGCCATCACAACATCCTCTGTCAGCGAATTCCACATTTTAATCACTCTGTGTAAAGCATTGTTTCCTGAACCTACTGCCCATTCAGCTTCAGTGGATGCCCTTGAATTCTAGTCTTTTGGGAAAGGGAGAAAAAGCTCTTTGTCAACTCTCTCCATCCCACGCATAGTTTTATACAAACTTCTATCATGTCCCCCCCCTATAGTCATCCCTTTTCTCAACTGAAAAGTCCAAGAGGTCTTCACATCAACCACTGCCTGGTCATTTCAGCTGGAGATGCTGGGGGTTGAACCTGCGGCCTTTTGCATGCCAAGTAGGTGCTCTGTTACTGAGCTCCTCCCTTCTCACCAGACCGGAGGCCCTCCTCACAAAAATTTTCAAAATAGAGAAAGGGTAGGAAAGGAAATGTTCAATAGGGTTCACAAAGACACATTTACAAAATGATTGAAGCACAGAGCGCTGTGGAAATTATTATAACTATATTATAATGACCTTGACACTCACAGTCTTTTCAGAAAGCGGCTAACAATACTATATTGTTAATATGCATGTGACATTTTTCTTTGCTGTTATAAAGCTATCGAAACCTTCTTAACTCGTTAGCGAAGTCGTTCGTGTGACTGAAACGTCCGCATAACTTTTGGTGTTCCTTGTAGAAATCTATTCTCTGAAGACCGTGTCTCACTGGAAATCGGCTCTGGAAAAATCCCTTACTGAGGCGGCAAAGTTTCCCCTCCCCATGGAGGTGTTTAAGGTAAAATCCACTTATTCTTTCTTCAGCTGGTATTGACCTACAGAGATTTCTAGTTCTGATCTGTTTTGGCTGGGAGAAGGAGGTGGCCTTCATTTGTTCCCCCTAGATGCTCCGCTGAGGCTCTTGACCCTGTACCCTGCCATCATTCTGAATGTTCGGTCAGGTCTTGATGAATTTGTTGACACCATCTTTGGTTTTGTGTGTTCTGAGTTAGAATAGAAAACCCTTTGCATAGCAGTTTCCATGTTCGATGCTGTTTTGTCACAGAGAGAAACAGAAGGCTCATCTCAGCCCATGCTCAGGGGTTCCACTTGCCTCAACATCACATGTTAGAATGCATGAACCTGTCTTCTCCAAAGCCAAACTATTGGTCCATCAGCTCAGTGTTTTCGATTCCAACAGACAGTGGGCTTGCCAGGTAGAGCCTGGCAATCAATGGGAGCGTTGAGGGTAGGGACCTAATGGGAGGCCAGCATTGTGGGCATGGTGGCATCATTTCTGGCAAAAACCTGGAAGCAATTGTGGTAGCTCTATGAATTGCCAGAAACTCTATGGTAAAACCACAGTTTCCCAGGGTTCCTAGAGCTACTGCTGTCACTTCCAGGTTTTCCCGGGAAGTGATGTCATCACACAATGCCAGTAAGTTTTTAAAAGTTTTCCCCCACTGCTGCTTGGAGTGGCAGCGGGCAGCAGCAGCTGGGGGGCGGTTTTCCCTGCCCCGACCAGGGGTTTGAGAGGCCTACTCCAAGATTTCAGGCAAAGTTCTGTACCAGCCTTTCTGCCCAATATCCTTTCAACTGGGATTTAATAAGCCTTTTAACTTGCAAAGTTTTTACACTGCTGCTGACCTGTGGGCTTCCTCCATCGCCGTGTCTAACAGCAAACTGACCAGCCACTGTGCCAATCACAAAACTCGCAAATGCGCAATTCATGGAGGAGAGGTCTATCTGGGGCTACTAGCCATGGTGACTAAGGGGAACCTCCACATTCAGAGGCACAAATCCTCTCAATCCCAGAGCCTGCACGCAACCTCATGGGAAGGCCTCGGCCTCTCTGCCCTGTTGTTGGCCCTCCAGAGGAACGGGTTGGCCATTGTGTGAGACAGGATGCTGGTCTGATCCAGCAGGGCCCTTCTGATGTTCTTATGGTAAAGGTAAAGGTTTCCCTTGCTCGAAAGCTAGTCGAATCCGACTCAAGGGGGTGGTGCTTATCTCCGTTTCCAAGCCGGAGATCCAGCGCTGTCCTTCTTCTCCATGGTCACGTGGCTGGCATGACTAAACGCCGAGGCGCACAGAACGCTGTCGCCTTCCCACCGAAGTGGTACCTATTTATCTACTTGCAGTTTCTTGCTTTCAGACTGCTAGGTTGGCAGGCGCTGGGGGCTAGAGACGGGAGCTCGCTCCGTCACGCGGCACTCGGGTCTCGAACTGCTGAACTACCGACCTTCCGGTCTGCGGCTCAGCATCTTAAACCTCTAAGCCACCCCAGCCTTATATTAAGTGACTATTAAAAGGTAACCCTGGTGAAGATTGAGCATGCTCAAAAGGGGCACAGAACGCTGAAAGCAGCGGAGAGCCGGTTAAAGGGGAAAAGCGGGGAGGAGGAGGCCCTGCACATTGAGGCAACTATCAAGGGTTGTCTTGAAAGAAACAGTCCTGAAGCTGAATCCATCCTATTCTTTTGTATGTTAAGCTTCTAGGCAGCAAAGAGGATTGTAATCTGTCGCTTTACAATTGGCTGGTTTCTGTGAAATCTGTGTAAATAACCAATCGCAATGTAGATCTGTATCTTGGAGGGAACAGACCTCATTGGTCTTTATCCTGAGTTTATGATTGGATGTTAACTTATTTATGGGTGTGGCTTTGACAGCCCGGACGATTTAAAAAGGGAGCCGCGCTCCACTGTTTTGTGGCGTGTTCCCGAGTTGAAGTTTGCCGTTATAATAAAGCTGAAGCACTTTGCTGAAATCAAATCGTGTTAAGTTGCATACTTAACACCGAAGGGGTGGGATTTCCAAACCGCGCCTCCCTCCTGTCGTTCTTTTTAGCGCCTCCAGCTTGAAATCTTCCATTGAAAGTTGCCGTCGTTGCTTTGATGGCTGATGGGGAGTATTGACTGTTGACATAACTGCTCCTTTTAAACACGTTAAGGTGGTCTGCTGTTTCTTCCAGAGCTGATCCATTCGCCTTCCCGTTCACCATGTCGTACTCTCCTTTATTGTAAAATTGGTCACTGCCTGGTGGAAGTGTTTTTATGTCTTCGGTGCGGGATGTAACTGTTTGGAATGCCATGAATGATGATGATGCTGGGCTTTTGAGGACTGGATGCGAGAACCGGCGACAGTCTTGTAGTGATGCACTGTTCATTCGTTGGGAGTTTTCGCTCAGTTTTTTCCACGAATGGTGGAAGTGGTCGTCTGATTGCCCCGTTGCCTCTGTATCGACGTGGGCTGCTCTGAAGGCCCAGAAGAGGGCGAAACAAAGTCAAAACAATTATGTCCAGAGGGCGATGGAGATGGTGAGAGGGGTCTGGAGACCAAGTCCTAGGAGGAAAGGTTGAACGAGCTGGGGTGTGTTTAGCCTGGAGAGGAGACGACTGAGAGGGGATGTGACCGCCATCTTCAAGTGCTTGAAGGGCTGTCATAGAGAGGATGGTGCGGAGTTGTTTTCTGCTGCCCCAAGAATCTCTCTGTAAGAAAGTAAGTGAGGTGTGGTGGTGTGAGGGGGCATGTTTGCCAGGCCAGCAGCAGAACCTGAGCAGTGTGGCCCCCAGAACCTGTGCCACTGTGGCAGCTAGTGCCAAACCCAACTGGACCCAGGTCAAATCAGAGGATCTCTGGAGCATAAACTGAGGGGGCATGTTTGCCAGGCCAGCAGCAGCAGAACCTGTGCAATGTAGCCCCCTGAACCTGTGCCACTGTGGTAGTCAGTGCCAAACCCAACAGAACTCAGGTCAGATCAGAGGATCTCTGCAGCATAAACTTACTTTCTTGCAGAGAGATTCTTGGGTAGACACTGCTGCCTGCCTTTTTCCCATCCCCATAGGAAACAGTGGAGGACTGGGGGCACCCTCTTCGGATGCCCCTAGAATTGGACCCCCTGGTCCAGTCTTTTCCAAGCTTGGAAGGTCTTCTGGGGAGAGGTTCCAGTAGCAACAGCACAAATTTGGTGCCTCTACCTCAAACCCCCTCCCCCCAGCCCCCTGAATACTTGTTAGGGTATTTTTGCCGTTGACTACAATGGCCCCATAGGATATAATGGACCCCAAAATTTTCGGGAATCCCAAAAATGTTTGGGGGGGGTTTCGGCATTCATTTTTCGGCAGCCGCATCAGCTCAGGGAAGCTGATTCGGTATCCCAAAAACCTGAAAAATGCCGAAAAGGTTTTTTGGGGGGAAGGGGGTTTCGGGTCAGCTTTGCCAAATGCACATGCCTATTAAGAAGCAGAAGGGAGGCTCTATCGTCTGTTTGCTCTTCATAGATAGCCGCTTTGTTTCACTGTCTTAAAAGGTGCGTGTCGCTATATTGTAAGTAAACAATGAAAATTATTTCAGCCTCATTACACAATGATTATATCCCTCATGGGTGTCGCTTCACTTCATTATCTAAAATTTGTAAAGTCTTCATAGAGCCTCAGTTGGTAATGGCCTTAAAAAGTGTCTCTGCGATTTGGATAAGCACTGTCACAATCCCATTATTTAGTAAGTTTTGCAGTTTAACTCCACAGGGCCTATCTTGACATTGCTTGCCAGAGGTAGTGGCAGCTATGAGCATAGATAGTTTCAAGAGGGGATTGGGTAAACATGTGGAGCAGAGGCCTATGAGTGGCTGTTAGCCACAAGGAATAGAGGGAACACATTTTCTGGGGCAGTGATGTTCTGTATTCTTGGTGCTTGGGGGGGCACAGTGGGAGGGCTTCCGGAGTTCTGGTCCCACTGCTGGACCTCCTGAGGGCACCTGGGGTTTGGTCCCTGTGTGACATCTAGTGTTGGATTGGATGGGGCATTGGCCTGATCCAACATGGCTTCTCTTATGTTCTTATGTCCTCTGGAGGGCCAAAAACAGGGCATAGAGGCCGAGGCCTTCCCCTGATGTTGGCTCTGGGATTCAGAGGTTGACTGCCTCTGAACAGAGAGGTTCCCCTCAGTTACCATGGCTAGTTAGTAGATCTGTCCTCCATGAATCAATCTTATCCCCTTTTAAAGCTGTTTATTCCCATGGCCATCATGACATCCTCTGGCTGCGAATCCCATGTGTGGTATTGGAGGAGAGTTTTATGGACTCCATGGATCACCAGCAAGACGAATCAAAAGGAGTTCCAGATCTCATGAAACCTGAAGTCTTCCTGGAGCCTAAAATGGTTAAACTGATATGCCAATAAAGGTTGTGCTGATTGTTGTTGTTGTTGTTGCTAAAATTATTAAACGGAGGCTGTTGTACTTTAGTCACATTACGAGAAGACAAGACTCACCGGAAAATACAATAATGTTGGGAAAAGTTTAAGGCAGTAGGAAAAGAGGAAGGCCCAACCGGAGATGGATTGACTCAACCAAGGAAGCCACGGCCCTCCGTTTGCAAGGCTGTTCGTGATAGGACATTTTGGAGGTCGTTAATGCATCAAGTTGCCATAAGAGTGATTCACACTTGGAATTCACTGCCGCAGGAGGTGGTGGCGGCTACAAGCACGGACGGCTTCAAGAGGGAATTAGATAAGCATATGGAGCAGAGGTCCATCAGTGGCTATTAGCCACAAGGCATAGATAGGGACTCTCGGGGCAAGTGATGCTCTGTATTCCTGGTGCTTGGGGGGGGGAGCAGTCAACAGTGTCAGGGCTTCTGGTGTCCTGGCCCCATTGCTGGACCTCCTGATGGCACCTGGTATTTTTAGCCACTGTGTGACAGAGTGTTGGACTGGATGGGCCATTGGCCTGATCTAACATTGGCTTCTCTTATGTTCTTAAGTCGGAAGCAACTTGACAGCACTTCACACGCACACCTGGTGGCATTCCTTCCCATTTGATATACTTTATTTATATACTTGATGCCATAAGAGACAACTATCGCAAAAAACCCTAGGTCACCTTTAAAGAGAGAAGCTCGATACCCTGATTAGCAAGAATAAGCATTTTCTTTTTCTTTTCTCCTTTTTTTTAAACACCCCCCCCCCAAATCTTGGCCCTTCTCCCACAGACGAGCATGTAGGGATTAGGGAACAATTCGTCATAATGGTGTGTCAGTTTGAGTCTAATACCAATTACAAGCTTTCCTTCCACTCCAGTGGAAATTTGCCCTTAGAAATTATGTAAATTAATTGGCAACTTGAAAAGGAAACATATGTTGGAGTCTCCCAAATTCCCTTTGAATTCAGGCAGCTGTTAGAGCCTTGTGGAAAGATGTGGGAGGAAGGTGTTTGGGGCTTTGTTGCGCGGATAAGAACATAAGAGAAGCCAATGTTGGATCAGGCCAATGGCCCATCCAGTCCAACACTCTGTCACACAGTGGCCAAAAACACCAGGTGCCATCAGGAGGTCCACCAGTGGGGCCAGGACACTAGAAGCCCTCCCACTGCTGCCCCCCCCAAGCACCAAGAATACAGAGCATCACCTGCCCCAGCCTGAGAGTTCCTATCTATACCTTGTGGCTAATAGCCACTGATAGACCTCTGCTCCATATACTTATCTAATTCCCTCCTGAAGCTGTCCATACTTGTAGCTGCCACCACCTCCTGTGACAGTGAATTCCATGTGTTAGTCACTCTTTGGGTGAAGAAGTACTTCCTTTTATCTCTTCTGACCCGACCGCTCAGCAATTTCATTGAGTGCCCACGAGTTCTCGTATTGTGAGAAAGGGAGAAAAGTACTTCTTTCTCAACCTGCTCTGTGCCATGCATAATCCTATAAACCTCAATCATGTCACCCTTCAGCTGTCGTTTCTCCACGCTAAAGAGCCCCAAGCGCTTTAACCTTTCCTCATAGGGAAGGTGTTCCAATCCTTTTATCGTTCTAGTTGCCCTTTTCTGCACTTTTTCCAATGCTATAATACCCTTTTTGAGGTGTGGTGACCACCTGCTTCCTGCTCTGTTACCTCTCTTGCAAAACCTAATAGGGAGCCACCCTTCCCAACCTGGCCAAGGTATTGAGGGGGTCCCTAGAGCTAAGCAGAGAGTCTTTGTTGTTATTTATCAGCTGTGACTTAAAGTTTTATCCTTCTAGTGTCCTGGCCCCACTGGTGGACCTCCTGATGGCACCTGGTATTTTTGGCCATTGTGTGACAGAGTGTTGGACTTGATGGGCCTCTGGCCTGATCCAACATTGGCTTCTCTTACATTCTTACGGGTTTTTTCCCTCGAAGAAGCTCAGGGTAGTCTTCGTGGTACTCCTTTCCTCCATTTGATTCCTGTAACAACCCTGGGAGGTAGGTTAGGTAGCGGGAACGTGGCCTGCCCATGGTCACCCAGCATTACAAGGCTGATAGAGTTCTTATCCATGTCCTTTGGGAAGAACAAAAGGACTCTGGTTAGAAATGATCCCGACTTTCGAAAGCTCTTCCGTTTGCGTCGAAAGCCACTGTTTTGACTTTGCTTCACCCCTGTGAGAAACAAGATCGGTAATCTTCATTTTTACACTAGGTTTCCTTTCCACGCTCCCAACATTCTTGTTCGAGAATGCATTTTTTTCCTAGTGGTTTTGCATCAGTTGTGCCTAGGCTCTGGAAAGCCCGAGTTTCGGGTCCCCATGGTGCCAAGGCGACCTTGGACCACTCACACACCCTTGATCTAGCCTACCTTGCAGGGATGATGTGAGGACTTGGGGGTGTCCTTTTCTTGTCTTTCTATTGGCCCAACTGTGGTTACCCTGTAAGGGTCCCACAAAGTCTTGGCATGGAGAGGGGGAGGTGTGCTGCTTAGCTAGAAATGCAATCCAGAATCAGGTTGAAGAACAAAGCCAAAGGTCGAATAGCTGGGAAATGGGTTCAAAATTGCTGGGATCAGGAGCAAGGAGGGGTTGTTACACACCAGGGCAGACCTGAGTATGCAGAGTTGCTACTGTGCTGAGGCAGGTGTGTGGCATGTTCATGAGCAGGTTCTCCCTTCCCTGGGAGTCAAGCCCGCCAAGACTTACAGCTCCTCCCATTGCTTTTGCAAGAGCTGCAGTCTGGCACTCCTTCTTCGCTCCTGCATAGTCAGCCTCTGGCGTGCCCTATGTCTAGGGCCCTCGGGAGAACTAGGCGGGGAGTCTGGCCTCGGGGTGTCTTCAACTGGGGGTGCTGGCCCAGGCTCAGGAATGGTCTCTCCCTCTGGCTGCACCTCTTGTGCAGTTGCTGGGGCCTCTTCTCCCTCAGGTGCTGTTAAGGGTTCCTCTGCTGGGCTGACTCCAGAGGAGGCTGGGTTACTCCCTGCCTCTTCCTCCTCTGAGGAGTAGTCAGCCTAAGCAGAGCCAGTACCCACAACAGGAGGGGCCTTTTGGCCGATGTCTTCTGCCTCTTTTCCTGCTCACTCTGTTGTAACCAGCACTGTTAGATGACTTTAGGGTTACTAGCCTCCAGGGCGGGTCTGGAAATCTCCCAGAATATCAGGTGATCTCAGGACAACAGAGATCCATTTCCCCTGGAGAATATGGCTGTTCTGGAGGGTGGAGTCTAGGGCTCTTTTTGTAGCAGGAACTCCTTTGCATATTAGGCGGCACACCCCTAATGTAGCCAATCCTCCAGGAGCTTATAGAGAGCTCTTCTTACAGGGGCCTACTGTGAGCTCTTGGAGGATTGGCTACATTAGGGGGTGTCGCCTAATATGCAAAGGAGTTCCTGCTGCAAAAGAGCCCTGGACTGGTCTCTATGGCATTATACCTCGACTAAGGTCCCCAAACTGTGTCTTCCCCAGGCTCCACTCCCAGATCTCCAGGAATCTCCCAACCCAGAGTTGGCAACCCTAACTGACCTCTGGAACTCTTAAAAACTCCCTTGCAAGTAGGGCTTCCAGTCACCCAAGTGGGTCCCGGGGATATCCTGAAATTACAACGTTGGCCTTTTCCAGGTTTGGAGCAACTGGGGCGGATATCCTGTTGAAAATGCATCTCGTGACCAATAGGAAGGATTTTTTTTTTTTACCATTTACATTATGAAATGGCCTAAGGGACCTCCTTTCCCCACATATCCCCCAGAGAGCACTAAGATCGGGATCCCAGAATCGCCTGGTTATCCTGGTCCCTAAAGAAGCCAGGCTGGCCACAACAAGGGCCAGGGCCTTTTCTGTGGTGGCCCCTTACTGGTGGAATGAGCTCCCGGATGACATCAGGGCTTTCAGTTAGGGGGCCACCTTTAACACCATAGCTCTGGCCCTACCACCAACAGCATCACCAACCTGACGACCAACAGCCTGGATTAGGGGAAGGCAACCATTCAAAATGTTGGGAGAACGCCACCATCTTTCATTGTATCTAGGTTTTGAGTAGTCTGGTCTTATACACTGCGATCTGATCTTACATACTGTGATTTTAACTTAATTCTGTTTTTAGTATATTTTGGAGGTTTAATCTATTTGTATGTCTTGTAAGCCGCCCTGAGCCTGCCTAGGCGGGAAGGGTAGGATAAAAATCTAATAAATAAAATAAATTTATACTTTTGCTAAACTGCTTGTATGTAATAAGGAAGGGTATTAAAAATACATTTAATGGCGCTAAAACAAATAGATTTCTCTTTCCGAGACAAGCTGCTAAATGTGGCGTATAGAAGACAGGTACTGAGAAAAACCTAATGCAGAGTTTGGAATCCATACAAATAACCTTTGATCGAGAATCAGTTGAAAGACATGGTCCGTGTCAGCGAGATATTCATTGACAGCCTGTGGTTAAAGGCATTCTTACGGCAGGTTTGGGGGAAGAATGTATCGGTCTCTGAATGGCAGTTCAAGTCTCCCACAGAACAAAGTTTGAGCCCAGTGGCACCTTTAAGACCAACAGAGTTTAATTCCAGTTGAAAACTTATGCCCAACTGTGTCAGTCTTAAAGGTGCCACCGGACTGCAATTTTGTTCTGTCGCTTCAGGCCAACGTGGCTACCCCCACCTGAACCTAAGCCTCCCATAGAAAGAGTTGTGTAATGTTTGTAGATGCAGAGGTAAGGCCAAAATATTCCTCTGCTGCTGAGAGGAGACTACTCTTGATCTAAGCATATCAGAATGGAAAACCTACTCCAAGTATATGCTGAGAACTGATTTCATAAAAGTGTTGTTGGAAAACCGGGGGTGGCGAGGGGAGAGACAAATTAAAGTAGGCCTCTACCTTGGTAAGGAAATGTCCTCCTTTGTTCTCGGGGGGTCAGGGAGTGGGTTTGTTGCCCCACCTGGAAGACTCGGTCACGTCTCTGACTACGGTTCTCAAAATGGTTTGAAGCAGAGCTGCGTGGCCCCTATCTGCAGAGTTAAGTATCCACAAATGGGGGCCGCAGTTGACTTGTTAGAATGTAAGATACAAACAATAAAGAAGTATGGATCACGTAGCAGTTATGAGCCCATTCATGCAGATAGCAATTCATGTGACCGTTTTCATGTGACGTTGGGTTTGGATCTCGTGTTGTAGGAGGGGGGCCCGTTGGGAATCTTGGAAGGGGAGGCCCTTGGCGACCCTCTTTAGCCCTGGCTTGAGGAACATTCATGCTGTCTTTGGGGTGCGTAATCATCCATGCCGTGTACCAGTTAAGAAGGGTCTAGATCAGAGATGTCAAACTCATTTGTTACGAGGGTTGGAGCTGACATAAATGCCACTTTGTCAGGTCAGGTGACGTGTGCCATAAAACATAATGCCAGGTACCAAAGATAAAAACTGTATAAAGGACAGTTGCTGGTAAGCTCTGAGTTGGTGTATCCTGACTCCAAGGCCCTCTGGGCTGGGAAGGGGGTGCAAAGGAAAACCCACATAGGCAGACAGTGTAGTGATGGGCAGATGCTCCCATGATGCTTTACTGCTGCAGACGAGGCTGCTCTGCCATGCTGAAGCCCCAATGGAGTGGCTGCGCCTCCTACTCCCCCCACCCCCAGCACTCCCTCGCTTGCACCAGTTGCTCGCGGGCCACATAAGAGCCGTGGATGGGCCAGTTCCAGCCCCCGGGCCTTATGTTTGACAACCCTGGTCTAGATTTTTGTGTTGCTTCAACGATCATTGATTCTGTCTTTTGTTATGGATCTTAATCTTTTGTCTCATAGGATCATGCTGACTTGAGGAACCACTTGTTCACCGTGGGGATGAAGGTGGAGGTGGTGGATGCAAACGAGCCGTACAGGATTTGCCCTGCGACGGTAACTAAGGTGAGAAATGAGAAAGGTAATGACAGGAGAGTGCTGGATTTATTAGGGCTGGACTAAAATGGATGCATTGTGTGAGCTTTGTGTGAATGCTTGTCCCCCTGCAAAAAGCAGTCCTGGTTTACTGATTCCCCTGCCCCTGGCAAAAGTGTTTGCCAAACAAGGACAGGAAATATGAATAGGGTTGCCGGGCTGAGCCTGGCAAGGTGGGGACTAGGGTTGCTGCAGCATCTTGTACACCACAGCGTCACTTCCAAGGAAAATGCGGAAGTGACATCTGGTAGCTCTAGGAATTGCTACAAACTCTATGGTAAAAACCATAGTGTTTTCGGCAATTTCTAGAGCTACCCAATGTGATGTCTCAAGAAATGACTTGGCATACAGGTTGCCAACTTCTTGTCCCCTCCTGCCTCTACTCAAGAGTAGTTAAGTGAAACACTAAATCACCATGTATAATTTTTACAATTTTTTGTCTTTTTAAATATATTAGGCTAAGTATAAATGTTTAAAGTGTTATTTAAATGATTCATTAACAAGAACACAACTTATTCATTAATCATGAAGCTCGACAGTGCATTCAGAATAATATAATTTCTAGTAGTAGCTTGACAGCCAGTAATGAGGTCTTACCTTAGGCTCAAGGTCCTAATGTAATTCACTTATTACAAAGGGAGAAACAACTTAAGACAAACAATGGGAGAAACAACTTAAGACAAACAATGGTGTTCTAACAATCATTCCGTTTGCGTACTCTTCATCAGGTTTGTCTGTTGTTGTTGATGTATGAAAAGAGGAATTTGTTTTATTTATTTATTTATTCAAACGTTTCTATGCTGTCTTCCCACCCAAGTCAGGGTCTCCAAGGAAGCAAGCTTTAAAACAGCATTATATATAATTAAATCACAGAGTCATAGAATCATAGAATGTTAGAGTTGGAAGGGACCTTGCAGGTCATCTAGTCCAACCCCCTGCACTCTGCAGGAGCACAGCCTATTCCTTATTTAAAACAATTAAACAGAATGTATAAGCACACAGTCTTGAAGTACTTAAGGCAATGTTTCAAGATTCTTAATACTATTTCATATATTCTATTGGTGCCACGCTATTACATTGAATTTCAGTGTTTCAAGATTCTTAATGCTGTTTCATATATTCTATTGGTGCCATGCTATTAGGTTTAATTTCTGGTGACTAGGTATCGCCAGTATTAAGTTATGGTGTGACTAGGTCTACGATACATTTCAAATCATTTAAAAGAATCATTTAAATAACACTCTAAACATTCATACTTAGCATAATATATTTTTAAAAAGACAAAAAAAATGTAAAATTATACACGGTGATTTAGTGTTTTACTTAGTTACATACACCAAGGAGCTGCGGTGGCTCAAGTGGTTAAGACACTGAACTGCAGGCTGTGGAAGGTCGGTAGTTCAGCAGTTCGAGACCCAGGGTGCCGCATGACGGAGTGAGCTCCCGTCTCTAGTTCCAGCTCCTGCCAACCAAGCAGTTTGAAAGCAAGAAATTGCAAGTAGATAAATAGGGACTGCTTTAGTGGGAAGGTAACAGCGTTCCGTGCGCCTTGGTGTTTAGTCATGCCGGCCACATGACCACGGAAACGTCTTTGGACAGCGCTGGCTCTTCGGCTTGGAAACGGAGATGAGCACCGCAACCCTAGAGTCGGATTCGACTGGCTTTCGAGCAAGGGAACCTTACCTTACTATACACCATGGTCCGGTTTGTTGTAATCTACTCAGAGCGGTGGCAAGCAGCAAGGGCGACCGACGAGAGGCCTGGAAGTCCCAAGTTGCCTGAGTAATTTGTGTGACATGTTGGGGGGCTCTGGTGGGATATGCAAAGAATTCAAAGACTCTCATTCTCTTGCACTGCCCTGAGCACATGTTTTTGACATTGGCCACAGGAGGAGAACATGACCATCTCCAGCGAGGCTCTGTGCCCGCATAGACTGGATTGTGCCCCTCACTACACAGTTTGGTGTAGTGTTTAAGAGCACCGGACTCTAATCTGGGAGAACCGGGTTTGATTCCCCACTCCTCCACTTGCACCTGCTGGATGACCTTGGGCAAGCCATGGTTCTGTCAGAGCAGTTCTCAAAAGAGCTCTCTCAGCCCCACCTCTCAGCCTCTCACAGGGTGTCGGTTTGTGAGGAGGGGAAGGGAAAGGAATTTGTAAGCCGCTCTGAGACTACAAGTGAAGGGCAGGATATAAATCCAATCTCCGCCTCCTTGCCTTCCTCCTCCTCTTCCTCTTCCTCCTCCTCTTCCTCTTCTTCCTCTTCTTCTTCTTAAACTACAAAAGCAGGAGGCCGAATGAGGGAGGCGAATGCTTGACTAGTTCAGTTTCAGGAACCTTTAATGGCATAAAGTGTAATAAAATGCAGAAATAGTCTTACAGAAATAAAAACAAAATCAGAGTAAATGAGTCCAGGCGAGACAATAAAACAGTGTCAAAGGATAACAACAGGTAAGAGCAAAATTGACCCAAGTATTCTCTGCCTTAGCCTTAAAAACAGGATTACCCTTATTCAGCACAATAACTAAGCATTGAGGGTCTTTTTGCATGTTCAGCAGCAAACCTAGATTTGCACCTTCAAGAAGAAGAAGAAGAAGAAGAGTTTGGATTTATACCCCGCCCTTCACTGCCGAAAGGCGTCTCAGAGCGGCTTACAAACTCCTTTCCCTTCCCCTCCCCACAACAGACACCCTGTGAGGTCGGTGGGGCTGAGAGAACTTCTGACAGAAACTGTCCTTGAGAGAACAGCTGTGCCAGAGCTTGTGACTGACCCAAGGTCACATCAGCAGGTGCAAGTGGAGGAGTGGGGGAATCAAACCCGGTTCTCCCAGATAAGAGTCCGCGCACTTCACCACTACACCAAACTGGCTCTCACTTCAAGAGGAGGAGCTTAACCTGGTCTAGTTGCCTGTTGAGCATGGGTGGATGATTCGGGTGTTTACAAAGACCAGCACACTCCCCAAAGGTTCGTCCTCTCTTTCGTCAGGAAATGTTAAGTGTCTGTCTTCAAAAAAAAAAAAAAAGTCGTGTATGAAAGAGCCTTGAAACTCTTGTGTTCAAACATCGCTGGTGTAGTTAAGTAACTTTAGACTCTGGACTTTAAGGGTCTTGGGGGGGCAGTCCTTTGAATGGTTAATGCATACTGAAAATGCTAAGCTACCCCCCCCCCGAGCCCATGACCCAAGGTCCTGGACTTTCACCCTCCGACCTCTCTCCTGGTATCAACACTGTCAAAGAGTAGTCTTATTTCCTGAAATTTATACGAACCGTGTTATTCCAGAACGTTTTAGCAAATGCCGAAAAGCTCTGTGATCGCAGGGCAGTCCCGGAGTATGTTCTGAAATGCCCAGTAGAGTTCTCAGTCAAGACTGACAGTTGGGTAATGATTGCCTGGATTAATTCGCTCGGTAAGAAAAAGCAGAGAAACAAATTCCGGGTGGGGGCCCAGCCACGGATTGTCTGCTTGGATTTGACAGCATCTTTATGTGGATTTAAGGAGCTGCGGTGGCTCAAGTGGTTAAGACGCTGAACTGCAGGCTGTGGAAGGTCAGTAGTTCAGCAGTTCGAGACCCGGGAGTGCCGCAAGACGGAGTGAGCTCCTGTCTCTAGTTCCAGCTCCTGCCAACCTAGCAGTTTGAAAGCAAGAAATTGCAAGGAGATAAATAGGTACCACTTCGGTGGGAAGGTAACAGCGTTCCGTGCGCCTTGGTGTTTAGTCATGCCGGCCACATGACCATGGAAACGTCTTCGGACAGCGCTGGCTCTTCGGCTTTGAAACGGAGATGAGCACCGCAACCCTAGAGTCGGATTCGACTGGCTTTCGAGCAAGGGAACCTTTACCTTTACCTTTATGTGGATTTACGCGCACCGTAGAGCTAGGATTCATTCCGACCTAGCTGACAGAGATATGTCGACCATGAACAGCAACAACAAGAATCTGAGAACTGGAACAAAGTTTGAGTCCAGTGGCACCTTTAAGACCAACGAAGTTTAGTTCGGGGTATAAGATTTTGTGTACGTGCAGACTTCATCCATACACAGGGAAGTTTATACCCAGGATTAAACTTTGTTGGTCTCAAAGGTGCCACTGGACTCAAACTTCATTGTGTTGCTTTAGGCCCAACATGGCTACCCAACTCAATTTGACAAATGATCTTTGACAGTCCTAATTTATTCCAGTAATGAAGTGGGAGTTATCCAATTAATGAACTGTCCCTACTGTGTGTGTGTGTAAAAGCTTAGGTCAGAGACGATGTATTTTGCATAATTTTACTTTATTCGGGAAGTTATGATGATTTGAACCACTGAGGAAGGCCTTCTGGCTGGAACTAGATGTTCCCTCTAAGCTGAGTTAGTGTGAGCTAGCTCACAGTTTTTTAGCCTCCGGCTCACACATTTTTGTCTTAGTTCAGGAAGGGAGGGCTGCAGAGCAAACTGATTTATGCAGTAGCCAAATCAGTCGCTCACCACTTTAATGCTAGTAGCTCAGAGAGTAGAATTTTTGCTCACGAGACTCCACAGCTTAGACGGAGCATTGGCTGGAACGCATTTTGTTTTAATGGCATTTTTTATTATTTGTTACTTGTAATGCATTAAAGTTTTATTAATTTAACAGATTGTCAACCCACTAAAATTTGTCCTTTTATTGGGCCTTTTTTTCCCCCCAACCTCTTTTGCTTACCTAGGATTCTCATGTGACTATTGAGATCCACCACATTTTGGTTATTTGCTGTATCGTGCATATATTATTATCACTGTTGTTTATACGACGTCTCGCCTGCCCTCCCCCACAAGCGTGCTCAGAGAGGATTACAATAGAGCCATAAATACAATGTTTAAAATATCACAATTATTAAAAACATAAACAATAATAATTGATGTCACCATTCCATCACTCTGTCCCATCAGCTCCCACCTAAATTCCCCAGGTGTTGCAGGTGTATGGTAGTTGATATTGGGGAAATAGGTGGACAAGGAATAATGCAAGTTGACAGTATGGACGGCAGTATAGGGGAGGCTGGTATAGATGGATCTCCGCCACCTCAACCCTGGGCCTGGCGGAACATCTCCGTCTTTTTTTTTTTTAAAGAAAATTTATTAACTGGATATAATAACATGTTCCATATTTGACTAACAATTCTTGCCATATCCTTTTCTACAAATTTTTATCCCCCCCTCCCCTGGCTTCCAACGATGCTCCGCCCCCATTAACATTTCAATCAATATTCTCATACATTCAATTCATTCTTAATATTCAGATCTTAAATTTCAATATTTTCCTTTTTCTATTTTAACTATTAGGTAACTTTTCCATTTACAGTCTCTTTTTTTTTTTTGCAACACTTCTATTATTAATAGCTATCAAAACAGAGTAGTCTATTTTTCACATCCCAGTTAAGCTCTATGTAGTCTTTAAAATCCTTCCAGTCTGCCAAAAGTTCTTCGTCTTCTACTCCATGAAGTTTTCTTGTTAACTTGTCCATCGGAACATCTCCGTCTTGTAGTCCTTGCGGAATTTCACCACGTCCTGCAGTGCCCGGATCTCAATAGGGGGAGTACCATTGCGGAACATAGTTCTTTCTAAAGGTGTCACAAGTATCTCAGATTTTTCTGAGGTTTGTGTGCATACAAGGCAGTTGTTCACTGCTGCCATTAAAGCCCTTAATACACAGGGCAAAATGAAGCGATGTTAAGGTGGTTGAGTGGGTCACGTGACTTAATGTTGCTGGTAGTGGATCATGGAGGGGTCACGTTTCGGAATGCTCAGTTACGGTCAGAGCTCCCTGCAGTGGACAACCGATGAGCAAAACAAGTAAAGGAGAGCTGTACTAGTTTTCCAGTTGTATGGGGTTTTTTTTAAATGTGAATTTTTAATGCAAAGCTGGAATCCTGCACGTGTGCAGTCCAAATGGGTAGAGTCCCTTCACATTATTTTTTTTTAATTCACATAAAAATAAAACACCATACAACTGGATTGTTTCCTGAGGAGGTTTCCTGTTTCCTGACACAAAATTCCACACACAAAAGAACCTCCTCAGGAAACATTCTATAGACAAAAGAACCTCCTCAGGGAAGCTCCTCCATTAGCATGTTCATAGCCTGGAGAACTACTACAATACAAGTGGAGACCCGCAAGAAACTTGCGGGATGGTCATCCCATTCCTCACACCTTTGCTTCCTCCCCTCTACCCTTACCTATCTCACACTCCTTCTCCCTTCTGGGGGTGGAGCCAAGCCTAGACTCAACCTCCAAAGCAGCCATTTTATCCAGGGGAACTGATCTCTGTCACCCGGACAACAGTTGTAATGCTGGGTGATCTCCAGCCCTCACCCAGAGGCTGGCAATGGTAGTTCTCATGGAGGAAATGGCTGGTTTGGAGGGTGGAGTCTATGGCATTATACTGGTCTGAAGTTCCTCCCCTCCTCAAACCCCACCATCCCCAGGATCCACCCCTTAAATGTCCAGGAATTTCCCAATCCAGAGTTGGCAACCCTATTTCCTTCCCACCCAACAGCCAACTTAACCTTTATCTGCCTTTATCTGTCTTCAGCTTTTCGTCTCCACCCCCTCCCCCACAGCTTCTACCAACGAAAATTATAGTCTTTCTCCACAGTGGGGACCAAAGCAGTTTACATTATTCTCACCTCCTTTTTATCTGCACAACAACCCTGTGAGGTTGGTTAGGCTGAAAGTATGTGACTGGTCCAAAATCACCCAGTCAGCTTCCACCGCAATCTGGGGATCTGAACCTGGGTCTTGCAGACCCTACTCTGAGGCTGTAACTGCTGCATCACTGCTGGCTTTCATAGGGTGGCTGCTGAACAGCAGCAAGCAGCCAGGTCAAGTTGAGTCATGCAAATTAGGTGGTATCAAGTCACCCAGAGGGTGCTGCCTAGGGATGCCAGCCTCCAGGTGGGAACTGGGGATCCCCTGGAATTACTGCTCAGCTCCAGACTAATGAGATAACTTCCCCTGGAGAAAATGGATGCTTTGGAGGGTGGACTCTAGGGCATTGTACCCTACTGAGGTCCCTGTCCTCCCCAGGCTCCATCCCCAAATCTCCAGGAGTTTCCAGACCTAGAGCTGGCAACCCCACTACCCCCATCCCCTGCCAGTGCCCATGAGGGGACCTGGCTACCCTATACTGCTGCCAGGCCTAGGGTTGGCAACCTCCAAGTGGGGCCTGCTGGAGGGTGAACTCCAGAGATCTGTGAACAACAGAGATCTGTCTCCCTGGATAAAATGGCTGCTTTGGAGGTGGATTCTGTGGCTGTGGCATGATGCCCAGCTGAGGCCTCTCCCTTCCCCAAATCCTGCCCTCCTTGCACTCCACCCCAAAACCTCCAGGAATCCCCCAGCCTGGCCCCAAGGCTCCCTCCCTCCCTCCCCCCTCCCTCCAAGGCTGAAAGAGGCCGGGAAAGAAAGGGCCCTTCCCCCACCCTTTTACTGACAGAGCCAGTTAGATAGAAGCCTTTCCCACCCCCACCCCCCCCCAACGTTCTAATCTCTCACCATTGCTGCCTGGAGTTAGGTCCCTGCAGAGGCCATTTCAAAAGGTTTTGGGGGTAGTTCAACCGTCCCTGAAGGGATTTCCTCACTGTTTGGATTTTTCTACAAACCTAGGAAGTCTACTGACTATGTAGGAAAAGCTGTTGGGGGAGAGTGAGGCCCCTGTTGGAGGGAATAGGTATCCGCACAGAAAAAAAAAAGTCTGGAATTAGAATAAGGATAATGACTCAGCCCTACCCCACCTTCCAGGGTAGATATAAATTAACTGCCTACCATTTTTCTGCTCACCTTGACACAGAGAGTACTCCCTCTTTTTGTGTTATACCTCTGAGGATGCCAGTCACAGCTACTGGCAAAACGTCAGGTCCTACATTGCCAAGACCACGGCCACACAACCCGGAAAATCTACAGCAACTAAATAAATATTTATTTCTCAGTCCTGGCCCCGACCTGGTGGAACAAGCTCCTGCTTGAGGTCAGGGCCCTGTGGGACTCATTACTGTTCTGCTGGATCTGCAAAACGGAGCTGTTCCACCAGGTCTTTGGTTGAGGCAATAGATGTCCGGTCACATGGCCTCCCCTGCAAACCATTCCTACTGAAATTGCCTATGGTTACCACCCATCCAGCTGTTGGGCTTAGTATAGAAAGCCATGTTGCCATTTCTTGTTGTTGTTCAGTCGCACAGTCGAGTCCGACTCTTTGCGACCCCATGGACCAGATCACGCCAGGCCCTCCTGTCTTCCGCTGTCCGCTGAAGTTTGCTCAATTTCATGTTCGTTGCATCGATGACACTGTCTAACCATCTCATCCTTTGCCGTCCCCTTCTTCTTTGACCTTCAATCTTTCCCAGCATCAGGGTCTTCTCCAGTGAATGCTCCCTTCTCATTTGGTGGCCAAAGTCTTCGAGCTTCAGCTTCAGGATCTGGCCTTCCAGGGAACAGTCAGGGTTGATTTCTTTTAGGATTGACTGATTTGATCTCCTTGCAGTCCAAGGGACTCTCAAGAGTCTTCTCCAGCACCATATGCCATTTCTAGTTAAATTTTAATCTGACGATTGTATTGATCATATTGTGCATGAAATTTTGATGTTAGGGAAAGTCGGGATACAGATGCAATAAATAAATTACATGTGCTAGGGTTGATCTAATCTCCCGTGGCAGCCATTTTGTGGTTGTGCCCACCACCTTGTGTCAGGATTCCAGAGGTGCCCATAGGCTCAAACAGGCTGGGGGTCCTTGATCCAAACCATACAGCATTCAGGAAGGTGAAAAGAACTGTGCAAAATATTCCTGTTGGAGTTTACGGCAAACAAACTGGAAAAAAAGGAGCTTAGAAACCCGAGTCGTGTATGTCACTGCAGGAACTTAACTCAAGCAGTTAATGGTGTGTCATTTGGTTCCCTTCAGGTTTTTAACAATCACTTTGTTCAACTAACCATCGATGACCTCCACCCCAAAGCCAGCCGAACTTCAATCCTCTGCCACGCCGATTCCTTGGGAATCCTGCCAGTACAGTGGTGCCTTAAAAATGGAGTCCATCTCACACCTCCCAAAGGTCTGTATTTCTGCTTACTCTTTAAAGTGCTGTGTTGGTTGGATATGATTTCCCATCCTGGCCATTGATCCCAATTTTAGGGCTTTGTAATCTAGGACTAGAGACAGACAGTGTTCTGGAAGTGCTAGAAAAAGGCAGTGGGCTGTTCCACATTCTAATTTTTATCACCTGTGTTGCTTTTGTTTTTTTTTATTTAGTTTTCTTTTCCGCACTTGTCTTGCTCTCTGTAATGGTCAGTTGGATATTACATTGTTGTATCCCCGGCATAAAAACCTGCAGTTTAAATCTGTAGGGAGATATGCCGGATGTACAGTGATGTAATATAGAAATGACCACTAGAGGGAGCAAAGCATGTTCAGAAAAGGGGGGACCCTTAAGCAATAGGACACACAAGTAATGACAATGCAGAAGAGCCCAGTGTTGCCTGGGAAAGGGGGGTTGTGCTCTCATTTCTTTCGCTTAACCAAACAGGTTTTGCTAGTTTTTCAAGGGTTACAAAACCTGAAATACCTGTTTGTTTTTGGGACAACTATGGGATAAGCATTGCTATCACAGGCGCCATGTCATACCGTCTTAAGGTTCCATGTCATACCATCTTAAGTGCTTGGTTGGGGTTTCAGAGAACTTCCACAAACTGGTTCCAGTTGGTCTATGGCTTTCTCAACAGGAGCACCCCCACCCCCACCCACAATGGCATGCGGAAAACCTTTTCCAAAACTCAGATAACTGCGTGAAGCCGTTTTGTTTGTAACATGGTGCATCTGACTGTCAATTGAAGGGGGGGGGCAGATTGCAGATTCCACCAGGCATGCCTAGCGTAGGCCTTTGGATTCCAGACTCTGAAAACCAATTATCCTCTGTCTCAAATGCAGACTGGTTTTTTCCTCATTGTGGTTTCGTGTCTGGCTTCTATTGTATTTACCAAGCAAAAGGAGAAAGCCCTAGAGGTACGGATATTGTCTAGATGAACAATGAATTTTTCAAATGCATAATGAGATTATAACATTTTTTAAAAACTTCTGGACTGAGGAATTTTTGCAAAAACAACAGCTGCTACAGGCGCAAAGCGTTTGAGGCTTCTGAGATCCTAATGGGAGCCAGTATAAGCCAAGAAGCCCCTGGTAGGCAAAGAGCATATGAGCACAGATGTGTTTTAGATGACGTGTGATGGTCCTTAGCCACTGGAAACATCCAGTCATAAGCTCTGGCACAGCTGTTCCTGAAAGAGCAGTTTGTGTTAGAGTTCTCTCAGCCCCACCTACCTTACAGGGTGTCTGTTGTGGGGAAGGGAAGGGAAAGGAGTTTGTAAGCCGCTCTGAGACTCCAAGTGAAGGGCGGGGTATAAATCCAAACTCCTCTTCTTCTACAAGATCAGAAAACATGGAGAGAGCTGGCCCATAGAATCACCAAGAGTCGAGTATATGCGACTGAATGGCTAACAACAACAACATAGCAATACAAGAGGGAATTAGACAAACATATGGAGCAGAGGTCCATCAGTGGGTATTAACCACAAGTTATAGATAGGAACTCTCAATCTGGGGCAGGTGATGCTCTGTATCCTTGGTGCTTGGGGGGCAGGGTCAACAGTGGGAGGGCTTCTCGTGTCCTGGCCCCACTTCTGAACCTTCTGATGTCACTTGGTATTTTTGGCCACTGTGTGACACAGAGTGTTGGACTGGAAGGGCCATTGGCCTGATCCAACCATTGGCTTCTCTTACGTTCATATGTCCTTACGTTCAACGTTATACCAGTCTTGTATCCATGGGTAGTCTTGTTCCCACCTTTGATACTTTGTTGTGTGTGTGTTTTTTTTAAAGGAATGAGTACCAGTTAATAACTCCTCCGTGAAAAGGACTGGAGATTTACTTTTGCTCCGGAATGAATGTTGGGAAATATTTAATCACGGCAAGGGATCGCCGGCTGTAGTGATATAGCAATTCTCGCTTTTTTTTAAAAAAAAAGCCCTCTGAAAAAGCCCATGGGGTCTGAGGGAAGGAAAATGTGGTGTAGTAGTTATAGTTTTGGACCAGGATCTGGTGGACCCAGGTTTGAACCACCCCTGTGCCCTGAAAGCTTTGCCTGAATGACCTTGGGCTGGCCACACACTTTCAGCCAGACCTACCTCATAGGTGGTAAGAGTTGTGGGCTTTGGGTTGGGAAATGCATGGAGAATTGGGTGTTGTCGGGCTCCTTAGTCAGGTCACACAACACGGGGCTTCTTCAGAAGACCATGTTTATTGGTGAATCAGAACTAAAGACACATGTACAGCTTGTGTCAGTAATGGCCACATACAATAGGGCCTTCTAAGATACTATATTCAAGCCCCCCCCCCATGTAGCTGAAGCCAATGAATACTATTTGCGCGTGCAAGCAAAGCAAGCGGGCAAAGCAAGCACAACAATCTAGAAACTGTTGGTTCCCGGCCAAAGACTCCAGCAGCTGGGGATGCAAGGTCAGAGACTGTCAGAGTCCTCAGTTAGTCAGTCAAACACCAGGCCTTATTCATTGAAACAAGGATAGTATTTATTAGACTGCAATACTAGGTCACTAGAGCAGAAGCATTGTTAAGAATAACTTGAATACATGAAGCATTGGGGTTATACTCTAAGGGGGGGAAAGGAGCCCCCACACCTCTACCAATAGAAGGCCAGCCCGCGCGCGGGAAGGCTCTGAGGTGCTGAATTACTATGTTCCCACCACCTGAAAGTTCTCAAGCCTAGCTGTTGTCTTTGGAAAGCGAAAGGAGACGAACAGCCTGGCCTCAAGGCCATTTAGGCCTGTGTGAGGTGAGATATGGCCCGGTCTCCCAGGCAACCTCGTCACCTCCCCACATTATTACCCTCTCATCTCCTTCCCATCACCCTTATGGCAGGGATACCTGACAGAGACCTGATAACAGACAGTGAATAAAAGTTTGGAGGATGGGAGACCGAAAGTAGAATCATAGGATGTTAGAGTTGGAAGGGGCCTTGCAGGTCATCTAGTCCAACCCCCTGCACTCTGCAGGATCATAGCTGAAAGACAGTACTCCCTCTGCATACCATACTTATGACAGGTGCTAATTAATTATCGTATGGCACTGTGTGTGGTATAGCCAGCCTAAGATTGTCTGGCAGGCAAAAGTTCTAACTCTTTTAGTGTCACGCACCACTAGTTGGCGAGCTATACTTGTTTCTAAGGCAAGAGATGTTTCAGAGGTGGTTTGCCCATTGCCTGCCTCTGGGCCACGCCCCTGGTATTCCTTGGAGGTCACCCTTCCAACTACTAGCCAAGGCCAACCCTGTTTAGCTTCCGGGATCTGATGAGATTGGGCAATCCTGGGCTATCCAGGTCAGGGCATTGGGGGGTGGAGCCTGGGGAAGGCGGGGTTTGGAGAGGGGGAGGGACCTCAGTGGGGCAGAACACTATAGAGTCCACCTTCCCAGAACAGCCATTTTCTCCAAGGGAGCTGATCTCTGTGACCTGGAGGACAGGTGGAATTCCAGGAGATCTCCAACCACCACCTGGAGACTGACGACAACCCTATGCAGAGGGTTGTTGTGAGGATAAGAAGGAGGGGAAAGGAGCACATCAGCCGCTTTGGGTCCCCATTGGGGAGAAGGGTAAAGGTAAAGGTTTCCCTCACTCGAAAGCCAGTCGAATCCAACTCTAGGGATGTGGTGCTCATCTCTGTTTTCGAGCCGAAGAGCCAGCGCTGTCCGAAGACATTTCCGTGGTCACGTCCCCGGCATGACAAGACAGCGAGGCGGACGGAACGCTGTTACCTTCCTACTGAAGCAGTACCTATTGATCTCATTGCAGTTTCTCGCTTTCGGCCTGCTAGGTTGGCAGGAGCCGGGGCCAGAGACGCGGCAATCGGGTCTCGAACTGCCGAGCTACCGACTTCCCGGTCTGCAGTTCAGGGTCTCAACTATTCGAGCCACCAGAAAGCTGAGGTGTAAATAAAGCAAACAAATAACTAAACGGCGGGTGGGACCTAGAGAAATACACACTTTTCCTGTCCATGTGGCATTCAAAGGCACTTTGACTGCCATTCTTTCCAAAAAAGGACCATACCAGATCAGATGCGGGAAAGGTCACAGCCAAATGGGGAAAACTCTGGAGCGGGACGCATAGATGACACACGGATGCTCCCCAAAATAGCTCTGCAGAATGGAAAAAGAAGAAGAGGTTGGATTTATACCCCACCCTTCACTACCCAAAGGAGTCTCAGAGCGGCTAACAAAACTCCTTTCCCTTCCCCTCCCCACACCGGACACCCTGTGAGGCAGGTGGGGCTGAGAGAGCTCTTTCGAGGACTGCCCGTGAGAGAACAGCTCTGAGGATTATTTGGCTCTACAATCATAGGAAGGTGATTCCTGGACCAGAAGTTTATATCTGAGAACCACTTAGCATGTGATTGCACTATTAGAGGCCTCATTTATTTTTTTACTCTGTGCCTGGTGGTTTATCTTGAAACAACTTGCTTCTGGTCCTTATTGAAAATATGCTTTGTATTTACATGATTGTACTATATTTTTATAATAGCCAATATGTTCCTCACTGTTGACCTCTGAGGAAGGCCTATGTAGGCCGAAACGCGTCAGGTCAGATTTATGAGCCCTTGCGTTTTATTGTTTGTTATTTATACATAACGTGTTATTTAGACATAACCCTTATATAATTTTAAATTTGTGATTAATAAATACATGTATTCTTATATATTCCCTTCAGTAAGTTTTTAATATTGGCCCCCTTTCTTACATTTGACTAACCTTTGTCAGGAGTGGGGAATCAAACCTGTTTCCCCCAGATTAGAGTCCGCGCTCCGAACCATTACACCAAACTGCAAGCCAGGGTGGAGGAAGACATCCGTGTGGAAACAGCCCAACTTTCTAATTTAATTTCTTTCTTTCTCTTCAAATGATTTGTAAGGGAGAGATGAAAACAAAGCTTTGAGGAGATGAGGAACATGCAGAATTCCCCAGACTTTTGATTCCAGTTTGGCGCCAGCCGGCAAATGAATATCCATTAACGGCTGCCATGTATAAGCAAGGAAGGAACGCTGTTTATATGTATTAAGCTGGATTTATAGACCTCTTTCCTTAAACGTAATGGCAGTTCTGCTCTTTTGCACGCTGTTAAGGGAAGAGGATTTTTCCATTTGCTTAAAAGAGCCATCACACTGAACGCAACGTTCCGCTGCGGTCACGCACTCTTTGGCTACCACGAGGGCCAGCACCTAGAATCTTACCAAGTCCGCGAGACAAAAGCGTAACATCGGTAGTAATGTATTTACTTTTGACCGTAATAAATCAATTATTCATTGGTACAAAGTTCGTGCTTTGGGGCTGTTGAAATATGGACTGTAATAAAATATTAACATGATGAAAATCCACTGCCAATGTCGGAGCATGGCCGCCATCCAAAGAAGCAATATGCGCGGGGGGTGTGGTGGGCAGAGCGCTGCATACAGAGCGCTGTCTGTTTGCAGACAGAGAAAAGCCGAGGTTCTGTTTAAGAGAGATGTTGGCAGCGAGGAAGACTCTGGCACCCGCGTCCAGTTAAAACTGGGTACACGCGGACACCCATGGAAGTTGCCTTATACTGAATCAGACCCTTGGTCATAGAATCATAGAGTTGGAAGAGACCTCTGGTCATCTAGTCCAACCCATATGGAGCAGAGGTCCATCAGTGGCTATTAGCCACAAGGTAAAGATAGGAACTCAGTCTGGGGCAAATGATGCTCTGTATTCTTGGTGCTTAGGGAGGGGGCAACAGTGGGAGGGCTTCTAGTGTCCTGGCCCCACTGCTGGACCTCCTGATGGCACCTAGTATTTTGGTCACTGTGTGACAGAGTGTTGGACTGGAGGGGCCATTGGCCTGATGCAACACTGGCTTCTCTTATATTCTTATGTCTGGGGCAAGGGATGCTCTGTATTATAGGTGCTGGGGGGCAACAGTGGGAGGGCTTCTAGTGTCCTGGCCCCACTGATGGCACCTGGTATTTTTGGCCACTGTTTGACAGAGTGTTGGACTAGAGGGAGCATTGCTCTCAAGTTGACTGAATTCCCAGCTTTTTTAAAAGTAAGTCTCTCGTGCCTTTCATTGCAGACACAGGAAAGTCATGTCAATCTTCCTGTCCACATGGGTGCCTGCCAGCCCAGTTTTCCCTGCCCTCTTTCCCAAAACCTCAAAGCAAAGCAAATTTGGGGGGAAAAGGACATATGTTTATTTGCTTAAGAACGTAAGAACAGAAGAGAAGCCAATGTTGGATCAGGCCAATGGCCCATCCAGTCCAACACTCTGTCACACAGTGGCCAAAATACACCAGGTGCCATCAGGAGGTCCAGCAGTGGGGCCAGGACACTAGAAGCCCTCCCACTGTTGACCCTCCCCCCAAGCACCAAGAATACAGAGCATCACTTGCCCCAGAGCCCCTATCTATACCTTCTGGCTAATAAGCACTGACAGACCTCTGCTCCATATGTTTATCTAATTCCCTCTTGAAGCCGTCCATGCTTGTAGCTGCCACCACCTCCTGTGACAGGGAATTCCACATGTTAATCACTCTTTGGGTGAAGAAGGACTTCCTTTTATCCATTCTAATCTGACTGCTCAGCAATTTCATGGAGTGCCCATGAGTTCTTGTATTATGAGAAAGGGAGAAAAGAACTTCTTTCTTGACCTACTCTCATTCTCTACTATGCATTTCTTCCCATTGGGGCCTCAAATTGGCTTACCTTCTTTATTTCTGCCGATTTCTGTCGATGTATTTATTTCAGTCGATCTCTGTTCCTCCCTCCCCCTGAGGGGGCTCAGGGTGGATCACAAATACATTCTTGAGGTGTTTGGGTCATCACAGGAAACAGAAACATTAATAGAGTAATTAAAAACAGTTTAAACGACAAGATTTAAAGCAAGTCTCGCTGTTTTGTTTACGTGCACTGTCTCCAAAAACTGATGCCATTGGGTCTCTGAGGTCTTCTTGATCCGGGCCTGTGAAGATGGTAAAACTTCAGCTGGGGAGGCCGGCTTTTATTGGAGTCCCGCCACCTCAGTCAGAGGCCTGGCGGAAGAGCTCCGTTTTACAGGCCCCGCGGAATGGTCCTTCCCTCCTCCATTGTATTTTCACAACAGCCCCGTAAGGTAGGCTAAGCGGAAGAGTGTGTGACTGGCCCAAGGTCACCCAGCAAGCTTCCATGGGCAGAGTGGGGAATTTGAACCTGGGTCTCCTAGACTGTAGTCTGACACTCTAACCTCTACCTCACACTGGCGTGTTTTTGAATCAGCCGGTTTACGGAGGATCTACATTCTGCAATTTCCATCTGGGCCTTATGCCTTTGTAGGAAACCATTGTTTTGTGAAGTGCCTTTTATTATCTCGTTGTACTGAAGACAGATAACAGTCCAGTGATGGGTTTTTTTGTATTCCGGGTGTTACCACAGGTTATTCCAGCCAAGACTTTGACTGGGCGGACTACCAGAAGCAGTGTGGAGCGGAAGCGGCACCCGAGTGCTGCTTTAAAAATGTAAGTTTCTTTTTTTTTCTTTTTAACATCTGATTTGTAGTTTATCAGCACCAAATACAATAAAGAGTGAAATCCCAATTACCTGTATCAAAATCCAAGAGGGAACATTCCACACATTTTCTATATCAGTCTGTCTCCGTGCAGGATTGGGATTTTAATCTTTATTGGATTCCAGTTTTGGTGTCATGGTAAACGTTGTGAACTTTTTATAGAAGAGACTGGAATGTTGATTCTTCTTCGAAAAAGCTTTGGGGCGAAACAAGGCAGCCGTTAGCTAGGGCGCTCATTCGAGAGTCTTCAAGATCTTCTCATTCGGAACCAACCTTCCAAAGCAACAATTCGAACACTTATTGGACTTTTTGCACCATTCCTTTGTTAGTTATGTATACACTGTGAATGTATGATTATGATGCTCTCCTTACTGTTATAGGAATTACCATGAGACATATGGTTTGTTTATGTTGCTGAAGGCTTTCACGGCTGGAGTTCATTAGCTGCTGTAGATTTTCCAGGTTGTCTGGCTGTGGTCTTGGCATTATAGGACCTGACGTTTCCCCAGTAGCTGTGACTGGCATCCTCAGAGGTATAGCACAGAAAGACGGAGTACTCTCTGTGTCACAGTGAGCAGAAGAAAAATGATAGGCAGGTAATTTATATCTACTCAGGAAGGTGGGGTAGGGCTGAGTCATTATCTTGTAGGAGTTCTCCAGGCTATGGACATGCTAATGGAGGAGCTTTCCTGAGGAGGTTATTTTGTCTATGGATTGTTTCCTGAAGAGGTTTCCTGTTTCCTGAGGAGGTTCTTTTGTATGTGGATTGGCTGTTAAAATACTAATTTTATCTGTAGCACTATTGTTTTTCAGGACAGGAAACCATGCCCTCTTTATTTTTAAGCTCTCTTCTTTCCTGTTGAAACTGTGCATATGTTTATGAATTTCAATGGCTTCCCTGTGTAATCTGACATGGTAATTAGCAGAGAGTTTGTTTCATTATTCTCTATTCAGCTGGTACACAGTTTTTGTTATTTTTTTTCTGCTCTTCGACTGCGTCAGTACCCGTGTGTGCAGATTCTTCTGCACAGCGAGGAAATACGTGTCGAGGGAAGAAGAAGGAAACAAATGCTCAAGAAGAGCACGTTCATGTATTCTGTTCACACCTCTGAAGCTCTGTTAACAGCTGAGTCAGGACGCTGATCCGCCAGTTCTCAGTACTCTGACGGACCTTAAATGCTAATGGCATTTTCTTCCAGCATCAATTTTCATGGACTGGAGTCCATTTTCTCAGATGCAGTGAACAGATCTTCAGAAGGGCAGTTGTTACATGTATGAGGTGTTAGGAGAAAAAGCCAGTTAAGGTCAATGGGTAGATGTAGGAAATTGGTGGGGGGAAAACAGGAGTACAGAATACAAGGAGCACAGAATGAAAATGTGATTGTGTAGGATCTATATATCTCCTTTCCCCACCCAAGTTTGCAGAAAGATCTGAAATCTTTTAAGAGAACACGAGGGAAGAAGATTTTGTTGTTGTTGTTGTTGTTGTTGTTCAGTCGCACAGCCGAGTCCGACTCACGGACCACATCACGCCAGGCCCTCCTGTCTTCCGCCATCCTCCGGAGTTTTGCTTAATTTCATGTTCGTCGCATCGATGAAACTGTCCAACCATCTCATCCTTTGCTGTCCCTTTCTTCTTTGACCTTCAGTCTTTCCCTGCACTGGGGTCTTCTCCACGGAGCACCCCCTTCTCATATGGTGGCCAAAGTATTTGAGCTTCAGCTTCAGTCTCTGGCCTTCCCCTAAAAGTAAGATATTGTTCTCTGCGTGAGCACAGAGGATGCACCCCCTCCCAGTGGTCTTCAGATGTGTCCAGGAGCCACACTGGACCTACCAGTGGTGCAGCTCAGGAGAAACTAAACCCAATGAGAAGCGGGGGGAATCCCCCCCACAGGTCTCATGGGCCCACACTTGTTCCGATCTAATCAGGAAGAAACAGAGACCATTCACAGTATAGAAGAAGAAGAAGAGATTGGATTTATACCCCACCCTTCACTATACAAAGGAGTCTCAGAGCGGCTTACAAATTCCTTTCCCTTCCCCTCACCACAACAGACACCCTGTGAGGTAGAAGAAGAAGAGATTGGATTTATACCCCACCCTTCACTACCCAAAGGAGTCTCAGAGTGGCTTACAAACTCCTTTCCCTTCCCCTCCCCACAACAGACACCCTGTGAGGTAGAAGAAGAAGAAGAGATTGGATTTATACCCCACCCTTCACTATCCAAGGGAGTCTCAGAGCGTCTTATAAACTCCTTTCCCTTCCCCTCCCCACAACAGACACCCTGTGAGGGAGGTGGGGCTGAGAGAGCTCTGACAGAGACTGCGCTTTTTCAAGAACAGCTGTGCCAGAGCTTGTGACTGACCCAAGGTCACATCAGCAGGTGCAAGTGGAGGAGTGGGGAATCAAACCCGGTTCTCCCGGATTAGAGTCCACGCACTTAACCACTACACCAAACTGGCTCTGAGGTAGTTACTGAGGTATACTGAGGTAGTTAACCCCAGTAACGGGACCAGGGTAACATTGGTTTTGTTCAAATACGGTTACAAGAAAGTCTTAATTCCTTGGTTCAGCCCCAGGGAGAGAAAATGGCGGGAAGTGCTGTCAAGTTGCAGCTGCCTCATGATGACCCCATGGAGTTTTAAAGGCGAGAGACAGACTGAGGTATTTTGCCATTGCCCGCCTCTGCATAGCAAAACCGGACTTCCTTGATGATCTCCCATCCAAATACTAATCCGGGCCGATCCTACTTAGCTTCCAAGATCTGGTGAGATTGGCTAGCCTGGGCTGCCCAGGTCAGGGCAAAAGTCATATAGAGATGATTTGCCATCAGCGGCCCTAGACTTCCTTGGTGATCTCCCACCCAAGTACTAACCGTGAGGTACAATGCAGAGATATTCTACCAGCCGTTCAGTCGAGGACAGCGACCATTTCAACCTGTCTGGCACTCCTGTTCTTCCTGCCCTCCCCCGCAAGGCAATGGCTTGGTTGTCTTAACGCCATCTTATTAGGCGAATAGGTTAATTACCCTATTTATTTTTTAGCCATGAACCTAACTAGAGAGCCACTTTGGTGTAGTGGTTAAGTGTGCGGACTCTAATCTGGGAGAACCGGGTTTGATTCCCCCACTCCTCCACTTGCACCTGCTGATGTGAACTTGGGTCAGTCACAAGCTCTGGCACAGCTGTTCTTGAAAAAGAGCCGTTTCTGTCAGAGTTCTCTCAGCCCCACCTACCTCACAGGGTGTCTGTTGTGGGGAGAGGAAGGGAGGGGAGTTTGTAAGCCGCTCTGAGACGCCAAGTGAAGGGCGGGATATAAATCCAATCTCCTCCTCCTCCTCCTCCTCCTCCTCCTCTTCCTCCTCTTCTTCTTCTTCTTCCTCTTCTTCTTCTTCTTCTTCTTCTTCTTCTTCTAATTTGTGATTGTTTCACTGATGTACGCCGCCCTGAGCCTTGTCCCCACAAGGGGAAGGGTAGTTTTTTAAAAAAATCTAATTTAATAAATAACCGGGGCTGGCCCCTGCTCAGCTTCTGAGATAGTCGAGTTTTTCCCCCCAGCCTTTCTACATGAGATTCTTTAATTGGACATGTCTGGGACCAAGCCTGGGATGTTTTGCCTGTAAATTGAGCCTTGGGCGCCTGTGGATTGCAACAGCTGTCAGTTGCAAGCATAAGAAGAAGTGGGAGTCAGCAGCCGTGCTGTTTGGCCAACACTGATTCAGAGGCTTCTTGTACATGTACGAGTCCCAGCGCATTGGGCACACGCACCCCCACAGAGCACACAAGGTTTCCAACAACACCGCCATGATGAACAGAATTGCTCACAGGAATCCCGGCCATGCGCTGGAAAGTCCCAAGAGCTTGGAAGCAACAGCGACCAATTCCGTTACCTGTTTTTTGCAATTTATTGAGTCAACTGTTTGTGCAGATTAGCATTTAAAAAAAGAGAGAGAGAGAGATAGTTCTGAATTAATACACTTCTCTCTGGTCTTGCCGTTCGTGATCAGCATGAGATGGCGTGCATCATTAGCTCGTGTCTGTTAAGTAGTCTGCCTAATGAACAGTTTGGAATGCCTGTGCGCTGCAGTCGCTGTTCCCGGCGCTTGATGGGATGCAGCAGCCAGCATGCAAATTCTGGCATTCTAGGAAGGGTCAGCAAATGGCTAATAACCATGGAACCTCCATGTTCAGTGGCAATGTACCTCTGGATGCGAGATCCTGGGGGCACCAGAGAGGACTTTGGCCTCTGTGCCCTGCACATAGGCCCTCCCAGGACGCTTTGGCTGGCCAGTCTGAAAAATGACAAGTGGGCCATTGGACGTCCATATTGTCTGAAATTCTTTTGGGGGAGGGGGTTTGTGTGTGTGTGTGTGTGTGTGTGCTTGGAAGTCATGGAGACTTCTGGTGACGCCTAGTGGGGTTTGGACGTTTCAGAGAGGTGCCTTGACTGCCTGCCTCTGCATCCCGGCCCTGGTATTCCTTGGAGGTCTCCCTTCCAATCACTTGCCAGGATCGGTCCTGCTTAGCTGCCGAGATCTGACCAGATTGGGCTTGCCTGGGCGATCCGGGTCGGGGCCGATATCATCCTGAGATTCATATTTGTTTTCACAATATTTTTATCCCAGCTCATCCTATGTTCTAGGCTTGGCTCATGATAGCTATTAAGGTAAAGTAAAGGTAAAGGTTCCCTTGCTCGAAAGCCAGTCGTATCCGACTCTAGGGTTGCGGTGCTCATCTCCGTTTCAAAGCCGAAGAGCCAGCGCTGTCCGAAGACGTGGTGGGAAGGCTTCCCGCTGATTGTCTCCATTGCCTGACAGCATTCAGAACCGAAGCAGGAGAAACATTTTTCTAAAAATGCCACCATCTTCTGCATCAGCACTTTGTACCCAGAAGTGACAATGGTCAGCTCTAGGAATCACAGCGAATGCTATGGTTTTACCATAAAGTTTCTGAAAATTCCTAGAGCTAGCCATGATCGCTATCAGGTTGTACCTAGAACAGATGTAGTTGACATCACCAACATGGCCGACATTGTGCATTTCCTGTGTCCCCGCCCCTCAACCCTCTGGCTGGCCCAGCAACCCTAGTGGGAGAAGATTGTTATGCAAATTTCAATCACTCATTTGTCCAATTAGGAGACAGAGGGAACAACTGCAAGGGACACTGGGAGTTCCCAACTTGAAAAAAAAAATACCGTATCGGTATGATTAAGATTAGGACCATGGTGGAGAGCAATGTTCCCACTGAGCTGAGTTCGTGTGAGCTAGCTCACAGTTTTATAGCCTCCAGCTCAGACATTTTGGTCTTAGCTCAGGAAAGAGGGCTCCAGAGCAAAACTAATTTATGCAGTAGCCAAATCACTCACTCACAACTTTAATGCCAGCAGCTCACAAATTAGAATTTTTTGCTCATAAGACTCCACAGCTTAGAGGACCAATTAGGGCCTTAAAGTGGGGAAATCTGTTTGTCCACAGGCGAAAATGAGATCAATAGCAGCAAATCTTTCTTTAAAACTGCTTTCGATTCTTTTAAAGTTCTGGCACAGCTGTTCTTGAAGAAGAGCCATTTCTGTCAGAGCTCTCTCAGCCCCCACTTACCTCACAGAGTGTCTGTTGTGGGGAAGGGGAAAGGGAAAGGAGTTTGTAAGCTGCTCTGAGACTCCTTTGGGCAGTGAAGGGCGGATTATATATCCATTCTCCTCCTCCTCCTCTTCTTTTTCTTCTAAACAAAACAAAAAATCCACACTAAAATTAACATCTAAGAAAGGGTACACAGCTAAACCTGGAGAGAACGTGGTCCTTCATTTCTGGTACCCCGACTCTTATTTTTCAGGTCTCCTTCAGCCGCGGCTTTACGAAAAACATGAAGCTGGAGGCTGTGAACCCCAGGAACCCGGCCGAAATCTGCGTGGCTTCTGTCACCTCAGTGAAGGGGAGATTGCTGTGGCTCCATTTAGAAGGTAAGCTACGGCCATGGCTATAGCACATGGAATTTATCACTGATGGTTCGACATTTGGAGTTTAAAATTTGAAACGAATTGTTGGAGATTTCAGGCTTGCGGGTGCGAAAACCTGGATTTTACCCCATGTGTTTTTCGGCAACGTTTACAGTCTGCAGAGCTCCAATGGATTTTTAAAATACCGTTCCCCGTGGTCAGCCAATCAGAACGGGGCTCCGGAAGTACGTTTGAATAAAACATTTTGCTTGGTTGAAAAGAACAGGTATCCGTGTGTAGTGCTGGCGTGTATGTTATTCCCAGGCTCCATGCTAGAGCTAGTAAATGAAGTGTGAGTCCCAAAGCACTTTGGAAACCAAAATGAAGAAGGAGAAGAGAAGAGATCGGGTTTATACCCTGCCATTCACTACCCGAAGGAGTCTCAGAGCAGCTTACAGTCTCCTTCCCTTCCTCTCCCCACAACAGACACCCTGTGAAGTAGGTGGGGCTGAGAGAGCTCTGAGACAACAGCTCTGGGAGAACTTGAGACTAACCCAAGATCTCCCAGATGGCTGCATATGGAGGAGTGGGGAACGAAACCCGGTTCTCCCAGATTAGAGTCCGCGCTCTTAACCACTCCACCAAACTGGCTGCCGGTGTCATGGAAGTCGCCAGGACAGGCCAGTCGTGACCTACTAGACATTTATTATGATATGCTCCACATTTTAACTGACCGTATGGTGTCGTGGTTAGAGTATCCGACTAGAATCTGGGCTCACATATCCAGTTTACCATGAAGTTTGCCGGGTGATCATGGAATGATAATTGCCTCTCTGCCTAACCTACCTCACAGGACTCTTGCCAAGTTAAAATTAGGTTTCTGGGGAGCACTGGGACGTGGAGGGAGCACCGTTAAGTGACAATGTTACGTCTCTCCCAAAGGAAACCTGGAAGTAATGTGAAGCCACTCTAGAAAATGTCAGAACTCTATGGAAACCATAGAGCTGGCAATTTCTAGAGTGGCTTGGCATCACTGCCAGGTTTCCCAGGATGTGATGTAGCACTATCACACCAACAGCGATTAAAAAAAAATACTGCCACGAGAGTGATGGCAGATAACAGAAGCGGGGGGTAAGATATCTCCCACCCATGGCGGGTGAATAGTAGGCATACCTTTGATGGTTTATCCAGGCAAAGACTCTAGCTGCCCTAGGTATTCCTCATTTTGTATTGCCAATATGATTTTTCCTCAGCCTCACCTGTAATACTAATTAGTTCAAACAAATAGACGGCCGTGCGGATTTCTGCTCCGACGTTCAGCTTTTGCATGTGGCAATCTGATAATTTCTCTTTTGTTTCCTTTTGAAACCTAGCCAGATTTTTTTGTTTTGAATTTGTGCCAAATTAAATGAGGACAGCGCATAATTACTCCTTTTGTCCTGTCTTGTTTTGCTCCGTGGGCTGTCAGGGACGGAGCTGTATGTTATCTTCCCTCAAAGATGGAGAGGCTTATTCTACACACACACAAACACACACACGCTCCCCGGATCGTGGTGACGGCACCGACGGAGAGTAATAATTCAGGATAGAAGAACTAATGATGCTTCAATTCATTTCCAGTTTGTCGCTGCTAATAATCTCTCGGAACGAGGAGTTGATGAGGTGCTTATATTTCCCGTCTCTCCCGACGCTTAAGCTGAGGAGATGTTTGTCATTAAGCCTACTTAGTTGAATGGGAGACTAGCTTAAAGAGAGAGAGAGAAAGCGTGTGTTGCAAGATTGCCGGCTCCAACTGGAATATAGGGGGGTATTTTTACTCCCCCCCCCCCATTATCTAATACTCAGCATTGACTTCTCATGATTACAACAGCACTTCAGCCATCTTGCCAACTACAGCTCGTGTCGGCTTGTTCTCTCTTTTAAAAATCGGTGTTACAGGCCAGTTAGGATAGTCACAGGGTATCCATGAGTCAGACAGGTCATAGAGCACCCTTTTCCGCCTCGTCTTTGTCAGGCCCATAGCCAGGATTTTGTGGCTTGTGGGACAAAAATTATTTCGGGTGAGGACAGCGGGGCTGCCATTATTTGCCATAAAGAAGAGGGGTGTCCACCCCTCTCCCTCTCCTCCTGCAAGATTTAAAGGGCCCTTCAGTTGATCAGTGGGGAGCACGTGGCCCACCGATCAGCTGGAGGGCCCTTTAAATCTTGCGGGGGCGGGACGCACCACCGCTCTGCTTCTTCCTCAAAGCATTTAAAGGATCCCTTTAAATGCTTCTGGGAAGAAGCGGGGGGGCTTTAAGGAAAGGGCAGAGCCCCCAATAGGAGGAGGAGGACGAGATTGGATTTATACCCCGCCCTTCACGCGGCGCCTCAGAGCGGCTTACAAACTCCCTTCCCCTCCCCACCTCTGTGAGGTAGGTGGGGCCGAGAGAGCTATTTCAAGAACTGCCCTTTCAAGAACAGCTCTTGTCAGAACTGTGGCTTGCCCAAGGTCATCCAGCAGCCGCAAGTGGAGGAGCGGGGAACCAAACCTCGTTCTCCCAGATTAGAGTCCACGCACTCAACCACTACACCAAACTGGCTCTCCTGTAGCCCCGCTGTAGCCACGGGCCAGGACTTCATGCCTGTACTCACATATTATATGGCTCCAGATGGCTGTGGTAGTTGTCTGTTCCAATGAAACATCGTCCCCTGCCACAGATCTCTCCATGTACAAACTTTACTACTCTCATACGTAACTTCAGTGATCCAAATGTGTAGAATGGTCTCTGAAACAGTCTCATTTTATGGGCCTTTCCGAAGGCCAAGATGGTTGGGATTAGGCCTATTTATTCCTGGATCCATAATTGAGGGGCTGCCACAGAGGAGGCCCTCACACCCAGGCCAAGTGAACTGCCCAATGAGAGGGGATGGATTGTTGGGCTGACCTAAGTGTGCAGTTAGGGATCTTTGTCGTGGTCTCTGTGCATCACATCCATGGGAACTCAGTGCAAATGTGCTGATCCGATTGGTATCGTGCAAAGCTCTAAGAGGGATTTTCGAGCCTCAGCCCCGGGCATGCACAGGAACCTCACTGCGCATGCCCAAGGGGACCCGAACATCCCGCCAGTTCTCTTCCTACTGCTGCGCTGTGAACATCTCGTTCTCCGATCAGTGAGATTACCTCAGTTTTTACCTCAGCTCTGTGGGAATTTTTCTGGATACTGTTCCATAATTGAGGGGCTGCTACAGAGGAGGCTCTCACACCCAGGCCAAGTGTAGCGCCCAGTGAGAGGGGATGGATTGTTGGGCTGACCTAAGTGTACAATTAGGGTTCTCAGGCCAAGCCTGGCAACTGGGGGGAGGGTTGAAGGCTGGGGGCTGGGGTTACGAGTGTCATGATGTCTCTTCCAGGGAAAACTTGGAAGCGATGACGGTAGCTCTAGGAATCACCACTCTGTTGTAAAAACCACAGAGTTCTGGGTGATTCCTAGAGCTACCGCCATTTTCCCAGGTTTTCCCTGGATGTGACATCATCATGCTCATAACACCAGTGAGGTTTTCTTTCCACACCACCGTGTGGAGCAGCAGGTGACAACAAGAGCTTTAAGCAGGACATCCCCTGCCATGAACTGAGGACTTGATAGTCTTGTGAATTATACAAGTACATACCAGGAGATAGAAGTTGTTAAGAACCCCTTGAGTTGAACTTGGGAGACGCAAGGCAGTTGCTTCCGAGTTGGTGTAACGTGTTCGAAACGACTTTATTGAGTTAGCAGGTGTGCGTGCCTTGCCCCGGCCGTTGCTGTGCCATAACTCTGTGCTGTGTTGTTTCACTCATGCTCTGTATTGTTAACTTTTACTAGTTCATCTTTGCGTTTAATATCAAGTTCTAGGGCTTGCCTTTCTCAAGGGAATGACTTTTGTCCTTTATATGCGCACGGCAAAGCTGGGTCATTTCACCGTTGGAGAAGAGATTGGAGAGTATGTGCTGTTATATGTGTATTTTTTTTTTATTTCATGCATAAACCCACATACATTGAAGGGGCCCAAAAGATAGAGGTATGCTTGCAGACAGCTGGTGTTATTTCCTTGTATAATTGTTTTTTTTTAATTAATGCTTCTGTATCTGCTGGAGCTGCCGACCTGGTTTTAAAAATCATATTATGCATGTGTTTTTATAGGATTACAGGGACCTGCTTCAGAAAACATCGTTGACGTAGACTCGATGGACATATTCCCGGTTGGCTGGTGCGAAGCGAATTCTTACAAGCTGTCGGCACCACATAAAGCAGCCTGTAAGTAATGAAAGAGTGGGCTTACGTTGTTAGCAGTGACTACAACATTCCCTCGTTCAATTCTCACATCACAGGAAACAGTGAGAACATCAGAAGAGCCCTGCTGGATCAGACCAGTGGTCCATCTAGTCCAGCATACTAAGAACACAAGAAGAGCCCTGCTGGATCAGACCAGTGGTCCATCTAGTCCAGCATCCCAAGAACATAAGAAGAACCCTGCTGGATCAGACCAGAGGTCTATCTAGTCCAGCATCCTAAGAACATCAGAAGACCCTGCTGGATCAGACCAGTGGTCCATCTAGTCTAGCATTCTAAGAACATCCGAAGAATCCTGCTGGATCAAACCAGAGGTCTATCTAGTCCAGCATCCTAAGAACATAAGGAGAGCCCTGCTGGATCAGACCAGCAGTCCATCTAGTCCAGCATTCTAAGAACATCCGAAGAATCCTGCTGGATCAGACCAGAGGTCTATCTAGTCCAGCATCCTAAGAACATGAGGAGAGCCCTGCTGGATCAGACCAGCAGTCCATCTAGTCCAGCATTCTAAGAACATCCGAAGAATCCTGCTGGATCAGACCAGAGGTCTATCTAGTCCAGCATCCTAAGAACATAACGGAGAGCCCTGCTGGATCAGACCAGTCAGTCCATCTAGTCCAGCATCCTAAGAACACAAGAAGAACCCTGCTGGATCAGACCAGTGGTCCATCTAGATTCAGCATCCTAAGAACATCAGAAGAGCCCTGCTGGATCAGACCAGTGGTCCATCTAGTCCAGCATTCTAAGAACATCCGAAGAATCCTGCTGGATCAGACCAGAGGTCTATCTAGTCCAGCATCCTAAGAACATAAGGAGAGCCCTGCTGGATCAGACCAGCAGTCTATCTAGTCCAGCATCCTAAGGAAACAAGAAGAGCCCTGCTGGATCAGACCAGTGGTCCATCTAATTCAGCATCCTAAGAACTCAAGAAGAGCCCTGCTGGATCAGACCAGTGGTCCATCTAGTCCAGCATCCTGTCTTACACAGTGGCCAACCAGTTCCTCTGGATGGCCAACAGCAAGGAATAGAGGCCAAAACCTTCCCCTGAGGTTGCCTCCTGGCTCTGGGATTCAGAGGATCAGTGTCTCTGAATGTGGAGGTTCCCCTCAGTCACCCAACTAGTAGCCATGAATCTATCTAATCCCCTTTTAAAGCTGTTCATTCCTGTGGCCATCACTACATCCCTCTGGCAGCGAATTCCACATCTTAATCACTCTCTGTGTAAAGTAGTTATTTCCTTTTGTCCAAATCAGACTACACCACAGATCTATACAGGGGCATTATAGTATCGGCCGTTTTATTCTCAATATCCCTTTCCTAATAATCCCTAGCATAGATTTTGCCTTTTCCCACCGCTGGAGCACACGGGGTCGACAGTTTCATTGATCTATCCACTGTGACCCCAAGATCTTTGTTCCTCTCAGTCTCAGCAAGTTCAGACCCCGTTAGCCTATATCCCAGCAAGGCGGGATATAAATTGAAAGTAATAAATAAATAAATACTAAAATTGGGAATCTTTTTTTGTCCCAGTTTTCTGAGGCTTCTAAAAGCCACCCTTGGAGTAGTGAAATCCAGGACCTAGTTACTGTCTGGCACACACAAGTAGGGGGCGCTATAAAACTTCTCACCTCTGAAGCTTCCAAATCCCCTTTCCCATTTCACCTCTCCATGTCAAAAATTGTGCCCACAAGTCCCAGTCTTCGGATCTCTTCGTTATGTGGAATTTGCCAACATGACCGGTGCGTTGGTATATGTCAGGAGTCCCCAACTTTTTTGAGTCTGCGGTCACCTTTGGAATTCTGACAGAGGGTGGTGGGTGAAACCACAAAATGGCCGCTGTGGGAGTTGTGAGGCAGCCACAAAATGGCCGTTGAAGGAGACAGAGCCACACACAGAGAAAGCAGGGGGAAAGGGGTAAGTAAAAAAAAATACACTAAAAAAAGGAGTACGAGAAAATAAAACAAGCACTGTTGACTGCAACTGAAACATTTTGTCCTGTAAAGCCTATCATATCTCCAGTGACCCTCTCACTGGACCATACCAACTGGACCACTGCCAACAGTATTTTTAACACATGGACACCCGCAAGCACTCACGGGGAAGGCGAAATCCAGGCCCGTAGCTACAGTGGGTAGCAGAACATACAGAATACAGAGCATCACTTGCCCCAGACTGAGAGTTCCTATCTATACCTTGTGGCTAATACCCACTGATGGACCTCTGCTCCATATACTTATCTAATTCCCTCTTGAAGCCGTCCATGCTTGCAGCTGCCACCACCTCCTGTGGCAGTGAATCCCACGTGTTAATCACTCTTTGGGGGAAGAAGGACTTCCTTTGATCTGTTCTAACCCGACTGCTCAGCAGTTTCATGGAGTGCCCACGAGTTCTCGTCTTGTGAGAAAGGGAGAAAAGCACTTCTTTCTCTACCTGCTCTATCCCATGCATAATCTTGTAAACCTCGATCATGTCACCCCTCAGCCGTCGTTTCTCCAAGCTAAAGAGCCCCAAGCGCTTTAACCTTTCTTCCCACCTTTTTACCATTCTAGTTGCCCTTTTCTGCACTCTTTCCAGTGCTATAATATCCTTCTTGAGGTGTGGTGACCAGAACTGTGTACAGTACTCCAAATGAGGTCACTCCATTGATTTATACAGGGGCAAAGACAAGGGAGGGCAAAGAGAAGCGACTGGCTGCTCTCTTTGTGTTCAGAGGATCTTTAATTTTTATGATGATTCAGCCGGCCAAGGTTGTTTTTTGGCTGCCTGGTGAATATAAAACACAGACACCCCCCCCCAAATAGTGCGAGGTGGGGGGGGGGGCGGCAGTATCACCTGTCTATTTGCATCAAGATCTGCAAGTCAGATTTGAAAACACGCTGTTCCTTTTTAAAAGAGCAAAATATGCTTGATTTTAAAATCAGGGAGCCGTGCCTAATTTCGGAGGCTACAACTGGAGCCTTGCTGTGCAGTGTCGGCGCCATTAAGCGAGTGAGAAGAGACGCCGTGGGTAATCAGGCTTGCAAAATTGAATCGCCCAACATGTGTTTTCCCCCCCTAAATGCAAAAATGAATTGTATTGTGTGTTACTATTTTCTTAAAAACTGAATCTAGAGCCCATAAAAGCAAGATGAATAAATGCAAGGTCTTGGGGCCCTGTATTTTTCACAGAGTAGCGTTGTCACCCCAAGAAGTACTTCTTCGCCCAAAGAGTAATTAACCACATGGAGTTCACTGCTGCAGGAAGCGGTGGTGGCTACAAGCATGGACGGCTCCCAAGAGAGAACTGGATGAACCTACGGAGCAGAGGTCCATCAGCAGCTGTTAGCCACAATGTATAGATGGAACACACTGTCTGGGGCAGTGATGCTCCGCATTCTTGCTGCTTGGGGGGGCAAGAGTGGGAGGGCTTCTGGAGTTCTGGTCCTGATGGTGGACCTCCTGATGGCACCTGGGTGTTGGCCACTGTGTGAAACAGAATGTTGGACTGGATGGGCCATTGGCCTGATCCAACATGGCTTCTCTTCTGTTCTTATGGCCCCACTGGTGGACCTCCTGAGGGCAGCTGGGTTTTGGCCACAGAGCGTTGGACTGGATGGGCCATTAGCCTGATCCAACATGCTTCTGGAGTTCTGGTCCTGATGGTGGACCTCCTGATGGCACCTGGGTCTTGGTCACTGTGTGAAACAGAATGTTGGACTGGATGGGCCATTGGCCTGATCCAACATGGCTTCTCTTCTGTTCTTATGGCCCACTGGTGGACCTCCTGAGGGCAGCTGGGTTTTGGCCACAGAGCGTTGGACTGGATGGGCCATTAGCCTGATCCAACATTGCTTCTCTTATGTTCTTATGGCCCTATTGGTGGACCTCCTGAGGGCAACTGGGTTTTGGCCACTGTGTGAAACGGAGCGTTGGACTGGATGGGCCATTGTCCTGATCCTACATGACTTCTGTTTTTATGGCCCTGCTGGTGGACCTCCTGGGGGCAGCTGAGTTTTGGCCACTGTGTGACACAGAGCGTTGGACTGGATGGGCCATCGACCTGATGCAACATGGCTTAACGTTCTTATTCTACTACCTTGGCACCATCTCATTCTGCTGCATGATGGAGACCAAGCTTTGGTCTCCAGCTGTCTGTTCTATAGAGGATAGTGGTAAGCTGCAGTTGTTCCAGTATTACCATGTATGACTGACGCCTGACCCCCTGTGCCTGCCAGAGAGCCGTTTGTAATATTAACAGCCTTGATAGTGACATGGAGCCTCCATGCTCAGAAGAAGTGTACCTCTGACTACCAGAAGGCCAACGCTATGCTGGGGGTTATTAGGAAGGGAATTGAAAACAAATCAGCCAGTATCATCATGCCCCTGTATAAATCATTGGTGCGACCTCATTTGGAATACTGTGTACAGTTCTGGTCACCACATCTCAAAAAGGATATTATAGCGTTGGAAAAAGTGCAGAGAAGGGCAACTAGAATGATAAAAGGATTGGAAACACCTTTCCCTATGAAGAAAAGTTAAAATGCTTGGGGCTCTTTAGCTTGGAGAAACGACGGCTGAGGGGTATGATATGGAATTCACTGCCACAGGAGGTGGGTGGCAGCTGCAAGCATGGACGGCTTCAAGAGGGAATTAGACAAGCATATGGAGCAGAAGTCCATCAGTGGCTATTAGCCACAGGGTATAGATGGGAACTCTCAGTCTGGGGCAGGTGATGCCCTCTATTCTTGGTGCTGGAGGGGGCAGCAGTGGGAGGGCTTCTGGTGTCCTGGCCCCACTGCTGGACCTCCTGATGGCACCTGGTATATTTTGGCCGCTGTGTGACAGAGTGTTGGACTAGATGGGCCGTTGGCCTGATTCAACATTGGCTTCTCTTATGTTCTTATGTTCTTAATCGGGCAGCAAACATAGGGAAGGCTATCCCCACCACACCCTTCTTGTAAACTTCCCCGAGGCTTCTACCTGGTTGTGGTTGGAGAGGAAATGCCAAGCCGGGTGCCCCTTCAGCCTGATGCAGTAAGGCAGCGGTGTCAGACTCCTTTGTTACGAGGGCCACTTCTGGCATAAATGTCACTTTGTCGGGCCGGGCCACGTGTGCCATAAAAGTGTAATGCCAGGTACCAGAGAATAAACTTTATGAAGGTCACAGGCAAACCCAATTCACAATATTAATTTTAACTCACAAACAAAAGCAATTGATTTCCTAGCAGTGAAAGCAATTGATTTTACTGGGGAACCCACAAAAGCCCCTGTCACGGCTCGGATGGGGTGTCACCTGACGCTGCCACCACTCTGGTTCCAGGCTCCTCTGAGAAGGCCGAGAGCACCCTCCCAAGCCTTTAGGCCTCCCTTTTAGCCAAAATGAGCGTGAAGTGGTACCAGGCAGAGTGAACAATGAAAACGGTTTATTTTATAGGAGGTCAAACAAACAAGGTGCAGGAATAATAACAGTAAGGGGGTGAAAAGAAATCAAATGCCCCAACGTGTCTAAATATGCTGTCGCTCACTATCTTAGACTACTCACCCTTCCCTCAGGATGAGGGCTTCTTCCCCACAGCAGCCTTCCTTCTGGCCTTGTTCCCTGGGAAGAAGAAGAGTTTCTCCTCTTGCACCAGTTCTTTTATTCCCCAGCCCTCTTCCCTATTGGCCAAAATCAGCGCCAAAACTTCCCAAGGCCTTCTGGGGTTTGTAGGCCCAGCCTCCCCTACTGCTAGCCAGACTCCCTGGGCCTACTAGGCCCTGATCGTGACAGCCCTAATAACTGTATTTAATCCCATGCAAGACTAGGGTTTTTCCCCCCAAGAGACACCATATAAGGAGGAGTACCTTACATTTCCATACATACCAGTTGCTTGCGGGGCGGGTCAGAGCCCTGGACAGGCCTATTCCGGCCCCCAGGCCTTATGTTTGACACCCCTGCAATAAGGCATTTAAAGAGTTTGTAAAAAAAAGAGGGCGGGAAGGTCTGATCAAGTTTGCAGTCGCCATCCTGACGGGGAGCCCCAAATGTGTAAGACCTTTACAAACTTCTATTCCAAAAACTCAGTTCATCTCGGGTTGTTGTGTTTTTTTTGCAGTACGACGGAGGAGAAAGATTGCCGTGGTGCAGCCAGAGCAGCAGTAAGTAGGCACTTAAAATGTAAATAACAAAGCCGCTTTAATATGTAAATAAATAAGATTTGCTCCCTGGGATGGAAGTACAGCAGCTAAACTGAATAACTTGGTGTTCGGCAGCATATAATTTAGTACGTGCATGGATACCTCCTTAAAATTGATGCGTGCACGTGGCTGGAATGCACATCGTCTTGACTCCAAGGGGCCCTGTGTTTGCCTCTGTAGATTTAAGGGAGTATCTCAAAATGTTAGACTCTCTCATGTCGGGAATGGGGAAAATTAGAATTCTTCTCCACCGTCCCTCGGCAGGTCGGGATAAGGTCACAAGGGATCCTCCGGGCGCAGCCCCAAGAGAGGGGTTAACTATCGCTGAAAGGCTGATTGGCAAAAATCTGCACACATACTAGATATTTAAATCTAACGTCGCGGATGGAAAAGATGTGGGTAATACCAAAATCATCTGCACTAACTGAGATTGTCCGGCAAAGCGAAGTAAAAATAGAGAGCCAGTTTGGTGTAGTGGTCAGGAGCGTGGACTCTAGTCTGGGAGAACCAGGTTTGATTCCCCACGTCTCCACATGCAGCTGCTGGTGAGACCTTGGGTCAGTTAGAATTTCTTTCAGAGCTGTTCTCTTGGGAGCAGTCCTCGAAAGAGCTCTCTCAGCCCTGCCTACCTCACAGGGTGTCTGTTGTGGGGAAGGGAAGGGAAAGGAGATTGTAAGCCGCTCTGAAACTCCTTCGGGTAGTGAAGGACGGGGTATAAATCCAATCTCCTCCTCCTCCTCCTCCACTTTGGGGTCAGGAAGCAATTTTTCTACAGGCCAGTTTGGCCAGGGATGCTGGAGATTTTTTTTGTCATCTTCTGGGTGTGGGACAGCGGTCAGTGCGGGTGTGGAGGGGGAGGTATTTGTGAATTTCCTGCATTGTGCCAGGGGGTTGGACTAGATGACCCTGGAGGTCCCTTCCAACTCTTTGATTCTATGACGATTCCTTCTCCTCCTCTTCTTCTTCTGCCAGTTTAAAAACAGAAAAAACTGGAAACCATTTTATCGTTTCTGATCCCTAGATCTGAGTGTGGGCTGGTATAATTGTGCAATATTTTTGTAAATTCTGTATTTCATTATATTGTCATGCTAAGTAATGTAAGTAGTTATGCAGGGTCATGATGATCTCGAAAATATGAACGCATATGATGATACTGACAATATGATGTTGAAAATAGGAACATAGATGATGTTCCCTTATACCGAATCAGACCATCGGTCCCTCAGGATCAGTATTGCCTGCTTAGGCTGGTAGCTGCTCTCCGTGGTCCCAGGCAGAGGTCTTTCACGTCACCCATTCCCTGGTCATTTTAACTGGAGATGCCGGGGATTGAACCTGGGAACTCCTACATGCCAAGGTCTCCATCTCTCTTCCACAGAACCACAGCCCTTCCCTAAGGGGATTGAGTATCTAGATATGTAAAGATAGCTGGGTTGTGCTTTTTTGGTAGATTACTGTTTTTTGTAGTAATTCCAAAAGTTCATTATAAAATTCAAAAGATAGTTGTTGTTTTTTAAAAAGATACTCTCTAACAGCAGTCCCACGAGAAGGGTTATGTTGAAAAGAACGGCTTGAGAGCCAGTTTGGTGTGCAGTGGTTAAGTGCGCGGTCTCTAATCTGGGAGAACCGGGTGTGATTCCCCCACTCCTCCACATGCGGCTGCTGGTGTGACCTTGGGTCAGTCACAAGTTCTCTCAGAGCTGTTCTCTCAAGAGCAGTCCTCGAAAGAGCTCTCTCAGCCCCACCTACCTCACAGGGTGTCTGTTGTGGGGAGGGGAAGGAGATCGTAAGCCGCTCTGAGACTCCGAGTGAAGGGCGGGGTATGAATCCAATCCACTCCTCGAGGCAACTGTGTGAGACAGGATGGCGAACGAAATGGACCACTAGTCTGATCCAGCGGGGCTGTTCTTATGTTCTTATAAGCCCATCGTTTTTAGTGCTGGTGATGACAGGGGATATATACCACAAGGAGCTACACACAGTTTTCCCGTTAAGGAAGAGCCAGTAGGGTACAGTAGACAGTGTCAGACTTAGAGCTGGGTTCGAATGCACACTCAGCCCCAAAGCTTGCTGGATAAACTGAGCCAACTGATCTCTCTCTCCCTCATCCTTGACATACTCTGCGGGGTTGTCAGGAGGCTATAATAGAGGCTGACCTCATGTACGCCACCGCATGATTTTTCAAAGAAGGCAAAGGTTTAGATGCAGGGAACACACGGGATGTTCTGTCTTGTTTCTAGTGTTTCTGATCCTTCCCGTAAATGTCATAGAAACAGAAATACATTGTTCCGTTGTCAAATAGGCTGCCGTCTGGAGTGCCTGTGGAGAATATACTTCATGACCCTTGCGTAATTCCTCAGCCCGACACAATGGGTGAGTTTCTCGGTGGTTTCTTCGATGAGCGCTTGGAAGCTCCTGTTGCATTCACTGCTTTAATTAGAATGCCATTCAGGGGGGAAATGGATTCCTTGCGTGGAATGCTAAACGTGCTGCTTGCAGAACCATCCAAACGCATGCCCCTATGCAGACCTTGATCGTTGTAGGAGAGCAGACACACCACACAACATATGCCAGAAGAACGTAAGAGAAGCCATGTTGGATCAGGCCAGTGGCCCATCCAGTCCAACACTCTGTGTCACACAGGGGCCAAAACCCAGGTGCCGTCAGGAGGTCCACCAGCAGGGCCATAAGAACATAACAGAAGCAGATTACCTCAGACACATGTTCTTATGGCCCCACTGATGGACCTCCTGATGGCCCCTGGGTTTTGGCCACTATGTGACACAGAGTGTTGGACTGGATGGGCCATTGGATTGATCCAACATGGTTTCTCTTCTGCTCTTACGGCCCCGCTGGTGGACCTCCTGATGGCCCCTGGTTTTTGGCCACTGTGTTACACAGAATGTTGGACTGGATGAGCCAACATGGTTTCTCTTCTGTTCTTATGGCCCCGCTGGTGGACCTCCTGATGGCCCCTGGGTTTTGGCCACTATATTACACAGAGTGTTGGACTGGATGGCCCATTGGCCTGATCCAACATGACTTATGCCCTGTCTGGTGCAGTGATGCTCTGCATTCTTGGTGCTTGGCGGGCCACAGTGGGAGGGATTCTGGAGTTCTGGCCCCACTGGGTCACTACGCAGAAGCAGGCAATAGCGGATGACTCATCTATAGCCTTGAAAACCCTACTAGGAGGTCACACTTTCCACCAACGCCATGAAACATGAGCCATTGCAGTCAGCTTTGTCTTCTCACCTGCAGGTCCCGTCAATGGGCGATACAGTTGTCCTGCCCTGTTCATCAATCACCGCTGCTTCTCGGGACCCCATTTGAACAAAGGAAGATTGGCGGAGCTACCTCAGTCCGTTGGGCCTGGCAAGTGTGTCCTCGTTCTTAAAGAGGTAAGAATCGTTGAACCAGCAGGTAGTGGGCCTTTCCTCCAGTTAGTCTAGATGTGGGGGCCAGTAGTGAAATCAGTGCACTGGCCCTTCCGTAAGGAGGTTACTGGCCCAGAGACCCTTGACTTGGTGAAGAGACAAACTGGGAATAAAGTATTCAAGATTCCCTTCCCAGTGGTGGCCACGCTACAAGGGACAGGTGCAGGCCCTCCCAACAACCGTATTGAGACCTGAACTTCATAACGATGCTACATGGGTGGGAGGAATACACCATTTTCAAGGTGTTGGTGTTAACCGTTAAAGCCCTTAACGGACTGAGACCCTTGTACCTAAGGGACCACCCCTCCCATTAGACCCCCCACACACACTCCCTTTGGTCATAATCTAGAGGCCACTTGGAGGTGCCTGGCCCCAGGATGGCTCAGTTTGCTGCCACCAGGGGAAGAGCCTTCTCAGTTGTGGCCCCTCACTCTGTGGAATGTATTCTCAGATGACACCCATGCCCTGCCAGACTTGTTTAGTTTCCACAGAGCATGCAAAGCTGAATTGTTTAGGTTGTCCTTTGAAGGTTAACCACATGTTCGGGTTATTTTAATAGTGGTGTGGTGATAGCCACACATTTTAATAGTTAAATGTTATATTTATCGTTTTTATCCTATTGGTTTTAATGTTGTAAGTCTCCACCAGACCCTTTGGGTAAGTGATGAATAAAAAAAATCTAATGAATAAATCTTGGTGGTGTGGACAGAGAGAGTGAGTGTATGTATGTGGTGCAGTGGTTAGAATGGTTCGGACCTAGGCGGCTTGGGTTCAGATCGCCTCTCAGCCATGAAATTAACTAGGTGATCTTGGGCTCACTGCACACACTCTCAGCCTCACAGGATTGTTGTGAGGTCAAAATGGGGCAAAGACAATGTTTTGGTGTAGTGGTTGGGAGTGTAGACTCTAATCCAGGAGAACCGAGTTTGATTCCCCACTCCTCGACATGACGCCAGCTGGATGACCTGGGGTCAGTCACAGTTCTCTCAGAGCTCTCTCAGCCCCACCAACCTCACAGGTGGGGAGAAAAAGGAAAGGAGATTGTAAGCTGCTCTGAGACTCAGAGTGACGGGCAAGGTATAAATCCAACTCTTCTTCTTCTTTGCACATTTGGCCCAGATTGACTCCATAAAAGGTTTTGCAATGGCTCCTGGGCAGTTCAGTAGAATAAGAGAAGAATTCTGGTAGAATCTGTGTTTCTGTTTATACCAGGAAGAAAGGGATATAAAGGACCGTGGAGTGGGGCCATGGCTCAGTGGTAGAATAACTGTGTTGCATGCAGAAGGTCTCCAGTTAAAAAGATCAGGTAGTAGACGATGTTGAAAGTCCCCCTCCTGCTACCCTGGAGAACTTCTGCCAGTGAAGCAAAATGATATAGACCTTGATAGACCAATGGGTAGGCTCAGGATAAAATAGCCTGGTGTGCCTGTGGGTTCGTTCAGCTGTGTTTCGACCTGATCGTCTAAAGGAGAGCTGTGCCGAGGCTGGAACTTCTGTCCATGCTGGGGAGAAGAGGGCTGAAAAAAAACATTGTCTTGCTTGACGTTGGGGGTGAGTTGGTGGGAGAGCCAGGGTTGTTGACTTTTCAATCCTTGCCCAGTTTTCTTTTTACTAGAAACTTAGTTATTGATCAGCATCAAAATGTTGTATTTTAAGCTCTAAATAACTGCAATGGAAGCACTTTCTTGAAACAAGATACCTGCATGCCCCCCAAACAGCTGAGCGTTTACCAGGAAACCCATTCCCACCTTTCTGTGTCCCGGACCTTTCTCCTGCTCCTAGCTTAGTACTTTAGCACGAAACCGAAAATTCGGTCCCCCGAACAGTTGGCACAATGTTCATTCCAATAGCAGCATCAAAATGTTATATTTTAAGCTTTAAATAACTGTAACGGAAGTGCTTTGTTGAAACAAGATACCTGCATGCCCCCCAAACAGCTGAGCGTTTACCGGGAAACCCATTCCCACCTTTCTGTGTCCTAGCTTAATGTCAGACAGCAGAAGTTCTGTGTTGCAATTTACACTGTGTTCATAGTTTATTATCTTGTCTCATGCTTTTGCGCTTGCGTCATTTTGCCAGCTGTAACTGTGGGAGAGTGCTCTCTTGCCACTGCCTGTTATCAAGGTGGCCTTGACAAATAGACTTTGGAGCGTTCCTCAGTCTGGGGAATTTTCCAGTCCTCCGTGACTAGGTGGGGGGGGAGTAGTGCTCCCGGGCATTAAGTAACACTCCCGCCGGGAGTTTTCCCGCGTGCGCGCTAAAAGTTCATTTGCTAGTTTTGGCTTTGCATCATACTATAACAGTGACCAGCGGGTCCTTCAGGGGCATTCCTGACAATAGCAGTATTACTGTGGGCAACATCCTTGTAATCCAATAAAGCATATCTCTAACTGAAGAATGCCTGGATTTACTTGCTATTGAACCTGACACTTAGCACTTTAGCACGAAACTGAAAATTCGGTCTCCCAAACAGTTGGCACAAAGTTCATTCCAATAGCAGCATGCCAGTAGTCCTGCAGCGTTTCCTCTCTGCCATGAGCATTGGGGACACATCAATATTGGATGTACTGAACACGTACAGCCTATTTCTAAAGCACTTTTTGGAATTGTTTTCTGTTTCGCTCTACCACGTTGGTCTCCAGTTTAACAAAACTGAATGGGAATTCCAGTGGAGGTGTTAAACCCAATTAGATCTCCTTCTCCAGAGAAGCCAAAGAGGCGAGATTTTTGTGGTTGTTGTTTTTTTTCCTTAGTCCCTCTTCCTCCACAGTGTTTTTTGGGAGAGAATATCATTGCTAGGAGAACATGGCTTAGGTGATAATGGGCTCCCGCGGGAGGTAGACGCTAAGCCTCAGACGTCTTGAAGAAAACAAGAGCCGGTGATATTGTCTCTTTTATTTTTTTTTCCCATCCTGAAAATGAAACAACCGTATTCTCAGAGCACACTTCTCAGATGTGAATGTGAAGATTGGTGCAGGCCAGATCGAACAATATAAGCCAATCAAGTGGTGAAGAAGCTCTCTAGGAGAAAGAAAGACTTAGGGATTTCATACCTTAAATAGCATCATCAGAAGAATGCAGTGACATCTGTGTACATCTTGGTTTCTGAATTCCCAGAAAAATCCTCCCCTTTCTATTGTTTGCCTGAGAAACGAGAGAATACTAGTGGTTAATGGGACACTGTGGCTACAGTCAGCTGTCCGTGACAACCCTTGTATCATATCACTTATGACCTCGTCCTTTTAATTTTTTAAAGAATTTTATTAGTTTATACATAGAAAGAGGGGAAGGGTAAAGAAGGGGGGATTACAGAGTTATATAAAAAAATCCAGTATAACATTCTGCTTGCAAATCTTCTCCTAAAAGTTCCACAACTATTAGTACTATCATTCTTATTGTTCTTCATTTAGTCTTGGTTTCTCAGTACTTATGTTTTTAACCAGTCATAAAAGGACCTCCATGGTCCCGTAAAGTCTTCTTCCATTTTTCCTTTTAGTATATTTGTCAATCCGTCCATCTCAGCACATTCCATAATCTTCGTTATCAACTACAGTTTGGTGTAGTGGTTAAGTGCGTGGACTGTAATCTGGGAGCACCGGGTTTGATTCCCCACTCCTCCACTTGCACCTGCTGATGTGACCTTGGGTCAGTCACAAGCTCTGGCACAGCTGTTCTCTCAAGGACAGTTTCTGTCAGAAGTTCTCTCAGCCCCACCATCCTCACAGGGTGTCTGTTGTGGGGAGGGGGAGGGAAAGGAGTTTGTAAGCCGCTCTGAGACGCCTTTGGGTAGTGCAGGGCGGGGTATGAATCCAATCTCTTCTTCTTCCTCTTCTCCTCATTAAGCGTTGGGATTTTCAATGTCCTCCATGTCATTGCAAATAAAATTCTGGCTGCTGTTATAACATGTAAAATAAAATATCTGTGGTTCTTATCCAAGTCATCTGGTAGACAGTTTAACAGAAATATTTCTGGTTTAAAAGATACCGTAATATTCAACACTGATTGTAAAAAAGTATGTGCTGCAATCCAGTATTTATGCACCAATTTTTACATGTCCACCAGATATGGCAGTATGATCCAACATGACTATTACTAGCGGCTTACAAACTCCTTTCCCTTCCCCTCCCCAAAACAGGCACCCTGTGAGGTAGGTGGGACTGAGAGAGTTCTAAGAGAACTGCCCGTGAGAGAGCAGCTCTGACAGAACTATGGCTTGCCCAAGGTCATCCAGCAGGTGCAAGTGGAGGAGTGGGGAATCAAACCTGGTTCTCCCAGATTAGAGTCCGCACACTTAACCACTACACAGATGGGCTTAACCACTGCACCACTACACCAAACTATATGATATTAAAATATGTCTCAGCACCATCAAACCAAGCCCAGAACATCTGGTTAACCTCCAAAAGCCAGCCTGAACAATTTGGCCTTACAAGCCCTGCAGAGACTGAGCAAGCTCCGCAGGTCACAGGTGTCATCAGAGAATGCATTCCACAGGGTAGAGGCCATCACTGAGAAGGCCCTTCCCCTGGTGGCAGCTAACTGAATGGTCCCGGGGTCATTGACTAGGGTGCCATGAAAGATCTTACTGGCAGTGGCCCTTTTATTGCTCCAGAATGCAAACTGGAGCACCCCATGGAGCTGAACACCATTCCACTAGGGTTGCCAAACTCCAGGTGATAGCTGGAGAGTTCACCAACAGGGACTCAGTGTTCCTTCCCAGTGAGGATGCGAAGCAGCTGACATGCTTCTCCTCTCCTTTTTTGGTGTAGTGGTTAGGAGCAACAGACTCTAATCTGGGAGAACCAGGTTTGATTCCCCACTGCTCTGCATGCAGCTTCTGGTGTGACCTTTGGGTCAGTCACAAGTTCTCTCGGAGCTGTTCTCTTAAGGGCAGTCCTCGAGAGAGCTCTCTCAGCCCCACCTACCTCACAGGGTGCCTGTTGTGGGAAGGGGAAGGAGATTGTAAGCCGCTCTGAGACTCCAAGTGAAGGGCAGGGTATAAATCCAATCTCTTCTTCTTCTAGCCGATGAATAGAGTTGCCAGCCTCCAGGTGGTGGCTGGAGATTAACTGGTCTCCGCAGTGTTCCCTCCAAGCTGAGTTAGTGTGAGCCAGCTCACGATTGTTTAGCCTCCAGCCCACACATTTCCGTCTTAGCTCAGGAAGGAGGGCTCCAAGGTTAGCCAAATTGCTTGCTCACCATTTTAATGCTAGTTAACTCACAAAGTAGAATTTTTGCTCACAAGACTCCACAGCTTAGAGGGAGCATTGGTCTCCAGGGGACAGAGATCAGTTCCCTTGGAGAAAAGGGTCACTGTGGAAGATGGACTCTGTGGCATTATATCCACTGAAGTCCCTCCCCTCCCCAAACCCCGCCCTCCCCAGGCTCCACCCCCCAAAATCTCCAGGTATTCCCTAACCCGGAGCCCGGCAACCCTACATCCCCTCTCAAACGGGCACCATTTTCCTTTGCCGTCTTTCCGCAGGTCCTCAGCATGGTCATCAACTCGGCTTACAAGCCCGGGAGTGTTTTGCGGGAGCTGCAGCTGGTGGAAGACCCCCGGTGGAACTTCCAGGAGGAGACGCTCAAAGCAAAGTAAGGGCTTCATTCAGGGGTCTCGTGAACACGGGAAGAGCTGCCTTATATTGAATCAGACCGTCGTTCTGTGAAAGTCCGTGCCGTCTACTTAGACTGGCAGCTGCCTTCAAGCTGAGGCGGTTCGTATCTCCTATGACCAGGGCTTTTTTTTTTTGGTAGAAAAAGCCCAGCAGGAACTCATTAGCATATTAGGCCACACCCTCAACAGCACGGCTCATTAGCATATTAGGCCACACCCCCATGTTAACAGAAGTGTGGTCATCCGGCCACGCCCACCTATTGCTTCTTATTCTGTTTATCCTATTTGTTGTCAAAACCCTGGGCTTTTTTTGGAGCAGGAACTCCTTTGCATGTTAGGCCACACAGCCCTAATGTAGCCAATCCGAATGAGTTTCTGCTGTTGGGTGTGGCCTGTTAGGCTAATGAGTTCCTGCTGGGCACAGCCTACCTGGGAACCAGCCGGAACTCCGTTCCTGTGCGTTCCTGCCCAAAAATAGCCCTGCCTATGACTAGATCCTTAACTGGAGATATCAGGGATTGAACCTGCTGGATCAGACCCATAGTCCATCCATTCCAGCATCCTGCTTCACACAGCAGCCAATCAGTTCCTCTAGAGAGCCAACAACAGGGCATCGAGGCCAAGGCCTTCCCTTGATGTTGCCCCCTGAATCCTCTGGGATTCAGAGGATTCAGTGCCTTTGAATGTGGCGGTTCCCCTCAGGCACCATGGCTAGTAGCCATTGATAGACTGATCCTCCATGTATCTAAACTCCATTTAAAGCTGTTTCTTCCTGTGGCCGCGACTACATCCTTCAGCAGTAAATTCCACATTTGAATCACTCTCTGCGTAAAGTAGTCTTTCCTGTTGTCCGTCCTGAACCTACTGCCCATCAGCTCCATTGGATGCCCTTGAGTTTTAACCTTTGGGGAGAGGGGGAAAATTTTTCTCTTTCTCATATGGGGCAGAGGTCCATCTGTGGCTATTAGCCACAAGGCATAGATAGAAACTCTCGGTCTGGGGCCAGTGATGCTCTGTATTCTTGGTGCTTGGGAGGGTCAATAGTGGGAGGGCTTCTAGTGTCCTGGCCCCACTGATGGCACCTGATATTTTTGGCCACTGTGTGACACAGAGTGTTGGACTGGATGGGCCATTGGCCTGATTCAACATTGGCTTCTCTTGTGTTCTTATGTCTGGGGCAAGTGATGCTCTGTATTCTTGGTGCTTGGAGGGGGGTAACAGTGGAAGGGCTTCTATTGTCCTGGCCCCACTGCTGGACCTCCTGATGGCACCTGGTATATTTTGGCTGCTGTGTGACAGAGTGTTGGTCTGGATGGGCCATTGGCCTGATCCAACATTGGATTCTCTCATGTTCTTACGATTGGGTCATGACACGGAGGCAGGCAATGGCAAACCACCTCCGAACGTCTCCTGCCCTGAAACCCCTACGGGGTCGCGACAAGTCAGCTTGAGGTCACTCTCCACCACCAATAGCCAATGATAGCTGTAACTTCCATAGGTGTAGGGTATTGACTGTTCACCCTGACCTGGATGGCCCAGGCTAGCCGAATCTTGTCAGATCTCGGAAACTCAGCAGGGTCAGCCCTGGTTGAGGACTTGGACGGGAGACCACCAAGGAAGTCCAGGGTTGGTACGCAGAGGCAGGCAACGGCAAACCAGCCCTGAATGTCTCTGGCCTTGAAAACCCTACAGGGTTGCCATAGGTTGGCTGTGAGTTGATGGCATTACCGTGAGACTTGTGCCGAAGCATGGAATTAAAAAGGTCAGATTGTAAACTCCTGTTCAAAGCAAGACTCCTCCATATTCTTGGATTATATAAGCTTCTTATTCCCCCACCACCACCACCACCCTTCAAAGTTCCCTTATACGGGTCATTACTCCGCCGATCTTTGATCTCCATTCCCTTTAGCCTCGCTTTGTAATATGTTTAATTGGAAAAGCGAAATCCATTTTCCACCGAGGAATCTCGTTAATGCCTCAGTTGACACGGAGCCCGCTGAACTTTAAAGTCTGCACCGTGCTCCCAGCTAATAGGGCCCAGTGTCTTTTTATTACTTAAAAGATCACTGGCGAAATGAAAGGCTTGTTGGAACAGCAATTTACACTATTAATAATGGGGGAACGTCTGAGCTGACGATGTTCGGTTCAGTGGTGTTTTATATATTTTATTGGGCGTCTACCCAAACAGCTTGTTGGAAGTTATGCGGGGGAGGGGAGGTCGCTTCCAAGCTGTGTTCTGGAAAATCCTAAGATTCTTTGAAGGGCTTATCCAAGGATCATAATAAAGACCAGGAACGGTAGAGAAATATGTGTAAGCAAACCTTACCTGCCGTCGACTGTCAGTTTGGTGTAGTGGGTAAGTGTGCTGACTCTAATCTAGGAGAACTGGGTTTGATTCCCCACTCCTCCACTTGCACCTGCTGGATGACCTTGGGCAGGCCATAGTTCTGTCAGAGCTGTTCTTGAAAAAGAGCAGTTTCTGTCAGACCTCTCTCAGCCCCGCCTGCCTCACAGGGTGTCTGTTGTGGGGAGGGGAAGGGAAAGGAGTTTGTAAGCCACTCTGAGACTCCTTTGGGTAGTGAAGGGCGGGGTATAAATCCAAGCCAGTTTGGTGTAGTGGTTAAGTGCGCGGACTCTAATCTGGGAGAGCCGGGTTTGATTCCCCACTCCTCCACTTGCACCTGGCTGGATGACCTTGGGCAAGCCGTAGTTCTGATAAGCGCTGTTCCTGAAAAAGAGCAGTTTCTGTCAAGAGCTCTCTCAGCCCCACCTACCTCACAGAGTGTCTGTTGTGGGGAGGGGAAGGGAAAGAAGTTTGTAAGCCGCTCTGAGACTACCTTTGGGTAGTGAAGGGTGGGGTATAAATCCAATCTCCTCCTCCTCCTCCTCCTCCTCCTCCTCCTCTTCTTCCTCTTCTTCTTCCTCTTCTTCTTCTTCTTCTTCTTCTTCTTCTTCTTCTTCTTCTTCTTCTTCTTCTTCTTCTTCTTCTCTGTTTTGTGTACCTTCCAGGATGCATGTATACAGTGGGACAAGGTTTGCCAGGTCCCCCAGTAGGGCGGGAGATCCTCGGGGAGGGAAGAAGCCAGAAATAAATGCTGCCTGCCTACATCACCCTGAAGCAGGGTATAAAATCCAGCTCTTCTTCTTCTTCCACATAAAGCCGGCTGGATGCCCTTGGGGCAGACACAGTTCTCTCAGTACACTCTCAAGTCATAAGGTGCCTGTTGTGGGGAGAGCCAGCGTGGTGTAGTGATTAACAGCAGCAGACTCTAATCTGGAGAACCGGGCTTGATTCCCCACTCCTACTCTACCTGAAGCCTGCTGGTGTGACTTTGGGTCAGTCCCATTTCTCTCAGAGCTGATCTCTCAAGAGCAGTTCTCTCACACCTCTCTCAGCCCCACCTATCTCCTAGAACAACATAAGAACATAAGAGAAGCCAGTGTTGAATCAGGCCAATGGCCCATCTAGTCCAACACTCTGTCACACAGCGGCCAAAATATACCAGGTGCCATCAGGAGGTCCAGCAGTGGGGCCAGGACACCAGAAGCCCTCCCACTGCTGCCCCCCCCAGCACCAAGAATAGAGTGCATCACCTGCCCCAGACTGAGAGTTCCCATCTATGCCCTGTGGCTAATAGCCACTGATGGACCTCTGCTCCATATGCTTATCTAATTCCCTCTTGAAGCTGTCCATGCTTGTAGCTGCCACCACCTCTTGTGGCAGTGAATTCCATATGTTAATCACTCTTTGGGCGAAGAAGTACAAAGGTGCCTGTTGTGGGGAGAGGAAGGCAGGGCGATTGTAAGCCACTTTGCGGCTCCTTAAGGTAGAGAACAGCGGGGTATAAGAACCAGCTCTTCTTCCCAGGAGGAGTACGTTTTTAAAAAAAAAAAAGAAATCTAAGAAGTTCTTGATGGAGTCATGCTGACCGGGTTGTGACTTGCCCCGACAGATACCGAGGGAAAACCTACAGGGCGACGGTCAAGATTGTCCGCACGTCAGACCAAGTCCTGGATTTCTGCCGGAAGGTCTGCACCAAGCTGGAATGTTGTCCGAATTTATTCAGCCCCGTGCCGGTGACGGAAGGCTGCCCAGAAAACTGCTCCGTCCATACGAAAACAAAATACAGTGAGTACAGGTGTGACCAAAGCACGGGCATCTGCGTATAGAAGGTTGACAACTGTCCAGGTTCCTGTAGTAGAAGTAGTAGTAAAATTTATTGTGTAGCCATTGGCCATTACAATTAAAAACAATATAGAAATTAGACAACTTACAGCACTGGAATTTGAATTAGATTTAAAATATAATAACCTCTCAAAATCTGCACGTTCAGTATTCAGATGAATTCAGGGGTTCCTTCCTGTAGGCCAGTTGGGAAATTTTGGCTGATTCAGCATTGGCCGGGATTTAGAATTATGTTATAACATGCCTCAGCTGATTTTTGTACAGATTGACCTCTATTCCGGGCACCAAATCGTCTATTGTTTTATGATGTTTTATGTCTTTGATTGTTTTATTTGGTTTCTGAACGTTTTATATTAATTCGGCACTAGTGGCCGGTAAATGTGAGCAGCCCTGAGCGGGGGATACAAACGTAATAAAATAAATAAATAAAGTAAATAGGCGACAGCAACCTCGGGGAGGCCGTATGTGGACGCCCGCTGCCTCAACCAGAAGCCTGGCGGAACAGCTCCGTCTTGCAGGCCCTGTGGAATTGAAGACGATCCCGTAGGCCCTGGTCTCAGTGTTCCACCAGGCTGGGGCCAGAAGAGAAAGCCCTGGCCCTGGTTGAGGCAAGACAGGCGTCCTTTGGGCCAGGGACCACCAGGAGGTGTCGATCTTTTGAGCGTAACGCTCTTAGAGGCGTATATGGGAAGAGGCGGTCCCTTAGACATGTTGGTCCCGGGCTGTATAAGGCAGAGGTTCCCAAACTTATTTGGCCTACCGCCCCCTTTTCAGGAAAAAAAAAATTACTCAACGCCCCCTCCGGGAATCTACCATCAAGAAGTGGACAAAAAAGATGCAGGGTCAAATTTGCACATAGTAAAGAAAGATGTTGTTGTAAGTAAAGAAAGATGTCGTTGGCCTGAAGCCAGAGGCCAGCAGCAACCCCCACACAATAGCCCAGCAGCAACAGCAGCCTTACAAGGGTTCACATGCATTTGCATTTTGCAAATGCATGGCTGTGATAGGCTGTGGGGACCCCCCTCCAGCTCCACCTCCCTCCCTGATCCCAGGGAAGACCAGGAAAAGGCTGCTTTAGATACATCCTGGACTCTTCTTTCTTTATGCTTCCACTGCCCCCATATTTTTATTCAGCGCCCCCCCAGTTGCACCCAAGGCACCTACCGTCCACCTGGATCGTTCCAGCACCCCCCTCAGGGGGCAGTATTGCCCACTTTGGGAACCAGTGGTATACGGCTTTGAAGGTCAAAACCAGCACCTTGAACCAAATCCAGTACTCAACTGGCAACCAGTGCAGTTGGCAGAGCATGTGCCTAACGTGAGCCCACGCAGGTTGACGTCAGCAGGCCCACCGCCACATTCTGCCCCAGGGAAGCCCTGCAAAGCCGTTGGATGATTTGGTGTGACATTGGGGGTCCCCTGCTCACCTTTCGTTCCAGCTTATTATTACGGGAAGAGGAGGAAAGTCGTGAAGCCTCCGTTTGGGGAGACCAACAGCCACAGCTTGGAGAGGAAACACAGCCAGCTGGCGAGGCGCAGGAAGAGGCGGAAACCCATCCCAGCGCAGAAGAGAAGGCAGCTGTCGGCGACGGATCTGCACGCGGCCGGATCGGCAGAGGTGAAGTTGGGATTTCGATCCCTCTTGTCAAAACTTCCAGAACAGGGGCCGTTTCTTTGTAGAACTGCAGCAGTTGGGAGACAAAATTGCCAGTGCAGGGGTCTCCGATCATACCCTTTCCTCTGGAGCAGCACTGAGTTGGACCACTGGCCCGATCTGGCGGGCTCTTCTTACGTTCTTAGGTAAAGGTAGGTTCCCGCTCGAAAGCCAGTCGAATCCGACTCTAGGGTTGCGGTGCTCATCTCTGTTTCAAAGCCGAAGAGCCAGCGCTGTCCGAAGACGTTCCGTGGTCATGTGCCGGCATGACTAAACACCAGGTGCACGGAACCTTCGTTCTTATGCCGTCAAATCAGTCAGTCACCTTTATTGGCCTGTGCAGGTACTACAGACAGCAGTTGAACAAAGTTGTCATCTTCTGGGTGTGGAACGGGTCCCTGGGGGTGGGGTGGGGGGGAGGTATTTGTGAATTTCCTGCATCGTGCAGGGGGTTGGACTAGATGACCCAGGAGCAATGTTCCCTCTAAGCAGTGGAGTCTTGTGAGCAAAAATTCTACTTTGTGAGCAACTGGCATTGAAGTTGTGAGCGAGCGATTTGGCTGCTGCATCAATTAGTTGGCTCTGGAGCCAGCCTTCCTGAGCTAAGACAAGAATGTGTGAGCCGGAGGCTAAAAAACTGTGAGCTAGGCTTAGAGGGAACACTGCCCTGGAGGTCCCTTCCAACTCTATGATTCTATGAAAGAGGGGTTCAAAGCCAACTACATATAGAGAGAAACATATGGAGCAGAGGTCCATCAGTGGCTATTAGCCACAAGGTATAGATGGGAATTCTCAGTCTGGGGCAGGTGATGCACTCTATTCTTGGTGCTGGAGGGGGCAGCAGTGGGAGGACTTCTAGTGTCCTGGCCCCACTGCTGGACCTCCTGATGGCACCTGGTATATTTTGGCCGCTGTGAGACAGAGTGTTGGACTAGATGGGCCGTTGCCCCGATTCAACATTGGCTTGTCTTATCTTCTTATGTTCTAACGATATAAAAGTTTCTGTGGCATTTAAAAAAGAAAACTAATACTATAACATTTCCTGACGGATTCTTATTGCGGACTGTAAAAACAGGGCTACCTTCTCCGTAACTTGGGGTAAGCAATCGTTCAGAAGACAAGAAACTTTAATATGATTAGAAAGGCCTGACATTCCGGCTAAAAACAAGTTTAAATGTTCAGCGCACAGGTCTGCGTATAAGTATCGATGAAGGGAGGTAGGTGACTTCAATTCAACCAGTGTTCCCTCTAAGCTGAGTTAGTGTGAGGTAGCTCACAGTTTGTTCGCTCACACGTTTTTGTCTTGGCTCAGGAAAGGATGGCTCCAGAGCAGACTAATTTACGCGGTCGCCCAATCGCTCACTCACAACTTTAATGCCAGTAGCTCACAAAGTTGAATTTTTGCTCACAAGACTCCACAGTTTAGAGGGAGCGTTGGATGCGGCCGGAATGACAGAGACAGGTCCTTGCCAGGAATGCAGTCTGATTAAGAAGAAGAAGAAGAGATTGGATTTATACCCCGCCCTTCACTGCCCAAAGACGTCTCAGAGCAGCTTACAAACTCCTTTCCCTTCCCCTCCCCACAGCAAGCACCCTGTGAGGTCGGTGGGGCTGAGAGAACTTCTGACAGAAACTGTCCTTGAGAGAACAGCTGTGCCAGAGCTGGTGACTGACCCAAGGTCACATCAGCAGGTGCAAGTGGAGGAGTGGGGAATCAAACCCGGTCCTCCCAGATTAGAGTCCGCGCACTTAACCACTACACCAAACTGGCTCTCCAGTTAAACCTACCATATAAGACCACTGATTGGCATAGCATTGAATCTTGCCAGGGCGAAGGCTCTCCAAGTTTGGGGCACTTGTAAGAGCGATAAGTTAAGAAGTCCTCCAACCCTGTAGTAAGAGGAACCTCAAAACTAAGAGGGGAACAGGACTTATTAGCTAAACTATAAAGCTTTTGAGCTTCAGTGTCAAGGATTCTGCGTTTGATTAACAAGTATGCACTCGTGGAAGGGAGCATGGCCAGTGAATCTAGGAAAATGACTATGACACACGCCCCTTCTATATTGACACTACTGTGAGGGTCTGCGTGTGGCGCCTGGTCAGAGCTGCTGCTGATTTCTTCTGACCAGTTCTCTAAGCAAATTTTTAAATGTCTCTTCGGGGTAATTGTTTTGACTTTATATATCTGTTGAGGACCACTGCTAGGTATATTTGCTTTTTGTTGTTAAGAGCCAGGCACCAAGGCTTGTCCACTTCAAAAACAGAATAGTACTTTATTTTCAGAAAACTCAACAGGGGGATGGAAGATATATACAGAGGATAATTTGTTTCCTTTCGGGCTAAACGCTTGCCCTTACGTTCACTTAGGCGGTATGTTTACTACTTTCAGTTCATACAAAGATGTTCATCAGTTCTCTCTCTACACACGCCTACACTCCTCCTCTCCCGCAACTGCTTTGTGGTTTTCCTTGGGCTTTCTCGAACCGGTCCCTCTGGGTCTCGCTGGTCACCACGCCGGCTTTCCAGACTCCTGCCAGACCGTCCTTTAGCCCTTTCTAAACCACCTCCAGTCCCTTTTTAAGGAGAGAGGTCTCAATGGTGTGTGACTATGCTGTGTTAAGTTTTTAACCGTCTGGTCACTGTCCCCTTCCTTCTGAGGAACTCAGTCAACCAGGTTCTTCCACAGAGAGCTGCTTCAGTTCTCTGACAGACTTCTCCGCTCTCCGTCACACACGGAACTCCTTCGCGGCTTCCCTCAACTGCCCGTTCCCAACGGATCCTTTTGTCTGTTATCTGCCAATCACGGAGGGTTCCGAGCTAAATGGACCCCTCCTCACTCTGTCATGTGACCCAGCAGTGTTCTGTGTTTTATTCTCTGCTGATCCCAGATCTTTAAGTCCGTCACAATGCCAAAGGCCAAGATTTTTTCTCTCAGTGTAAGCTGACCGGTTAGAGATATTGGGCACAGTGAGCGTTCACTGAATGAAACTCCCAGCGTCAACATAATAATACAAATGCAACCAGAGCTTAATCGTCACGAGCCACGCTCTTGTTCCTACTAAATTTAGACCAGTTTCTAAACAGGGGGCCGCGTATGGAGGGCCGCGTGGACGTTCTTAATGTAATTAAATCGTGGTTCGCCGTTGCCGTTGGCGCCATTACAGGAGAGCGACGAAGACGAGCCAGAGGGCCCGGAGGACGAGACGTGGAGCGAAGAGACCAGCCCCGAGCTGCGCGACGACCAGACAGACCTCTCCTCGGCAGAGGTGCCGCCGGCCAAGCCCACGAGCCCCATGAAGTTGCGAAGCAGCGCCGAGTCGGGCCAGGCGGCTCGCACGGAGAGAGGAAGGCGGGCTGAGAAACCGCTCTCGCTCCTGTGCGCCAAAGGGGTAAAGAGGGATCCGATGAAGCAAGTAAGGGGCCTCTGTTGTTCTTTTTTTTTTTTCATGCGATCCTGACTGGGCCCATGGGATGTCGGTTGGGCGGCCATTTTAGCACTTGATAAGAACACTTCCGTCGGCCACACTGTGGGCCTGATGGCCCTCACAGTATTTTTAAATGTTTTAGTATGAGGAGACTGTCACATCTGGTTTGGCCCTAAGACGGGACACAACCGAGTCCCCTTCTTTGCTCAGATGTTAAATTAATTAGGTGATTTCCAGGCAGTCTGTCTCCTCCCCCCACCCCCAGTTGGGCTTCTCTTATGCTCTTATGAAGGCCTCAGCCTCTGTGCCCTGTTGTTGGTCATACTGGTTGACTAGTATGTGAGAGAGGACGTTGGACTTGGTGGACCGAGGGTCGACAAGTGCCATAAGGGAAAGTTGAAAAAGAACTTTGGAGAGAGAGTTCAAACCCCGGTGATGCTTTCGTGGTGGGGGCCCAAGTCCTTCGGACCGAGGCACAGCCCACGGACGGTGTGAGGCCGGTAGCAGCTCCCAGTGCGCTGGGACCGGGTCTTCTCGGAGCCGTCGTGAGCCACACTGTGATCCTGACTGGGCCTGTAGGATGGCACCCTCATGCCCCCCCCCCCATTTCAAGTGCCAAAAGAGCTGCAGGTTGGGAATGCCACCCAAAGCGGGTGGTAAACGTCATCTAAGGCTAAGGAGCGTTGGTTTGATCTAGCAGAGCTCTTACCTTCTTAACTCCGTTTTCGCCCCTGTAGGAGATAAAGCAAGACCCTGAAGAGAAACTCGTCCTGGAGAGCAATCCGCTGGAGTGGACGGTGACGGACGTCGTGAGGTTCATCAGGCTGACAGACTGTGCTCCTCTTGCCAAAATATTTCAGGAGCAGGTAGGCCGGTTTATTTTCCCGCCTTTTCTCTGTCAGACCTGACTCGACATGGGATCTAAGACCCCATGAGGGGGAGGTCCCTGGATGAAGTCCCACAACTGCCACAAACTGTCTAGGAGGCCTTCAGCGAGCGCCATTTCTCCATTGGCAACATGGACAATAATAATCAAGGCCTACCTTACAGAGCCGTTGCAAAGATTTCAAGAAGAGGGCCCATATGCCCTAGTGGTTATAACGTTGGACTAGGTCTAGGGAGACCCAGGTTCAGATCCCTGCTTGTCAGGATGACATTGGGGAAGTCATTCTCTCTCAGCCTAGCCTACCTCTCAGGGTTGTTGTGGGGATGAAGAGTAGTAGAAGAAGAGTTGAATGTATACCCCCCCCTTCACTCAGAGTCTCAGAACTGCTTTCAATCTCTTTCCCTTCCTCCCCCCACAGCTGACACCAGTTTGGTGTAGTGGTTGAGAGCGGCAGACTCTAACCTGGAGAGCCGGGTTTGATTCCCCGCTCCTCCACATGCAGCTGCTGGCGTGACCTTGGGTCAGTCACAAGTTCTCCCAGAGCTGTTCTGGAAAGAGCAGTTCTCAAAAGAGTTCTCTCAGCCCCACCCCCCTCACAGGGTGTCTGTTGTGTGGAGGGGAAGGGAAAAGAGATTGTAAACTGCTCTGAGACTCCTTCGGGTAGTGAAGGGCGGGGTATAAATCCAGTCTCCTCTTAATTCCCAAAGACCTATATTCAGGGCTTTTTTTTTTCTGGGGGGAACATGCCAGAATGGAGTTCCAGAACCTCTTCGACAAAATTATTTATTAAATATGTTGTCGAAAGCTTTCACGGCCGGAGTTCATTCGTTGCTGTAGATTTTCCGGGTCGTGTGGCCATGGTCTTGGCATTGTAGGACCTGACGTTTCGCCAGTAGCTGTGGCTGGCATCCTCAGAGGTCTCCTCAGAGTCACAGCTACTGGCGAAACGTCAGGTCCTACAGTGCCAAGACCACGGCCACACGACCCGGAAAATCTACAGCAATCTTTATTAAATGTTTAAAAGTTCGTGAGTTTTCAGTATACAGATCGAAAACTTCATTTCCCTCTTGAGAGTTCTGGCATCTCTTTAAAAAAAAAAAAGCCCTGCGTTTTCCATGTAACCAAAATACTAAAGTTCCAAACAAATAGATCTGCTGTCTGTCTGTCAATGTAGAGATCGCCTTACTGCCCCGAGTTGTCATCCAGTGTTCCCTCTACGCTGAGTGAGTGCGAGCTAGCTCACAGTTTTTTAGCCTCCGGCTCATGCATTTTTGCCAGCTCAGGAAGGAGGGCTCCAGAGGAAACTAATTTATGCAGTAGCCAAATCGCCTGCTCACAGGTTTAATACCGGTAGCTCAGAAAGTAGAATTTTTGCTCACGGGACTCCACAGCTTAGAGGGAGTGTTGTTGTCACCCATCCTCCACCAACAGCCCTTCTTAAGAACATAAGAGAAGCCAATGTTGGATCAGGCCAATGGCCCATCTAGTCCAACACTCTGTGTCACACAGCAGCCAAAAATACCAGGTGCCATCAGGAGGTCCAGCAGTGGGGCCAGGACACCAGAAGCCCTCCCACTGCTGCCCCCTCCAGCACCAAGAATAGAGTGCATCACCTGCCCCAGACTGAGAGTTCCCATCTATACCCTGTGGCTAATAGCCACTGATGGACTCCTGCTCCATATGTTTATCTGATTCCCTCTTGAAGCTGTCCATGCTTGTAGCTGCCACCACCTCCTGCGGCAGTGAGTCCCATGTGTTAATCGCTCTTTGGGTGAAGAAGGACTTCCTTTTATCTTGCCTCGTGTGACTCTCAAAGGTCGGCCTCTCTTTCCGTTCCTCCTGCAGGATATCGACGGCCAAGCTCTCCTCCTCCTGACTCTTCCGACAGTCCAGGAGTGCATGGACCTCAAGCTCGGGCCGGCCATCAAACTGTGCCACCAGATCGAGAGGGTCAAGCTTGCGTTCTACGCCCAGTATGCCAACTGATGCCTCTGTTCCGTGCTCCTCCGTCCCTTTCCTTGAGCTCTGAGGGGGGCGCTAGGGTCGCCAGCCTCCAGGTGGGGCCTGGAGATCTCCCGGAATCATAACTCGTGTCCAGACAACAGAGATCAGTTCCCCCTGAGGAATAAGGTTAAAGTCAACCACCAACGGATGTGTACAGCGTGCGCGAGTAGGCAAACCACCCCAAAACCCTGTACAAATAAAGTATCAGACAACAATATGTTGCCGAAGGCTTTCACGGCCAGAGTTCGTTAGTTGCTGTAGATTTTCCAGGTTGTGTGGCTGTGGTCTTGGCATTGTAGGATCTGATGTTTTGCCCGTAGCTGTGACTGGCATCCTCAGAGTCACAGCTACTGGAGAAAGGTCAGGTCCTACAATGCCAAGAGCCAGTGTTCCCTCTAAGCTGAGTTAGTGTGAGCTAGCTCACAGGTTTTTAGCCTCCGGCTCACCCATTTTTGCCTTAGCTCAGGAAGGACGGCTCCAGGGCAAACTAATTTCTGCAGCAGCCAAATTGCTCGCTCACAACTTTTAATGCCAGTCGCTCACAAAGTTGAATTTTTGCTCACAGCTTAGAGGGAACGTTGGCCAACACCACGGCCAGGGAACCCGGAAAATCTACAGCAACTAATTATCAGACAACAGTTTGCGTCCTTAAAATGAGTTAGTAATTTCTTTGACAGTCCTCTTTCACAGAAGCTATTAGCCACTCCCTCTTTGTCTCTGAACACGGTCACCAATGAAGCGGCTACGGATCACCTAGGCGGCCGTCCGTTTCCTCTGACTTCTTCAGGCCGCTGTCCCAGTGGTGGAGCCCCAAAAGCTCTCAAAGTTAACTCTGACTTAGCAGTCCGTCTTGCTTCAGTTCGGCTCTCCTGCTGGGCTCACAGACGAGGGGGTGGTTAATAATTTCTGTGACAAAGGACTGTAAAAGAAAATACTAACTCATTTTAAGGACACAGTTTGTTATCTGATACTTTGTTCGTACAGATGATTTGCATATCCCCTGAGAAAATGGCTGCTTTGGAGGGTGGGATCTATAGCATTATACTCCAATGAGGTCCCTCCACTCCCCAAACCAAACTCTTCCCCCGGGTTCCACTCACACATCTACAGGAATTTCCCAACTCAGAATTGGCAACCCTAGGTGGCCCCCGGGATTCCCGCATCTCTGGGCTTCTTTCAGAAGAAAACTGTTTATTGGTGACTCAGAACTAAATACACGTGTACAGCTTGTGTCAGGAATGCCCGGGAACAGTAGGGCCTCCTGAATTATATTACAATCAAACACCCTCTGAAGAAGCTGAAGCCAATGAGTATATTTCACACGTGCGGGCTAAGCAAGCAGGAGAAGCTAGCAAACAATCTAAAAGCCATTATCTCCCAGCCTAGGAGTTCTGCAGCTGGAGCGTCTACAAGGTCATACAAATGATAACATACAGACAGTATAGAAACGGTAATGGTCAGAGGCTGGTAGACTGAGAGTACTCCCTCCACATTCCATCCCCATGACAGGGCTACCTGACAGGCGCTTGGCAGCACTGAGAGAAATAACCTCTCAAATAATAACTTTAAAGGAAAGGAAACGCTAAAGTGAACCCAAAGGAATGGTTGTGTGCCATCTTTATTCTCCCTGGGAAATTCTCCACAAGGGTCACAAAAGGATCGGGAGGTGGGCAAACCGCGGAGATGGGCGGGACCCTTAGGAGAGGCCAGAAACCCACACAAAAAATGTCAGACTTTGCTTTCGCTGTGTCCAGCTCCAGCACAGGATGCGTATCCCTGGGCCGATGGGCCCTTCACAGTTTAATTTTTCTGTCAGTTTAACCGTCGTCATAGCTTCCCACAGAGAAACCTGGGAAATGTAGTCTAGTGCAGGGCTATTTTGGGGCAGGAAAGCACAGGAATGGAGTTCCGGCTGGCTCCCGAGTTGGCCACGCCCAGCAGGAACTCATTAGCATAACAGGCCACGCCCAGCAGCAGAAACATATTAGGTTTGGCTACATCAGGGGTGTGTGGGCCAACATGCAAAGGCGTTCCTTCTACAAAAAAAAAGGCCTGGACGTTTTGACAACAAACAAGGTAAACAGAATAAGAAGCAAAAAGTGGGTGTGGCTGGATGACCACACTTCTGGTAACATGTAGGGTGTGGCCTAATATGCTAATGAGCTGTGATGTCGTGGGTGTGGCCTAATATGCTAATATATTTCTACTGATGGGTATGGCCTGTTATGCTAATGAGTTCCGGCTGGACTTTTTCTACCAAAAAAAGCCCTGGTCTAGCGTGTTGCTGAGGATTCTGCCGGAGATCCGAATTGCCACCGACCCAAACCGCTACAGGGGGTTGGAGCATCTTCCCTCTGAGGAAAGGCTGAAGGGTCCGGGACTTTTCAGTTTAGAGCAGAGACAACTCAGGGAGGACATGAGAGAGGTTTAGAAAATGATGCCTGGGGCGGAGAGGGTTGATGAAGATGAATTTTTCTCCCTGTCCCAAAAGACGAGAACTCGAGGGCATCCAGTGAAGCTGATGGGCAGTAGGTCCAGGATGGACAGAAGGAAATACTACTTCACTTAGAGAGGGATTGAAATGTGGGATTAGCTGTGAAGAGGATGTAGCGACGGTCATGGGAATCGACAGCTTTAAACGGGAATAGTTAGATTAATGGAGGATAAATCTATCAGTGACTACTAGCCATGGTGACTGAAGGGGAACCTCCACATTGAGAGGCACTAATCCTATGAATCCTAGAGCCAGGAGGCAACATCAGTCTTGCTGGCCCTCCGGAGGAACTGGTTGGCCGCTGTGTAAGGCAGGATGCTGGACTAGATGGACCATTGGTCTAACCCGGCAGGGCTCTTCCAATGTTCTTATGAAGGCCTCAGCCTCTGTGCCCTGTTGTTAGCTGTCCAGAGGAACTGGCTGGCCACTGTGTGAGGCAGGATGCTGGACTAGGTGGACCACTGGTCTAACCCGGCAGGGCTCTTCCAATGTTCTTATGAAGGCCTCAGCCTCTGTGCCCTGTTGTTAGCTGTCCAGAGGAACTGGCTGGCCACTGTGTGAGGCAGGATGCTGGACTAGGTGGACCACTGATCTGACCCAGCAGGGCTCTTCCGATGTTCTTATGAAGGCCTCAGCCTCTGTGCCCTGTTGTTAGCTGTCCAGAGGAACTGGCTGGCCACTGTGTGAGGCAGGATGCTGGACTAGGTGGACCACTGATCTGACCCAGCAGGGCTCTTCCTATGTTCTTATGAAGGCCTCAGCCTCTGTGCCCTGTTGTTAGCTGTCCAGAGGAACTGGCTGGCCACTGTGTGAGGCAGGATGCTGGACTAGGTGGACCACTGATCTGACCCAGCAGGGCTCTTCCGATGTTCTTATGAAGGCCTCAGCCTCTGTGCCCTGTTGTTAGCTGTCCAGAGGAACTGGCTGGCCACTGTGTGAGGCAGGATGCTGGACTAGGTGGACCACTGATCTGACCCGGCAGGGCTCTTCCAATGTTCTTATGAAGGCCTCAGCCTCTGTGCCCTGTTGTTAGCTGTCCAGAGGAACTGGCTGGCCACTGTGTGAGGCAGGATGCTGGACTAGGTGGACCACTGATCTGACCCGGCAGGGCTCTTCCGATGTTCTTATGAAGGCCTCAGCCTCTGTGCCCTGTTGTTAGCTGTCCAGAGGAACTGGCTGGCCACTGTGTGAGGCAGGATGCTGGACTAGGTGGACCACTGATCTGACCCAGCAGGGCTCTTCCAATGTTCTTATGAAGGCCTCAGCCTCTGTGCCCTGTTGTTAGCTGTCCAGAGGAACTGGCTGGCCACTGTGTGAGGCAGGATGCTGGACTAGGTGGACCACTGATCTGACCCAGCAGGGCTCTTCCAATGTTCTTATGAAGGCCTCAGCCTCTCTGCCCTGTTGTTAGCTGTCCAGAGGAACTGATTGGCCACTGTGTGAGGCAGGATGCTGGACTAGGTGGACCACTGATCTGACCCAGCAGGGCTCTTCCAATGTTCTTATGAAGGCCTCAGCCTCTCTGCCCTGTTGTTAGCTGTCCAGATGAACTGGCTGGCTACTGTCTGAGACAGGATGCTGGACTAGATGGACTATTGGTCTGATCCAGCAGGGTTTTTCTGATGTTCTTACAGGTCCCAGAATTCCCTAAGGCATAAGAATATTGTTGCCATCCTCCAGGTAAGGCCTGGAGTTCTCCCAGAATTACAACTGATCTCCATACTACAGAGATCAATTCCTTTGGAGAAAAATGGCATTTTTGGTGGGTGGACTCTCTGGAATCACATCCCCGCTGATCTCCCTCACCTCCCCAAACTCTGCCCTCCATAGGCTCCGTCCCTAAATCTCCTGGAATTTCCCAAGCCAGAATTGGCAACCCTATGTAGGAATGACTATCCTACCAATTTCTTTGTCAGAATTGAAGTGGACTGGAGAAACACCTAAGACACTGTGACAGGGAAATTATCAGCTCACAAAACTTCAGTTCCCAGGATTCTTTGAGGGAAGATATGAGAGTTAATATGGTATAAGCCTGCTTTCTCTTCAAAAAAGACCTGTTTGTGGGATCTAGGGTTGCCCCCTCAGCAAATGCCAGGACATTTTGAGGGTAGAGTTTGGGAAGGATATGACATAACTTCTGGGTAACGCCCTGGGAATTTCCCTTCATCTCTGTGGTAAAGACAGAGAGACACGGGGGAATTCCTAGAGCGTCACTAGTCTTAGCAGTGCACCACACTGGACCTTAGAAATCCAGTCTCCCTCAGCACTTCCCTTTCCAAACTGACTGACAGCATTCCCGCTGTTTTTGTAAAGGCCTCTGTAATTGCAGCATTCGCTAGGGAAAAGCAAACTATAGGAGCAATACCTATATGCATGTACAACAACTCACCCAGTAAAGTGTATGTGAAAAGAAACCCCGGCAGAATTGGGGTGATAAAATAATTCTGACGGTTGGTAGCAGCAGCTTGAAGAGAGGGCCTCGGCTGGGTTCTGCAATCGACACCCTGTAATTCTTCGGGTTTATGATCAAGAAACAAACCCAGTTACAAATGGAGAGCATTTTGAAAGCAATCCTAGAAACAAAATATTGCGGAAGTCTTGCGTTGTACAGGACATGGGGACATATTGTTAATTCTTTTGTATAAGATTGTATTCGGTTTGTGTGCATATATATATATATATGTATATGATTTCATGTAAATAATGGACAAAAAGAATCTATATTCAAGAGTTCTATTTTAATTTTTATTCAAAAAGAAGAAAACAACCCCCATTTTTACTTGAAGAATTGTAAGCCAGGTTGTTAATAAAGTCATCCAAAAGGTTCTCTCTCCGGTTTCATGCATTTTTTTGGTCGACGTCCTTCCGACTTAAAAGCCGCCTTTAAGAAGACATTAGACAGTTTCATCCAGGATTGTCGGCCGTGAGAACCAAGTGCAGCCTCCATATTCAGAAACCGCTGAGGATTGGTTACTGAGGACCAATAGAAGAGCTATCGCTCACCTTCCACTTGTGAACACAGGAAGCTGCCTTGTACTAAATCAGACACCGTCACCTACTGTCTGAACCTTTCAACTGGAGACGCCTGGGATTGAACCTGGGACCTTCTCTGAAGGTCTTCTCAGGCCTGGCCTGGCTTCTGAAATAACACCAAAAGTTGCAGACATGACGTCAAGTCTACCCCTCCGTTCAGAAGGACCAGAACCCTGATTTCTAACAAAAATTAAGCGGAAATGCCTAGGATAGTAAATATTTAGGACTTGCGTCAGGACGTCACCTCAGATACCAAGCCACGGTCTCCACCGTGGGACAAGGAAAGGCCAAAGAAGGAGGAGCTGTCAGGAATCATGGCTGTCTAAGGAGGTCAAAGGGGTTCTCTATACCTGTTCCCTCCCAAGCCTTCCCCTTTGTTGTGGTCCTTTCTCCTGTCAGTGGCCCTTAACCATCCCTCCCCTGCCCCAGTGGATCTGGCTTAATCCTTTTATCTAGGATTGGTAACCTCCACTGGGCTCTGAGGTCTCCCAGAATTACAACCGATAACCAGAGATCAGTTCCCATGGAGAAAATGGCTGCTGGGAGGGGTGAACCCTGCAGCTTTATACCTTTTTGCGGTCCCTCTCCAAACCCCACCCTCCCCAGACTCCGCCTCCAAATCTCCAGGCCACTGTACTTCTATCACGGTATGGTAAGTATAGATCTACGGTGCAGCCTCATTTGGAATGCCGTGTGCGATTCCGGTCACCGTATCTCAAAGAGGACTTCTCCAAGCTGGGAAAAGTACAGAAGAGGGTGACCGAGATGATGAGGCGGTTGGGGTGCCTTCCCTCTGAGGAAAGGCTGCGGAGTCTGGGACTTTTCAGTTTAGGAAAGAGGCGCCTAAGGAGGGACATGATAGAGGTTTATAAAATGATGCGTGCGGTGGAGAGAGTTGACGAAAGGACTTTTTTCACCCTCTCCCAAAATACTAGATGAAACTGAAGAACAGTAGATTCAGGATGGGCAAAAGGAAATACTTCTTTACAGAGCAGAAGAAGAAGAGACTGGATTTATACCCTGCCCTTGACTACCCAAGGGAGTCTCAGAGCGGCTTACAAACTCCCCTCCCCACAACAGACGCCCTGTGAGATAGATGGGGCTGAGAGAGCTCTAGCAGAAATGGCTCTTTTTCAAGGACAGCTGTGCCAGAACTATGGCTTGCCCAAGGTCATCCAGCAGGTGCAAGTGGAGGAGTGGGAAATCAAACCCAGTTCTCCCAGATTAGAGTCCACGCACTTAACCACGACACCAACCTGGCTCTCTGCGAATGATTAAAATGTGGAATTCGCTGCCAGAGGATGCAGTGATGGCCACAGATATAGACAGCTTTAAAAGGGGATTAGATTCATGGGTTAGAGCAGCAACGCTCCCTCTAAGCTGTGGAGTCTTGTGAGCAAAAATTCTACTTCGTGAGCTGCCGGCATTAAAGTTGTGAGCAAGGGATTTGGCTGCTGCATAAATTAGTTTGCTCTGGAGCCATTCTCCCTGAGCGAAGACAAAAATGCGTGAGCCGGAGGCTAAAAAACTGTGAGCTAGCTCACACTAACTCAGCTTAGAGGGAACACTGGGGAGAGGTCTATCGGGCTGCTAGCCAAGGGAAACCCCCATTCATAGGCAGGCAACCTCTGAATCTCAGTGCTGGGAGGCAACATCAGGGAAGGCCTTGACTTCTATGTCCTGTTGCTGGACCTCCAGAAGAACTGGTTGGCCACTGTGTGAGACAGGATGCTGAACTAGATGGACCACGGGTCTGATCCAGCATCTTCTTATGTTCTTAAGTAGGCTTCTGAAGGGAGGAGAGCATTTGAATACATGATGCAGCTCCGTAACTTGAGAATCTTGTATTTTGCTGTTAATTGTGTCTATATACTATCTTCCTCTCCTGTGCTTAATCCTTTCTCCCCAAGATTAGAAAAGCGAGAGAAATTACAGATAAATACTAGTTTCAAGAGCACTAATTGTCTGCTTTCTCAAGTTTAATTATATGAATTTCCCGCCATCTAACAGCGTAGTACTAATGAGATACAACAAGGTGCTATTAGATTACTCTGTGTCGAAATTCCTGAAATGCTGGTGATTTTCAGAGCTTCCGGGATCGCTTTCCTGCTCAGTTTGTCTGCTGTATATGCAGGGCTCTTTTTGTAGCAGGAACTCTTTTGCGTATCAGGTGACACACCCCTAATGTAGCCAATCCTCCAAGAGCTTACACAGCTTTTCTTACAGGGGCTACTGTAAGCTCTTGGAGGATTGGCTACATTAGGGGTGTGTCGCCTAATATGCAAAGGAGTTCCTGCTACAATATGATGGGCTTACCAGATGTCCTCTTTTTGAGGATATGTCCTCTTTTTTGGGGTCTCCATCCTCTTTTGGGTTCTTTTTTAAAAAATGATCAAAATGTCCTCTTTTTGGGTCGGAAGGTTAGGAATATTCCTAGTTAGTAGCAATTATCACAACCTAAATAGTAGGGGTATTTAAAATGAGCTTCGTCCTAGTGATCGTTTGTTTGAAGTAGTCAGTCGGGAAATATGTTCTCTTTTCAAAATATGGTAACCCTAATACATGAACCTGCATTGTATTGAGTCAGAGAGACCATTGCATTAGACAAATCCAACAGTGTTTACTCTGGTTCAGCAGTCTAGTTTATTCTGACAACAGTTTATTCTCAAGTACAAATGCTTGAATGCCCCTTAGTTCGGGTCATATCTTGCTTGCTGGTCAAGAATCTGGGAACCAACTTTTCGTCGAGCAGTTTGGCAGTTAGCAAGCAGTTTGGCTGTGTTCGTTGGGTCACTTTTCAAATGTTAAAACAGTACAGTACAGTGCCATTGGCAGTATTTCACACATTCACATTTCTGCTCAACCTGATGAGAGTCCTAGTTTCTTCCCTCTCCCACAGACCGGTCACTGGTGTTCAGCAGCCGATCATATAAACGAGGGTCCCCAAACTTCATGAGACTGAGGGGATCTTTGGAATCCGGACAAAGGATGATGGGCGCAACCACAAAATGGCAGCTGCAGGACTGAGGTTCTGTATAACTGATAGCAATTACTCTTTACCATTTCAGGCAGAAACTATTTAACAGGACGCCTTTGAAGCTACACAGCCAATCGGAAGCCCTGCTTAGCCTAGCCCTGCCAACTTTGTGAAAGCACTTGATGGGCACCAGGGGAAAGGTGTTGGTGGGCACTATGTTGGCGGACCACTGATATAAATAATTAGCAAATTAATTAACTGGTGATTATACATAAAGACTAGACAAGGTAAATATACACTAGATTAAGGTCCAGTAGCACTTTAGAAGAAAAAGCGGAAGAGGAGATTGGATGTATACCCCGCCCTTCACTACCCAAAGGATTCTCAGGGTGGCTTACAATCTCCTTTCCCTTCCTCTCCCCACAACAGACACCCTGTGAGGTAGATGTGGCTGAGAGAGCTCTGAGAGAAACTGCTCTTGAGAGAACAGCTCTGAGAGAACTTCTGACTGACCCAACGTCACCCAGCAGGCTGCATGCGGAGGAGTGGGAAATCAAACCCGGTTCTCCCAGATTAGAGTCCACACACTTAACCACTACACCAAACTGGATCCTTTAGAGATCGATGAGATATCCGGGGAAGGAGCTTTTGAGAACCAAAGCTAAAGCATCGGGCAAAGGGAGCTTTGCCTCTCCAAAGTTCCTACCCCCAAATTTTTTGTTGGTCTCTAATGTGATATAGGCTCTCATGTGCCAGCAATGCCTCTCTGCTCTGTACGTAGGACAAACCAGCCAACCTCTACGCAAGAGAATCACTGGACACAAACCTGACATCAAAAATGGCAATACCCAGAAACCCGTGGGAGAACACTTCAGTCTCCCGGGACATTCCATCAAGGACTTAAAGGCCACCGTCATTCAACAGAAACATCTCAAAACCAAAATCCAATGGGAAGCTGCTGAATTGGAATTTCTATGTAAATCTGACTCAGTCAGACTTTGGATGGTTATCTCATTACCAGAACTAACTGCCTTTTGGGTATTCCATTCAGATTCATCAACAGAAGGAAGGGGTCACGCCCAGCCTGGATGGCGCAGTCTACCTTTTTCATGACTTGTGCAACTGCTTTGCATTTGCATGGCACTTCCTGCGTCCTCTCACCCCCCTCCCCTTACCGCCTACATATCTCTGGCCGGTTTCTTCCTACCCTCCGTGCACCTGACGAAGAGACCTGTGTTTCTCGAAAGCTTATGCTACAATAGAGATTGTTAGTCTTAAAGGTGCTACTGGGCTTTTTACTATTTTGCAGCAACAGAGTAACACGGCTGAACTCCTCTGGATCTGTTGCCCTCTAAAGTGACTTAACAGTGGGGCTGGCATTCCCCGAGTGGCACTCTTTGCAGTGCCACAGTGAAGAAGAAGAATAAGAGTTTGGATTTATACCCTGCCCTTCACTGCCCAAAGGTGTCTCAGAGCGGCTTACAAACTCCTTTCCCTTCACCTCCCCACAACAGACACCTTGTGAAGTAGGTGGGGCTGAGAGAACTTCTGACAGAAACCGTCCTTGAGAGAACAGCTGTGCCAGAGCTTGTGACTGACCCAAGGTCACATCAGCAGGTGCAAGTGGAGGAGTGGGGAATCAAACCCGGTTCTCCCAGATAAGAGTCTGTCATTCTCCTCTCCTCCATTCAATCCTCCGTGGGGACTGAGGATGCACGGGGCAGCCTGTGCACAGGCATTTCCCAGTGTGGGATGGGGCAAAGGCCACGAAAATGAACAGCCCATTCAACTGCCTCATTCGTTTGCACAGGTAGGCCCAGCCAATAATGATAACCATGGAATGGGCTCAAATCCTGAAAAGCTGCCTTCTTTAATACCATAATATCTCTGTCTTCTCCAGAACGACACAAACCAACTTGTTCACATGATATCTTGTGGGAATTATAATGGCTATTTTTGGGCAGGAACGCACAGGAACGGAGTTCCGGATGGCTTCAGAGTTGGCCACGCCCACTGCAGCCAAAACCTCTCCGTGCGTGGCTACAGAGGGAGGGCCTAGAGAGTGACCCCCGATCAGCGTCTCCAAGGCGGGCAGGCCAGGGGGGCCCTGGAAGGATCGGGGAGGCATTTAAATGCCTCCCTGTGCTTTCCCCGGCCTGTCCAAGGGCTGGCTTGCCTGGGCTCCCCGCAGCCATGGGACTCCTGGGCAAGCCAAGGGAAGGCATGGGGTGTGGCCTAATATGCTAATGAGCAGCACTGTCAGGGGTGTGGCCTAATATGCTAATAAATTCCTGCTGTTGGGTGTGGCCTGTTATGCTAATGAGTTCTTGCTGGGCTTTTTCTACAAAAAAAAGGCCGTGGATAATGGTAAGGGTCACAATCGAAAAGGCAAAGCAAGCAATCACTGCTCTGTGTATGGGTAGCCAGTTTGGCTTAGTGGTTAAGTGCAAGGACTCTAATCTGGGAGAACCGGGTTTGATTCCCCACTCCTCCACTTGCAGCTGCTGGATGACCTGGGGGCAAGCCATAGTTCTGGCATAGCTATCCTTGAAAGGGCAGTTCTCGAAAGAGCTCTCTCAGCCCCACCTCCCTCACAGGGGGTCTGTTGTGGGGAGGGGGAAGGGAAAGGAGTTTGTAAGCCGCTCTGAGACTCCGAGTGAATGGCAGGGTATATATCCAATCTCCTCCTCTTCTTCGATCAGTGCTAATGGCTTTTCTCCCATATATGCCATTAGGGGAATAGACCCTCTTTTGGCAGCGTGGCATTTGGGCGAGTCTGTCAGGAAACATGGCTAATAGGTTAAGATGTCAGGTAGCTGCAGCTCCGCCAGTCAAGTGGTGTAATTACTGAAAAGCCTCGTTAATGACAAATAAATGGGCGCACAGCTGCTCGCTTTTTGTCGTGCCATATGCTCGGTGTCGGGGAACACGTCCGCAGAGTGCAAACGCAAGCTGCTGAGGACTTCTCATGCGCGAGCCATGCAGAAAAGTATGCGAGCTCCCCTTTCCTTTAACTGCAGCCCATGCTTAACAAAGAGGCCAGTGTGTCGCGCTCCTTTAAGAGCATGGTGCTCAAAGGAGTCATTCATCTGGAACAGTGTGTACAGTTCTGGTCACCGCGCCTCAAAAAAGATATTATAGTATTGGGGGAAATGCGGAAAAGGGCAACTGAAATGATGAAGGGGATGGAACACTTTCCCTAGGAAGAAAGGTTGAAGAGGTTGGGGCTCTTTAGCTTGGAGAAACGACGATTGAGGGGGGCGACACACTGGTCTCTTTGTTAAGCATGGGCTGCAGTTAAAGGAAAGGGGTGATAAAAGGGTTGGAACGCCTTCCCTATGAAGAAAGGTTAAAGCGCTTGGGGCTCTTTAGCTTGGAGAAACGACGGCTGAGGGGTGACATGATCGAGGTTTAGAAGATTATGAATGGGATAGAGCAGGTAGAGAAAGGAGGACTTTTCTCCCTTTCTCACAATACAAGAACTCGTGGGCACTCCATGAAATTGCTGAGCAGTCGGGTTAGAACAGATAAAAGGAAGTCCTTCTTCACCCAAAGAGTGATTAAAACATGGAATTCACTGCCACAGGAGGTGGTGGCGGCTACAAGCATGGACAGTTTCAAGAGGGAATTAGATAAACATATGGAGCAGAAGTCCATCAGTGGCTATTAGCCACAGGGAACTCTCAGTCTGGGGCAGGTGATGCACTCTATTCTTGATGCTGGAGGGGGCAGCAGTGGGAGGGCTTCTCGTGTCCTGGCCTCACTGCTGGACCTCCTGATGGCACCTGGTATTTTTGGCCACTGTGTGACAGAGTGTTGGACTAGATGGGCCATTGGCCTGATTCAACATTGGCTTCTCTTATGTTATGTTCTTATGTAACATGATAAGAGGTTTACAAAATTATGCCTGGGAGAGGGAAGGGAGAGAAAGAAGGACTTTTCTCCCTTTCTCACAATAAAAGAACTTGTAGGCGCACAATGAAATCAAGGAGCAGTAGGCCAGTGATGTGGTCCATGGGGTCACGGAGAGTCGGAATCGATCATGCGACTGAACAACAGGCTTAGAACAGATCAAAGGAAGGACTTCTCCACCCAAAGAGTCATTAACACATGGAATTCACTGCCGCAGGAAGTGGTGGCAGCTACAAGCATAGACAGCTTGAAGGGGTGAGGGGGATTGGACAAACATCTGGAGCAGAGGTCCATCAATGGTTATTAGCCACAAGGTATAAATGGAACACTCTGTATGGGGCAACGATGCTCTGTATTCTTGGTGCTCAGGGGGACACCAGTGGGAGGGCTTCTGGAGTTCCAGCTCCACTGGTGGACCTCCTGATGGCACCTGGTTTTTGGCCACTTGTGTGACACAGAGTGTTGGACTGGGTGGGCCACTGGCTTGATCCAATATGGCTTCTTTTATGTAGTCCCTGACCAAGGCCGGGCTCATCCAGCCCCCAGTCTCATACAGATAACCTTTACAATCCAGACCCTGCCTTACATTATGGGTGGCACACAGCAGAATGAGCTATGTTTCACCCCCAGGGGATTAAATCAAGGAAGTCAAATCCACAAGCAATGGTATGATGGCCATGGCTCAATGGTAGAGCACCTGCTTGGTATGCAGGAGGTCCCAGGTTCAGTCCCCAGCATCTTCAGGTGAAAGGATCAGATAGAAGGTGATATAAAACACCCTATTGTATCTGAGACCCTGGAAAGCCGCTGCCAGTCTGTCATGACCCCCTGCGGGTTGCCACCTTCAGCTGCCACCACTCTGGACTTCGAGTCCCTTGGGAAGGCCCAGAGTACCCTCCCAAGCCCATCCAAAATGCTTCTTTTAAGCCAAGAAACATAGGCGTGATGAGCAGGCAGAGAACATTAAACAAATGGTTTATTAATACAGTGTTGGGGCAAGAAAAAGAAGACAAGTTGCTTTAAAATATATAACAGTGTTTAAAGGCAAAATAAATCTAATACGACTACCTATTTCTCTTAACTGTTTACTACTTCGAGGCCCACAGCTTTTTATACCAGGCCTGTGCTGTTGGAAACTCGTGCTGTTGGAAACTCACTCTGTCCCAAGTGAGGGATCTTTCTCTCAGACCAGACTGTCCCCTCAGCTTAACTCTGTGGGAGGGAAGAACGCAGCAGAGAAAAGAACTCAGTTCCACAGTTCACAAAGCTTAAGTTACATCTCCTCACACAGTCCCTGGACACCGATTGGTTACAACCATTGCTAAGCATTATGGGGATTGTAGGCTGTCAGCTTTCCACTCCCACACAGGTCTCTCCTGGACCTAGGCCTCTAGGCCTTGTCTCCCAGTCCTGCACGGGTCATGACACAGTCTAAGAAGACAGTACTTACTTTGATGGACAGATGGTCTGATCTGTTGGAAAAGACAATGTCTGATGTACAGAGAAGAAGTGAAGAAGATCGTGAAGGGGGCAGCAAGAAGACAATTATGATAGTGAGGGCTGCACCTTCTCTGTCTTGTTACATGTTGTTCCTTGTCTGTCTCCAGATTGCTATTCTTAGTGCAATATCCTGCTTCCTCTCAGAAGTTCCACCCTTAGTCTTGCCCTCTCTTTCAGCTCGTGCTGCAGTTAGAATCCTACCTCTGTCTCTCTGCTTTCCTATCAAGTATGTTAGCTCCTAAATAAACCTTTATCTGTCTTTAATCAGGTTGGGTGCTGTCGCTGTGTTCATTACTCTGACAACGTGATTCAATATAAGCCAGCTGAACCTGGGGTCGTCAGCCAATCGGGGGGCTAAGCTTCGGGACTCCAGCCCACCAAGCCTGCACCTTCCAATCAAAAGGTGTTAACACACTGAAGGGCTTGTGTGTCATCTCTCCCAGCTGTTCTGGCAAAGAGCATCTTTCCCCCTTCTTCCTAGCCATGAAGATTCCTGGCCCTCTTTCCATCCTTATAACTTTCAAGGGTATCTCTTGTCTCCACCACCACCCGCCATCTGTGTAGCCCTCGATGTGTCCATCCCCCATGAGCTCTCCCACCACCAATGTTCCAGGCATATGCATCACTTATCACAGAGTTGGAAAGGACTTCCATCTAGTCCAACCCCCTGCACAAGGCAGGAAATCCACAAATACCTCCCCCCATACACACACACCCAGGGACCCCTGTTCCATGCCCAGAAGATGACAAAAACCCTCCAAGATCTCTGGCCAAACCGTCCTGGAGAAAAATTGCTTCTTGACCCCCAAAGTGGCGATCAGCATTCCCCTGGGCGTGTAAGAAAGGGCCACAAGAACTAAGCACTAAGGCAACTCTTCCTGTCGTCCCTTCTTGTGATCTGCCAAAGTTCACAGAATCAGCACTGCTGTCAGGTGTTGGTGACGGGGGTGGTGGTCACCGGGACCGTCACCGGCGTTCCACCGGTGCTGCTCATCCTAGCATGGAGAGGCGCGAACCGGTGGGAACACTGAAATGGATTCCTGACAATTTCTGTCAGGTTCAAAAGCAAGTAGATCCAAGCATTCTTAGAATTAAGAAGGACTTTATTGGAATACAGTGCTAAAACCCACAGCAAAACGGTTATTGTCAGGAATGGCGGGGTATGCGGCTCAAGCATGGTTATAGTGTGATGCAAAAACGCGACTAGCAAATGATCTTCAAGCGCGCGCGCGGGAAACTCCCGGCGGGAGAATTACTTAATAGGCGGGAGATGACTCCCTCCACCCCTCGGCTTCACAGGACTGGAAAATTCTCATAGACTCAAGAATAGCCCAAAGCCTGCATTCAAGGCCACAGTGATAACACCGAGCAGCAGCGGAGAAGCTCCCACGTTACAGCTAGCATACCTACACAAGCGCAGAAGCAGGGACAAGATAGGGAACACAGAACAATGGACTCAGTATGAAACATTAAACAAAGAACCATTACTGACACCATCTACCCTCTGTTTGAAAACCTCCACAGAAGGAGAGACTGAGGAAGCCTGTTCCACTGAGGAACCGCTCTAACTGTCAGGAAGTTCTTCCTAACGTTTAGCCTAAAACTCCTTTGATTTAATTTCAACCCATTGGTTCTGGTCCGACCTTCTGGGGCGACAGGAAACAACTCCGGCCCATCCTCTAGAGGACAGCCCTTCAAGTACTTGAAGATGGTGGTCATATCTCCTCTCAGTCGTCTCCTCTCCAGGCTAAACATACCCAGCTCCTTCAACCTTTCCTCACAGGACTTGGTCTCCAGACCCCTCACCGTCTTCGTTGCCCTCCTCTGGACACGTTCCAACTTGTCTATATCGTTCTTAACTATCCTTCTCATACACCCTTTCCCTTGTGGTGCTAGACAGTACAGGAGGCTGGGCATGGATGGAGTTGGTATGCCTGGGGTGGGCAGTGGTATTGGGCCCCACTGAAACTCTGGGCCTCGAGAACTGCCCCACCTTGCTGTAGGCTGACGCCCGCCCGCCCTGGCTGTATCGAATCAAGAGTAACAGGACGATGGGCAAGTCTGCATCTAGCATTCGCTCCACATTTTCTCAACACTGGGCAATTCTGCATTGACTTTTCCCTCCGTTGTTCTGAGAAGCCAATGTTGGGTCAGGCCAATGGCCCATCCAGTCCAACACTCTGTCACACAGGGGCCAGAAATACCAGGTGCCATCAGGAGGTCCAGCAGTGGGGCCAGGACACTAGAAGCCCCCCACTGTTGACACCACCCCCAAGCACCAAGAATACAGAGCCTCACTTGCTCCAGCCTGAGTTCCTGTCTATACCTTGTGGCTAATAGCCATTGATGGACTTCTGCTCCATATGTTTATCCAATTCCCTCTTGAAGCTGTCCAGGCTTGTAGCTGCCACCACCTCCTCTGACAGTGAATTCCATATGTTAATCGCTCTTTGGGTGAAGAAGGACTTCCTTTTATCTGTTCTAACCCGGCTGCTCAGCAATTTCATGGAGTGCCCCAGGATATTTGACTGTGGTTTTGAGCTGCACCTTTTCCACAGTGTTGAGAAAATGTGGAGCGAATGCCAGATGGGAGGGAAAAGTGCAGCTCAAAACCACATTCAGATGCCTCAGGCCAACACCATACTGACTGCAAAGTCACCCCTGGATGGCCATAAATCTATGCAGAAGGTACCATAAAACCCTATGATCAAAGAAAGTGAAAGTGGCACACAGTGTGGTTGTTGTTCAGTCGCACAGTCGAGTCCAACTCCTCACAACTCCGTGGACCACATCGCGCCAGGCCCTCCTACACAGTGTGGAGGGTACCATAAAACCCGATGATCAAAGAAAGTGAAAGCGGCACACAGTGTGGTTGTTGTTCAGTCACACAGTCGAGTCCAACTCTTCGCGACCCCGTGGACCACATCACACCAGTCCCTCCTACACAGTGTGGAGGGTACCATAAAATCTGATAAGCAAAGAAAGTGAAAGCGGCACACAGTGTGGTTGTTGTTCATTCACACACTCGAGTCCGACTCTTCGCAACCCCATGGACCACATCACGCCAGTCTCTCCTACACAGTATGGAGGGTACCGTAAATCTGATAATCAAAGAAAGTGACGGCACACAGTGTGTTGTTGTTCATTCACACACTCGAGTCCGACTCTTCGCAACCCCATGGACCACATCACGCCAGTCTCTCCTACACAGTATGGAGGGTACCATAAAACCCAATGATCAAAGAAAGCGAAAGCAGCACGCAGTGTAGAGGATGCCATAAAACCCAGTGATCAAAGAAAGCGAAAGCGGCATGCAGTGTAGAGGGTGCCATAAAATCCAATGATCAAAGAAAGGGACAGCAGCATGCAATGCAGGGGGGGAGTTTCTGTTCCAACGTGGGTTTCGTAAAACAACGGAGGGGAAAGCCAATGCAGAATGGCCCGACATGGCAACTCTGGGGCACGATGACTCCTTTGCATGCTCTTTGTGAAGTCCCGGGATCTTCTTAAATTAAAAGACTTGGCACCCCAGGCAAAATGTGTTGCTATCCAGGCTTTATGCATTCTCTGAACCAGCCAGCCAGCGGGTTGTCCAGCGACCGAAAAGAAAGTCCGACTTTTTTTCCCCCCGTCAGTAAATTAACTAGATAAATGTCCTTCCGTACATTGCCTCTAATTAACAGGTCAGTGACCTAATGAAGCATCGAGATTAAGTCAGGATATTAAAACAAATGCCGTTAAAGTACTCTCGCACGCTGGCTTTGTGCGATCAGTGTACATTACGCTTTGACAAGGCGCGCATGAATCACTTATCCAAATACGCTGCTCTCCGGGCGACGGGGTGAAATGACTCAGCCAGGCCCTGGGCTTATAAGAAGTGGCGCCTTCCATTAGGCTGGTCTGTTGAGCCGCTGTGTTGTGGCTGCACCTACAGCTTTCTTTGTGTGCCGCTCGCCATGACCCAGAGCCTTGTGGATGATCCGGAACATGCGTGATGTTCCAGTCTATCTGGCCATCCCTGTCTGCTTCATGCAAGGGATACAAGGAACTGCTTCTTCCATGGATGTGAGGCCCAAATTTATTTATTTATACTTATATCCTGCCCTCCCCACATTGTGTGTGTGTGTGTGTGTGTGTGTGTAAAGGGCTGCAGTGGCTCAAGTGGTTAAGATGCTGAAATCCAGACCGGAAGGTCGGTAGTTCAGCAGTTCGAGACCCGAGTGCCGCATGACAGATTGAGCTCCCGTCTCTAGTTCCAACTCCTGCCCACCTAGCAGTTCGAAAGCAAGAGACTGCAAGTAGATAAATAGGTACCGCTTCAGTGGGAAGGTAACAGCGTTCCGTGTGCCTCGGCGTCTAGTCATGCCCGCCACATGACCACGGAAATGTCTTTGGACAGCGCTGGCTCTTCGGCTTGGAAACGGAGATGAGCACCGCATCCCTAGAGTCGGATTCGACTGGCTTTTGAGCAAGGGAAATCTTTACTATCTTTACTATATATATATATAGGGCTATTTTTTGGAAGGAACGCACAGGAATGGAGTTCTGGCTGGCTCCCGAGTTGGCCACGCCCAGCAGGAACTCATTAGCATAACAGGCCACACCCAACAGCAGGAAAAGAGCAGGAGATGCCTTTGCTGGCTCGTAGGCCGGCTTATATTCGCAACTCACACCACACCCAAACACACACCCATACCCATGATTGGATATTTACATTGCACCCTTAGACCCATAGGTCCCTGCTAAGATCCTAGCGTTCCTATAGGTGAGCGCTAGGATCCATTCGGGCTATGGCCTCTGATGGCAAAGCCTGAGTTCCTTCGCTTGACTGTGTGTTTGTTCGACCACGTGTGCAGGCTTCCCCGAGTACACTACAATAATACAATTAAAAACACAGAGCCTGAATACCAGGCTACATCATTTATGGTGGAGGCAACATTTGCAACCCTGCAAGAGCGCTTAAAATCAGATACTGTCTGTGTTTCAGAGAGCTTTTTCCTTTTCGAAGAGCTGGCTTTGAAACTGTGTCCAAAAGGGGAGAGCGTGACTGTCCTAGAGAAAAATAAGGCCTCAGCTACTTACAGGAAGTTCTCACCACAGAGTTCCTGACAATTCCTAGAGCGACCAGGAATTGGCAAGGGTGGTTCTAGGAATCACCAGAAACTCTATGGTCAGAACTTCCTGTAAGTAGGCAACACCTTATTTTTCTTTTTATGTTTTCTCCTGGGACACTGCCCCCCAGCGGTTGCTAGGCAACCCTACCTCTGTTGTCTCACGCAGTACTTCTTGGCAGCTTCTCACCACAAACCAATCGTAGTTTGTTCAAGATGTCTGAAAGTACGCCCTGACTTCCTGCAGCAACGGCCTTTCGAACGGGGCTTCCTGCTTCTTTCTTTTCCAAGTCATTTGCTTCGTGATGGAGTGCATTTGAGCCGGCTAATGGTAGGGAGGTGACAACACTGAGCCTATTTAAGTTATATGGCTTTTTACAAGCATTAAGCTCCTATAATAAACATCTCTGCCAGAGCTAATACTCAATAAACAGTATGGTTTAGAAGCAATTAGGGACTTGGAATTAGAAAATGGCACCGCTCAGCACAACAGTGCTTTCCGGCAGAATAAACCGACCCTAACAATACATCACTCGGTAACTGGGTTGTTTAAAAATACAAAAAAAAAAAAAGATGTTTCATTTTTTAAAAGCCGTTAACGTTTTGGAGCTTTCCGGTTACGTTCACAGGCTCTGGGTTGGGAAACGTCGGGCTATCTTTCAGCTATGCACCTGCAGAGTGCAGGGGGTTGGACTAGATGACCTGCAAGGTCCCTTCCAACTCTAACATTCTATGATTCTATAAATACATGGAGACTTGGGAGGCAGAACTTGGGAAGGGTGGGGTTTGGAGAGAGGAGAGACCTCAGGAGGGTATAATGCCACACCGTCCTACCTCCCGAGAAGGAGAAGAGATTGGATTGATACCCCGCCCTTCACTACCCGAAGGAGTCTCAGAGCAGTTTACAATCTCCTTTCCCTTCCCCTCCCCACAACAGACACCCTGGGAGGCAGGTGGGGCTGAGAGAGCTCTCTCGAGAACTGCCCTTGAGAGGACAGCTCTGAGAGAACTTCTGACTGGCCCGAGGTCACGTCAGCAGGTGCATGTGGAGAAGTGGGGGATCAAACCTGGTTCTCCCAGATTAGAGACCGCGCTCCTAACCACTACACCAAACTTTGGCCACATTGTCCCATCTCCAAAGGAGCCATTTTCTCCAGAGGAACTAATATTGGTTCTCTGGAGATCGCTTGTAGTAACGGGCGTAAATATTTACGGTCCGTCCCACCGTCGAGTGTCCCCACAGGAATGAAATGACTCGGCCTTCTTCCCGCTTTCAGTCGCTTCCTCTCCCCCCCATCCCCCAGTCCCCATAAGTATTTTTAGGCAGATGCTAAATATGCGATTGTTTGAATTATTTGTCGCATGAATGCACAGGAAGGTTGTGAGATGAATAAGAGGAACATTCTTTTTCTGCCCTGGCGAGGAAATCGAGACGAGCGATCGTTTCCTGTGCGCGCTCCTTGAGGTGGTTTTCTTTTCCGTTTCAGAGCCAGCTCTTCGAAAAGGAACAGGCTGTCTGAGACACGGGCAGTGTCCGGCTCTAAGTGCTCTGGCAGGGTTGCAAATGTTGCCTCCGCCATAAAAGGAGTAATGAAACTGCCTTTATACGGAGTCAGGCTACTAGTCTGTGCTGTTCAAGCTTCTCTGCTCTGGCTGGCAGCGGCCAGTTTGGTGAAGGGGTTAGGAACGCGGACTCTAATCTGAGAGAACCGGGTTTGATCCCCCACTCTGCCTCCACATGCAGCTGCTGGTGTGACCTTGGGTCAGTCACAAGTTCTCTCTTTCCCCCCCCCAATTTTTTATTGTTGTTTTTTAACAATATATATACATATATTTCATATTTACTACAATTCGAGTCTGTTATTTTCTTTTATCTTTCATCCATGTATAGACCCTCGACCATCTCTTCCGATATACTTCATCATCTTTGCCTTGCATTAATACATTCACTCTCTCCAGCTCTGCTACATTTAACAGTTTGGTAGTCAATTCTTCCTCACTCGGAATTTTATCCAATTTCCAATATTTAGCCCATAAAATTCTAGCAGATGTTACTATCATTATTATTAAATACATATGAATTTGTCTAATATTTTCTGGAATCATATTCAGCTAATAACTTTCAGGCACTAACTTCAAATTTACTTTTGCAATTTCTAAAATTATTTTCTGCGCCTTTCACCAATGCTTTCGGACTTTCTCTCACAAGCAGTCCTTGAGAGAGCTCTCTCAGGCCCGCCTACCTCACAGGGTGTCCGTTGTGGGGAGGGGAAAGGAAAGGAGATTGTAAGCCACTCTGAGACTCCTTTGGGTAGTGAAGGGCGGGGTATAAATCCAACCTCCTCCTCCTCCTCTTCCTCTTCTTCTTCTTGAGTCTCAAGCAGTGAAAGGAGTTTTCCCAGCATCCTTCGCTGGAAATGCCAAGGACTTTCAGCATGTAAGATACGCAATCTACCACACAAAGCACGCCATCTACCTAGGCGGGACTATTTCTCTGGCCATGCCACAAAAGTGACTGTTTGGGGTGGCAGTTGAGGTTGCCAGCTCTAAATGGGGAAATACCTGGAGATTTGAGGCTGGAGCCTAAGGAGGAAAATACCTAGAGATTTGAGGGGTGGAGCCTAAGGAGGGTGAGGTTTGGAGAGGGGGGGGATTATCAGTCAGGGCTAATGCCATAGAATCCACCCTCCAAAGCAGCCCATTTCTCCAGGGGAACTGATGCTCTGTGTTTGGCCGATCAGTTGTAATTCTGAGAGATCTCCAGGCCCCGCCTGGGGACTGGCAACCTTTGGCAGCATAACGATGCAGGTGTCAATGCACTACAGTCGCTAGGCCTTTGTCTGGAACCCCTAGGGATCCTTTGGGGAGGGGTATGAGGAAGGGAGCATACAACGCAGCAACTTAACTTCTGGGTAAATACCTAGCAGTGAAGTCACTGGGTCAGGTGGCACTCTAGGAACTCCACCAATCTCTATGGTGAAGACCATAGAACATCACTCAACACAGGGACATCATCGCCCCCTCCATTTTCATTCCAACCCTCCTTTGCGTACCCTTGGGATCAGGAGGGCAGGGCATGAGTTTGCCCACTATCAGAGAGCCAGTTTGGTGTAGTGGTTAGGAGCGCAGACTCTAAGCCGGGAGAACCGAGTTTGATTCCCCACTCCTCCACTTGCAGCTGCTGGTGTGACCTTGGTCACGCAGCCGCCATCTGAAATCACTCCATTCTCCAAGATATAAGGACAGATGGTCTCACATTCTAGCTGTATCCAAAGAAGTGAGCAGTGGCTCGCAAGACTAGATCTGATGGGTGGAAATTACAAGGGAGTCGTTACCGGCTAAATATCAGGAGAAACTTCCTCACTGTGAGAGTGGTTGAGCAGTGGAACAGTCTGCCTCGGGAGGGGGTGGATGCTCCTTCGCTGGACATTTTCAAGTGGAGGCTGGGCGACCATCTTTTGGGGATGTCGTAGGGTTATCTTTTGGCTATGCTCCTGCAGCGTGCAGGGGGTTGGACTAGATGACCTGCAAGGTCCCTTCCAACTCTAACATTCTATGATTCTATGACTCACGAAAGCCCATCCTGGCCACAAATTTTGTTAGTCTTGAAGCCGGGCTCTTGCTATTTTTTGCTGCTACCGACTAAGACGGCGACCCATCCCGATCAACCTGAATAAATGTAAGTTTTACTTTTGCAATATATTTCTTGGGAGATTTATTGACTGCGCGCAATCTCACGCTTCGGTAACCGGGCAAACTCTGCTATATTAACTGTATAGCCCAATAAAGGACATCGCTCTGCATCCCGCAGTCTGTGGCACCCCACGTTCTGAGTTTGCCGTGACTTTTCTCTCCATACTCCAGGATGCGTCCTCCAGACTCCATTCCCCTGTGCGAATGTTCATACCTCATTAGTTTTAATATGACAAGTAGGGTACTTAATAAGGCCAGGAAGAAATATCGCTAGGAGAAGCAAGCAATCCCCTGCGACGGCTAAGACAGTGATGCTGTTTTGCTATCAGGCCTAAAAGCTAGCTGGCTATTTGTATTCATTCTTCATTTTTAGATGAGGCCGATGGTGTGTTCGGACTGCTTTATGGGCCCCATAAAAATTTCATTCTCAGCCGTTGACTTGTGGAAGACTCTTTCCCTTGCAGCATCCGCAAGGTGCGTTTCTCTGCCTTCCGTCATTGCTCAGATTTTGCCCCTCTCTCCTGCCCTCAAGCCACGGCATCCTGCCGTGGTTGAGAGTTGGCTGGAAGGTGTCAGGTTCAAACCGTTGGAAATACGTGAGGTGCGAGATCTAGATTCCAGTCATTAAAAGGTTAATCTGTCTTACCTTCTGTGCTGTTGTTTAGCCTGACCCAGAAGGAACCTGGCACAGAGCCAATGCAATCAAAGCCCGGGAAAACTGAGCTCTGTTTTGTAACACTGATTGGTTAATGTAATCAGGTGACTTCCTACTAGGGGTCAGGAAGAAGGAAAATCCCCATTGTTGTGTGACCATGTGTCTGTAGCTGTAAAGATGTGAAAACGTAGCTCTAGATATCTCTCTTATTTTGTAGGTTTCCTGTGTACCCTTTTCCCTTAGAAATAAAAATACATAGAAAGAAATGTCTCCTCTCCAGTGAAGCAAAGATCCATTGCAAAGTCTTGAGTATTTAAGTATTTTTGCCTATTTTCCTGACACAAATCTCACCTCAGGCATGAAACTCTCTGGGAAGTCTTGGGCTGATTTTCCACACAGCAAGTTAGGGTTGCCCGTTCTTGGCCTGGAAATTCCCGGAGATATGGGGGCACAGCCTGGGAAGGGTGGAGTTTGGGGAGGTGAGGGACCTCAGCCAGGTATACCCATGGGTCCACCCTGAAGGAGCCTTTTCCAGTGAATGTACATAAGAACATGAGAGCCAATGTTGAATCAGGCCAATGGCCATCTAGTCCACTCTGTCACAGCGGCCAAAATATACAGGTGCCATCAGGAGGTCAGCAGTGGGGCCAGGACACTGAAGCCCTCACTGCTGCCCTCCAGCAACAGAATAGTGCATCACCTGCCCAGACTGAGGTTCCCATCTAATGTATTCTGTCCTAGAGGTCAGCTGTGATCTGCAGTGTCATCCTTCTCATATTGTCTTCCGCTGGGAGAGTAGGCAACACTGGGGGAACCCGCTTCCCGGAAACGCCCCAAACACATCAAGAAATGCCTTCTTCATTTGAACCTCCAGATCTTCTCACCCACTTTGGGCCAGATACTGCCCCTTTGGGCCAAATGGCTTCCACATAGTGATGCTGTAGGTATTTCCCATAGTCTGTATAGTAAAAACGCAGAGGCAAGGGGAGACAGCGCAGAGTATCCCCCCTGGCAGTGACATCACATCCTCCCCAAACTCCGCCTTCTCCAGGCACTGCCTCAAAATCTCACATAGATACAACATACTATATCTTCCTATCCATCTACCTACCTATCTATCTGTACACACACAGAGAGAGAGAGAGAGAGAGAGAGAGAGAGAGAGAGAGAGAGAGAGAGGTACTTTGGTCACATTATGAGAAGACAAGAATCACTGGGAAAGACAATAATGCTAGGAAAAGTTGAAGGCCGCAGAAAAAGAGGACGGCCCAACATGAGATGGATTGACTCAACCAAGGAAGCCACGAGGGCCCTCCATTTGCAAAACCTGAGCAAGGCTGTTAAGGACAGGACGTTTTGGAGGACCTTAATTTATACCGGGTTGCCATAAGTTGGAAGTAACTTGATGTCACTTCACACACACACACATCAGTCAAGTTGCAAAGCTAAGCTAGCGTTACTACCGAAGAATTCATTCAAAGTTCCTTTGGGAAACTCTGGCTTCATGCTAAATCTCCAGCGCTGCTGCTGCTCTTCTGCTCTTCTGCTTCTGCTTCTGCTTCTGCTTCTGCTTCCGCTTCCTTCCTTCCTTCCTTCCTTCCTTCCTTCCTTCCTTCCTTCCTTCCTTCCTTCCTTCCTTCCTTCCTTCCTTCCTTCCTTCCTTCTTCCCCCTCCTCCTAAATCTCCAGCACTCTCCTCTCCAGCCAGTTTGGTGTTGTGGTTAAGTGCGCAGACTCTAATCTGGGAGAACCAGGTTTGATTCCCCACTCCTCCACACAGCTGCTGGAGGACCTTGGGCAAGCAATAGTTCTGTCAGAGCTGTTCTTGGAAAAGAACAGTTTCTCTCAGAGCTCTCTCAGCCCCACCTACCTCACAGGGTGTCTCTTGTGGGGAGGGGAAGGGAAAGGAGTTTGTCAGCCGCTCTGAGACTCCAAGTGAAGGACGGGGTATAAATCCAATCTCCTCCTCCTCCTCCTCCTCCTCCTCTTCTTCTTCTTCCAAAGGAAAATGACCATGGAAATCTTCCCGGGAACATTCCACCGGTGAGGGGAAGGGAGCAACATAAAAGAGAGCCAGGCTGTTACTCTGGCCAGCTATAAACTCATTTTAATAGGCTACTAAATGGAACCAAGATAGTAACTTGGAGCTTCACTCAGCTGTCCAGTTTTCACATCCGAGAGAGCGATAAAGCGCCTGTCATTGAGGGAGGCTTCAGGGGTCCTTTTTCCTCATAAACTGTTATCACCATCAGCTGTTACTCTTCAAGGGCTTGCCCACAAGATGCTAATAAATTAAATCGGAGATGGGAAGCAATCCATGCTTGTTGCCTGCCTTAAATATCAGAACCTGACTTCTTTGTTTCCCTTGCAAGTGTAATCTCAGCCGGGCAGAACTGGGAATGAGTCTTGCAATAATTTACAGGGAATAAAACATTTTTTACATGTCACTTAACATCGTATCATGTAACAAAAAACAGAGATCTCAGTGATACCATAGAACAGTGATCTTTTCAAGTCCAAACGATTAACTTTTCCCTCCTTCACAGCTTCCTACCCCCAAAGTCCGTCTCTTTCATCTTGTCGGTGGTCCAAGACGTCTCCAGATGAACAATTCCATGCACCTGCTTCCGAGGTGAAGGTCCCTGAAGAATTCCCCATTAGATAACACAGCTCCGAAACAATAAGTATAAAATTTACCATTTAGCACAAAAATCTCCCTGCCTTATCAACTCTCTTAGTCACACAGACTAAACTGTTGGTCTCATTCACACAGAGTTAGACTCAAAATCCCATAGTCACACAGACTATGCTCACTCTTTCAACTTCACACACAGAATCCTTCATAACTCTCTTCAAAACTCTCCCATTCTTGTCTCATCTGACAGAATCTCCTCATAGACAAACTCTCAGAATCCTCTCAGACACCCCTCCTCCCACACTCTCAGTCAGCAGCCAATCAAATCACACTTATCACCCTCTATCACTCTCCTTACAGTACTGCAGTCAAACTCAACATTTAAAGGAACACACACACATCAAAACATGGAATCTTTACAGGCCCTCCAGAGGAACTGGCTGGCCAGTGTGTGAGACAAGATGCTGGACCAGATGGACTATTGGTTTGATCCAGCAAGGCCTCAGCCTCTCTGCCCTGTTGTTGGTCCTCCAGGGGAGCCGGTTGGCCAGTGTGTGAGACAGGAATTATGGGAAGAAGTGTGATGTAAAGCCTTGAGCTTTTCCTGAGATGTGTTGTCATTTATGAGATGTGTTTGCTGTAATTCACAAGCATGCATATAACCTATTTGAAGATGTATTGTTTATCAGTTACTGAGGAAGTTCTTCAAAACAGAGTTCTTAATATCCGGATTCTTCGTTTATTATTCTCCATACATCTTCACCTCAAGAAGAAACTCTTCTATTTTAATATTGTGCTTATATGTTAATATTGTGCTTATATGGTTGTATTTGTATTAATACTTTGGTCATTATTGAACTATTGTTAGCGTCTTTTTCACACAGATTACTATTCTCTTGTGTACCTACACTGTGTGTTCCTCTTTGGTACATCAGCGATATCAGGGATGACGCTCTGGTTTTGGGGCAAAATTCTAAGGTAAAATCTGCATCAAACCATAGAGATTTGCCCAAAAGCCAGAGCGTCACTCCCCTTGACATCACCGATGTCACTTCCTAGTAACGGAGGCACATCGCATGCAACATTGCTGTTTGGTGGGATTTCCGGGAGCAGGATAATTTTTTGCAAAAATTTCTATAGTTGCTTTTTAAAAAAACTCTTGAAAACATACAATTATCCCACCCGTGGAAAGCAAACATGGCACAGATATGAGTTTAGCCATGCCTTCTCCTTAAGGAGCCAGCCTTTCACAGGCAGGAATGTTTGGACACATTCACCACCATCAGTCAGAATGTTCCTGAACATTCTGTGGTAGCAAGGCAGTGTGCTTCGTGCCATGGAAAGCAGTTTAGTAAATACCGGAGGAGCTTGCAGGTCGCAGGTGGCAATCAGTTCTTAACCCAGAATTTATGCGTGCAAGGAAAAGCACAGCTCTGTGATGTTGGGGGCCTGTAGTTGTCTGCAGTAAGAAAACAGTTGGGTTAGAACAGTTAAAAGGAAGCCCTTCTTCACCCAAAGAGTGATTAACACATGGAATTCACTGCCACAGGAGGTGGTGGTAGCTACAAGCATGGAAGGCTTCAAGAGGGAATTGGATAAACATGTGGAGCAGAAGTCCATCAGTGGCTATTAGCCACGTTAGACACTGAACTGCAGAGTGGAAGTTTGGTAGTTCAGCAGTTCGAGACCGGAGTGCTGCATGACGGAGTGAGCTCCCGTCTCTGGTCCCAGCTCCTGCCAACCTAGCAGTTCGAAAGGAAGAAACTGCAAGTAGATAAATAGATATCGCTTTGGTGGGAAGGTAACAGCGTTCCGTGCACCTCGATGTCTACTCATGCCGGCCACATCACCACGGAAACGTCTTCGGACAGCGCTGGCTCTTCGGCTTGGAAACGGAGATGAGCACTGCATCCCTAGAGTCGGATTCGACTGGCTTTCGAGCAAGGGAAACCTTTACCTTTACCTATAGATAGGAACTCTCAGTCTGGGGCAAGTGATGCACTGTATTCTTGGTGCTCGGGGGGCAACAGTGGGAGGGGGCTCTTAGTGTCCTGGCCCCGCTGGTGGACCTCCCGATGGCACCTGGTATTTTTGGCAACTGTGTGTCAGAGTGTTGGACTGAATGGGTCGTTGGCCTGATCCAACATTGGCTTCTCTTATGTTCTCATGTTCTTAACAGAGACTGAAGAGAAGGGTATTGCTGTATCTCCCAAGGTTCAGCTACATATTGTGGTCCTTTCTTTATCTGTTTTAAAAGCTTTTCTTCCTGTTCCTCCTCTGTTGGTTGCTTGCTAAAAATGCCCCCCCCAGGGGCTGCTTTCACTGCTGACGGGAAAAACATAAGAGTATCTGTTTTTCCCCCAGTGAGAGCAAAGGCAGCTCAGAGGTGACTTTTTCTACCAAAGGTGGAAAGAATTAAAGTGTTCCCCCCCACCAATCAGACTAGTGAGAGGGACCAGCAAGTACTTGTGAGAGGAATCTTATTTTCCCTTCCCTGGAACCCCCATAGCCTCTCCCCTTTCCCTGCTTCCTTCTCACCCGCTAGCCAATCTACCTTTATCTTCCCCTTGTCTTCAGCTTTAACTTCTTCTCTCTCCAAGTTGTGGGATGCAACTCTCTGGGATGGGCCTGGCCAGGCCCAGTTGCTATAAGAGTCAGCTGACAGGCTGGAGTAGGCATGATCGTGCATCAGTAGCAGAGAATCCATCAAGGAGCTTGCAGGGGGTAGTTTGCTTTCCCCCTGTATCCCCCTCCTCCACTATTTCCTTCCGCCTCCTCCTGGCAGCCCCCATATCCTCATTTTCCCCTGCTTCCTTCTCTCCTTTTCTTATGTACTGGGTTTGACGCATAGCGAAGACAGACGCTCAGTGATTATCAGCCATAGTTTACTTGCACACAACACACATAACACTAAATGGCCAAGACGGCCAACTATATACAGTCCCCGGGTGACACCCATAGGTCCCATTGGGGGGTTTGAACTTCCCGCCACAGTTCCTATAGGTGCTGATTAGGAGTCTCAGGATCCTAGTCCCTATTGTCCTTTGGAGCCAAGCTCCGGTTGCATACCGCTGGCGCCTAGTGGCCGTCAGCGGACATAACACCTTCCCGCCCAACAACCAATCCAATGTTTATCTGCCACCCCCTTCAGCTGTATTTATATATTTATTTATCCTCTCTCTCCACAATGGAGACCCAAAGCAGCTAACATCACCCTCTTTTCTATTTTATCTGCACAACAATCCTCTGGGGTAGGTGAGGCTGACAGTGTGCCACTGGCTCAAAGTCCCCCAATGAGCTTCCATAGTAGAGTGGATATTCGAACCTGGTTCCCCCAGATCCTAGTCTGATACTCTAACCACTACACCACACTTTCTTTCATTGTGGGGCTGCCGTTGACAGTATCAAGCAGCCGGGACTGAGTCATGCAAATTTTGTGGTAGCAAATAGGGTTGCCGTTCCCCAGGTCTGGGCAGGGAATCCCAGCCCCAAACCCCACCCCAAAACAACGATGTCACCAGGAGACATCCCCAATGCAATGATGTCACCTGGAAGTGACATCATCACATTGGGGACATTGTGTGGCGATGCTCTGGTTTTGGGGCAAAACTCTATGGTTTAAGGGCAATTCTGCCATAGAGTTTTGCTGTCAAACCAGAGCATTGCCCCCCACCATAATGATGTCACTTCCACAGAACCCAGCCCCACTCCGGGAAGGTTCCCTCCCACCCTCCGCTGATGTGTCGAGTAGACCTGGCAACCCGTAGTAGAAGAAAGAAAAAAGAGAAGAGATTGGATTTATACCCCACCCTTCACTGCCCAAAGGTGTCTCAGAGCGGCTTACAAACTCCTTTCCCTTCCCCTCCCCACAACAGAAACCCTGTGGGGTAGGTGGGACTGAGAGAACTTCTGACAGAAACTGCTCTTTTTCAAGGACGGCTGTGCCAGAGCTTGTGACTGACCCAAGGTCACATAAGCAGGTGCAAGTGGAGGAGTGGGGAATCAAACCCGGTTCTCCCAGATTAAAGTCCGTGCACTTAACGACTACACCAAACTGGCAAGTCACCTGGTGGTTGCTGGCAGGCCTGGTCCCAATTAAGTCCTCCCTGGAAGGCTAAAGAGCCCTGAAAAGGACCCTGCTTGTCCCCTTGCCCTTTACTGACAGAAGCCAAGTCTTGAAGTCTGGCAGTACTGTTGTGGTTGCCTAGCAACAGTCCCTGAGGGCATTCTTTTCTTAAAGCTACATGCTTCTATAATTGTGGAGGGTTTAAAAACCTCCATATATATATATATATATATATATATATATATAATATTTAGTTTCAGGTTTTTCTACAAACCTGGAGCTTTTTTCAAGTTTGTAGAAATACCTGTCTTGTCTGTCCGTGGCCCCACTCACTGGATATACATATCCACAGATAAGGCCATATTGAGAATTAGACATATTGATCAGTCTTAACAGAGCAAAATCCACAGCCGAAGAGCTTAGGGCACAAGAGGAACAGGCTTCCTGTTATTAAAGAGCCAGATCAGTCTATAAAATATTTTTAAGAACTGTGGTTTGCCTGCCAGAACTGCGTCTTGATCATTTTCTGCTGGAAAAACATCATATTTATAATTCTGACATGAGATCGTTAGGAGAATTCTAACCCGTGCATTTATCTTGCTGAGTGCCGGTTAATCCAGCTCATGGATATATCGACTCCCGCTACACCATCCGACTCAAGACACGCACACCACAATTGTTACACACACTGAAGGCTCGGCAGTGAACACACATCACTTTGTTATTAGATTTCATAGGATAACACTTCTTGGCTCACAAATATCTGACCCATCGATCTGTCTCACTCTCAAAAACAATCAATTTCCCTCGCAAATAGAAGACCAAACAAAACTCTCAGCCACAGGAATGTGCTTAAAGGTTCGTGCTGCAGTGAGAAAGATTATTTCGACATTATTTTAACGGTACCCAAAGTGAAGTTTCCCAGTTCTGGAAGGGTTTCCTGCCTTTCCCGTTGTAAATGGCCACTCAAGACAGCTTACGAAAAGAGTCAAAGTTCACGCCAAAATGTTACAATCCAAAGAAACTGCGTGGGCCTCATTGCCTTAAGAAACATGAAGCCAACATATTAACAAAACAAAATCGAAAGATGGTGCCTGATTAGCATGTGGAACTCATTGCTACAGGAAATAGGTGGCTTTTAAAAGGAATTAGACAATCTCATGGAATGGAGCGTAACAAGATGGTCTCAGTTGACGATTCTTGGCACCCCACAATTAAGAAGGATACTTTCTCACTACCAGTCTCCTATTTTGACATATCTAGGGTGCGTTCAGACGCGCCATTTGAACTGCTTTCGGCACGCCTCAGGAACGGATTTTACGTGCGCGTTCACACGCCCAACATCTGCGCACCGTCCCCAGCCGTGGCTTTCTGGGGCAAACCCCTTTAAACCGGAGTATTCTGATAAACCGGAGTATTCTGATACCACTCACCAAGTGGTGTTTTCCTGATTCTCCGGTTTCAAGCCGCAATTTTCTGACGTCTGACCGCTCCATTGAGCCGCTTCCGGGTGCTTCAGCCCCCCTCCCCTCTGGGAAGCTGCCTCGGGCTTCCGCTTTTCGTCCGCCATTTTTTTTTTATGCCTTAGCGGTGTGCGCTTGGGCGGAGCTCCGCTCCTAAGTTAATGAAAGAAAAGTTTGAATGGTGCCTAGTTTAAGCATTTAGACAAGTCCGGGATCTCAGGGAGGCCAGTTTCGGGGTAAAAATTTAAAGAGAAGTCTTCATTTAAAGTTTAAAGGGATGTGTGGAAATCGCTGTTCTGCGCACACGCGAAAATTTTAGCTCTAGAGAGGGCTGCCTGTGCGCATGCTCAAACTGCGAAGAAAAAAATCCCACCTGCGTGTGGACGGCGGGGAGCCCGGAACAAGGAGGTCAGTGTGATCGCAATTCTCCAGGTTTAAAAAAAAAATGCATCGGACCGGAGCAATTTAAACCGCAAGAGCACACTGTCTGAATGCACCCCTACTGTGCTTTCCCCATAATTAAATCCAAACAAATGGTGCCCATATAACTTAACTTGTTATTCCTGTTTAGTTGTCTGCCTCTGTTAAAACATCATCATTGTGCTGTATGCTAATTTGCTATTCTCCCTCTTACATATATCAGTGAACTGTTAATTTCCATTTCAATGTATCTGAGGAAGTGTGCCTTGCACACCAAAGCACACACCTTGAATAAAACTTGGTTGGTCTTAAAGATGCCCCTGGACTCAAAACTTTGTTCTCATGGAAGGCAGGAAGGGTTGCCAGGCAACCAATGGGAGTACTGGGCTGGGGAAACGTGTGGCACTGGGGATGTTGCTACATTTTACCATAGAGTTTCCAGCAATTCCTAGAGTGACCCTTTGTCACTTCCAGGTTACACCAGAAGTGACGTAGTGATGTCGACAACATCACTGTTTTTTTTGGAACTTATTGGTGCTTCTTGAGACACAGCCTGGAGGCTGGCAACCCCGTGTTAGCTCCACAGTTCAGCAATGTGCTGTACAAAGAAGATGAAGGATAAGAGATTGGATTTATACCCTGCCCTTCACTACCCAAAGGAGTCTCAGAGCGGCTTACAATCTCCTTTCCCTTCCCCTCCCCACAACAGACACCCTGTGAGGAAGATGGGGCTGGGAGAGCTCTTTTGAGGACTGCTCGTGAGAGAACAGCTCTTTCCAGAACAGAAGAGGAGATTGGATTTATGCCCAACCCTTCACTACCTGAAGGAGTCTCAGAGCGGCTTACAATCTCCTTTCTCTTCCCCTCCCCACAACAGACACCCTGTGAGGTCGGTGGGGCTGAGAGAGCACTGAGAGAACTGCTCTTTCCAGAACGGAGAGAATTTGTGACTGACCCCAGGTCGCACCGGCAGCTGCACGTGGAGAAGTGGGGAATCAAACCCAGTTCTCCCAGATTACACTCCACACTCCTAACCGCTACACCAAACTACTAGGATCTGGCATTCCTAAGCTGAGGTGTGTGATGGATAGCTCGGGGCTAGCCTAGGTGCCCTCTGGGTGCCTCCAGATCTGATCCTACAAGGCAGACCAAGCCAGCAGAGGAAGCAACAAAGAGCCAGGTTCTATTGCTCCGGGCACCGCAGGAAGAGAGAGCGAGAGAGAACTTTTGTTCGGCAAACGTGATTTCACAGCCTGGCGGCCCAATTCCCCCACTCTTTCTAATTTTAGCCCCTCTTTCAAGCAGGAGCTCCAAAGGAATGGACTCGTGCCAGGCGGGCGGAGAGGTTAATGAGGTATTAATGGAGAATCGATGGGGTGATGGATGTTTTCTCCCCTCTGCGAACTCCCGCAGGCAGCTTTTCCGCAAAGGTGCCCAGTGTGAGTTTGGAAAAGGCGGGCGTCGTTGTGGGGTGATCAGACGCACACACAGGCATGAAAGTGCCGGTCACGGGGCTCTGGGATACGGCGGGGTCAAACGGGAGGTCAGGATCTAACGGGAGCTTCAAGACAGCACTCTTCCTGTTACTTTATTGCTGTCGCATTTCGATTTGATTTTACAGCTGGGATTCTCCTAGACTTGGATTTTAGAATACCGCCTGGTAAAGGTTCCCTTGCTCGAAAGCCAGTCGAATCCGACTCTAGGGTTGCAGTGCTCATCTCCGTTTCCAAGCCGAAGAGCCAGCGCTGTCCGAAGACGTTTCCGTGGTCCTGTGGCCGGCATGACTAAACACTGAGGCGCACGGAACGCTGTTACCTTCCCACCAAAGTGGTACCTATTTATCTACTTGCAATTTCTTGCTTTCGAACTGCTAGGTTGGCAGGAGCTGGAACTAGAGACAGGAGCTCACTCTGTCATGCGGCACTCTTGGGTCTCGAACTGCTGAACCACTGACCTTCCACAGCCTGCAGTTCAGCGTCTTAACCACTTGAGCCACCGCAGCTCCGTCTGGTAGACCCTACTGATACACGCATTATGGACTACTAGGGACGTCAGCTTCCAGGCGGTCTCCAGACTACAGAGATCAGTTCCTAGGGTTCCCCCGATTTCGAGCCCCCTAATCCACCCGCTGGCCAGCTGGTTGGTGGGGGAGCCTTGCCCCCGAAGAGCTCCACCATGCCCAATGTGCCCAGCGCGATGATGTCACCCGGAAGTGACGTCATCGTGCCGGGCACATCGTGCGGGGGGGATGCTCTGGCATTTGGCCCAAAACTCTATGGTGATGTCAATTCCGTGGTGTGCATGTGAAGACCCCGGGCAGCAGCCGGGAGCCCCCCACTGGAAGACGGTAGGCACCTGGTAACCCTATCAGTTCCCCTGGAGAAAATGGATGCCGCGGAAGGCGGACTCTATGGCACTCTTCCCCACTCAGGTCCCTGTCCTCCCCAGGCTCCATCCCCAAATCTTCAGGAGTTTCTCAGCCTGGATTTGGCAACCCTACCTCCCCATCCCTCGCCGGTAGCCAGAGGGTATCTGGTAACCCTGTGGACTACATAGGTTGGGTCTCTGTGTAATGAGCCGGTTCTACCACATAAGCAAGAACTAGAACCCAGGCTATGCAGACAAAGGGCTATGGGTGATCGAATGGGCTGCCATTAAGATGTACTGTAATGCTGTCAGTGCTAGACTTTGGGCCAAAAATCCAGGACCCGGCCCACCTTGTACCACCAACATAGGGGCTGCAAATGTAGGCTACCACTAGAAAGGGGAAGCGCTCCCTCCCAGTTCAGTGACATCTTTCTTTATCCTTTGGCAGGCCCATAACCAGGATTTTTTTCCATCAAGGGGCATTTAAATTCCTTAGGGGGCAGTTGACTTAATTAAAGTGCATTAATTTAACGGCAGTCCTGTCCCATCATATGTTCACCATCCCTTTCCTTGGCCATGGCTGGGATTGAGCATGGCAGGGGTATGGAGTATGATTGGTGGGGCATGGCTGATTACTCAGGGGGCGTTGCCCCCAAATGCCCCACAGTAGCTATGGGTCTGATCCTTCCACTTCCTTTGTTCGGCAGGAAATGAGAAGTTATCCTGAAGACTGAAGTGATGTCTTAGGACCATTAGGGGCTGTGAAGAAATTCATTTTTTCCTTTGGAGGTTTCCAATGAGCAGTAGCTCCATTCTGAGTTTTAAAAGGGTTTTTTTTTTTAGCTTCTCTCTGGGCAGAGGCAGGAAGGGGGGAAAGATAGTTCAGTTTGCTTTCCAGATGTACCTCATTCCACCTGCATACAAATGCTAATAAGTCTAGCTAGAGACAATGGATGGGCAAACTCTCCCCCTTCTCCCAGCAGGGAACTGAGATCTGGAGGACTTTAGACTAGAAAGGTTCCAGGAACAAACTCCATGAAGGAGCTCCCAGAAACACTTTTTTGACCTGGCCTGACATGGTCAGTGGGTGGGGGATACAGAGGTGATGAAACTCAGGGGAGCCAGGAGGAAGCTCTCTTTCTTTGGGTGCTGAGTCCATGAGAGCAGGCAGAACTCTGAGCTGAGAAGACAGCCATTTACCATGTGCTCATCTGAAGAGCTGGGAGAAAGCTGCAAGGTAATAGAAACTCTGTAGAGATCTGTAACTTCCTAATCTTCAGGAGCCCGTCCTATTTTAACATCTGATAGGCCATGTATAGAGAGGTGGACAGAGGATTTGCAGTCTATCCATTTCTTGTGAACCCCTTGCTCAGTCTGGTGCTGTGCTAAAAGGATGCTTGTGAACATTTTCTTTTTAGTAAATACTTTATAACTTTGGGTGCTGGTAGCGGTTGTCTGTACCTCATAGACCTCCACTGTCTTTGGCACGCTATTTTAAAAGGGAACGCTGGGGGAAGGCAGGCAGCAAGTGGCTATTCCTCCGGGGTGCACAAGGCAGTAAATGGTACCTGTGGTGACCAGGCATTGGGCAGCGGGAGACACAGAGGGAAGGCCTCAGAACTTGAAAGGGAAGCTGGGAGTCCTGACTCTCCCTGAGGGCAATTCCTACAAAGGTCAGGTGGTGGTGTGGGCTACCCAAGAGAGAAAGAAAAGTCTCTCCACGTGTTGGGAAAACTTGGGGGGGGGGGGGCAGGGCGGAATAGGGCCTACAGGCCCAAGAGGGCCTGTTCCACCACAGGGGCAATTTCCTGTTTCCTGTGGGAAGGGCATTAAAGTTGCTGGCACTCACGTGGCAAATGCCAGGAGACTTTGAAGGCAGTGCCTGGGGACGATGGGGCTTGGGAAGGATATGTCATCACTTTAGGGTTACCAATGCCACCTTGGGAAATTCCTGGAGATTTGGGGGTGGAGCCTGCAAAGGGTGGAGTCTGGGAACGGATGTGACATCACTTTAGGGTTGCCAATGTGACTTTGGGAAATTCCTGGAGATTTGGGGGTGGAGCCTGGGGAAGGTGGAGTTTGAGAACGATGTGAGATCATTTTAGGGTTGCCAATGTGACTTTGGGAAATTCCTGGAGATTTGGGGGTTGCCTGGGGAAAGTAGAGTCTGAGGAAGGGAGGGAGCTCAGGAGGAGTGTAATGTAACAGAGTTTGCATTAGAGGTGTCTGTTGAACTGAATGACATGAATTTTATTAGGTTCCAGTGTGAAACTATGCAGTGCAATAAACGGAGCTATAATCTTCTAAGCCCGTGGACTTCGATGGACTTTGAAGAGTACAATTGGAAAAAACCTAATATGATTCATGTTTGGCGGTTCAGTTTTTCAGGAAAGCTGGACAGAGATACTCATGTTAATCAGGGGTATTGGGAATGGAGTGTGCCATCAAGTCATAGGGGGAGGGGCCGTGGCTCAGTGGTAGAGAACCTGGCTTGGCACGCAGAAGGTCCCAGGTTCAATCCCCAGCATCGTCAGTTTAAAAAGGATCAGGTAGTAAGTGATGTGAACAAGCTCTGCCCGAGACCCTGGAGAGCCGCTGCCAGTCTGAGGCCTGATCTCCGTCTAGCATTTGCTCCGCTGTCTTACCAAACCCCTACTGGAACAGAAATCCCCGTCTACATTGCATGCCACTTTCACTTTGATCTGAGTGTCGCATTTAATGGCAGTGTCCGGACTGCATGCTGCTTTCACTTCGTTTGATCTCTGCTTTTATGGTGGTTGTCTGCATAGATTTATGGCCGTTTTATGGCCATTCGGGGGTGACTCTGCAGTTAGTACGGTGTTGGCCCAGGATAGTTGAATGTGGTTTTGAACTGCATCCTTTTCTGTTCCAGTGTGGATTTGGTAAAACAACGGAGCAAATGCTAAATGCAGATTGGCCCTGAGTAGTCAGCAGGGATATTTTTGGGCAGGAACGCACAGGAACGGAGTTCCGGCTGGCTCCCAAGTTGGCCACGCCCAGCAGGAACTCATAATAACGTAAGAGAAGCCAATGTTGAATCAGGCCAATGGCCCATCTAGTCCAACACTCTGTCACACAGCGGCCAAAAATACCAGGTGCTATCAGGAGGTCCAGCAGTGGGGCCAGGACACTAGAAGCCCTCCCACTGCTGCCCCCTCCAGCACCAAGAACAGAGTGCCTCACCTGCCCCAGACTGAGAATTCCTGTCTATACCCTGTGGCTAATAGCCACTGATGGACTTCTGCTCCGTATGTTTATCTAATTCCCTCTTGAAACTGTCCATGCTTGTAGCTGCCACCACCTCCTGTGGCAGTGAATTCCATGTGTTAATCACTCTTTGGGTGAAGAAACTCATTAGCATAATAGGCCACACCCAACTGCAGAAACTCATTAGGATTGGCTACACTAGGGATATGTGGCCTAACATGCAAAGGAGTTCCTGCTACAAAAAAAAGCCCTGGGTTTTGATGACAAACAAGGTAAACAGAATAAGAAGCAAAAGGTGGGTGTGGCTGGATGACCACACTCCTGGTAACTCGATGAAAATGTCTAGACAGTGTGTAGCTGTAATAAAGAAGGCCAACGCTCTGCTGGGGATTATTAGGAAGGGAATTGAAAACAAATCAGCCAGTATCATCATGACCCTGTATAAATCATTGGTGCGACCTCATTTAGAATACTGTGTACAGTTCTGGTCGCCACATCTCAAAAAGGATATTATAGCATTGGGGAAAGTGCAGAGAAGGGCAACTAGAATGATAAAAGGGTTGGAGCACCTTCCCTATGAAGAAAGGTTAAAACGCTTGGGGCTCTTCTGCTTGGAGAAACGACGGCTGAGGGGTGACATGATTGAGGTTTATAAGATTATGAATGGGATTGAGCAGGTTGCGAAAGAAGTACTTTTCTCCCTTTCTCACAATACAAGAACTCGTGGGCACTCCATGAAATTGCTGAGCAGTCGGGTTAGAACAGATAAAAGGAAATACTTCTTCACCCAAAGAGTGATTAACATATGGAATTCACTGCCACAGGAGGTGGTGGCAGCTACAAGCATGGACAGTTTCAAGAGGGAATTAGATAAACATATGGAGCAGAAGTCCATCAGTGGCTATTAGCCACAGGGTATAGATGGGAGCTCTCAGCCTGGGGCAGGTGATGCACTCTATTCTTGGTGCTGGAGGGGGCAGCAGTGGGAGGGCTTCTAGTGTCCTGGCCCCACTGCTGGACCTCCTGATGGCACCTGGTATATTTTGGCCGCTGTGTGACAGAGTGTTGGACTGGATGGGCCATTGGCCTGATTCAACATTGGCTTCTCTTATGTTCTTATGTTCTCTTATGTTCTTATGTACCTTTACCTTATGTAGCCAAAGCTTGGCCGAGTTTGTACAGTATATTGTGTGATCGTATGAATCAATTTTTGTACTGCTGCAACCTGCATTGTATATCTGGTCAGACCGGTCAACAACTAAAATGGACTGGGGGTCCGTGTGGAAAGGAGGGGGCACCAAGATTGGTCCGTGCTCAGCGCACCAGTGAGCCTTAATCTGCCCCGGAGCTTCTGAGATCTGATGAGATCAAGCCAGCTGGGGCCATCAAGATCAGGACAGACAGAGATAATAACCATGTTAATTAGGGGTATTCCCAGATGTACGCTGTCTGCGGGCCCCGAAACACGTCTTCTGAAGATCGCAAAAGGGAAAAGAGGAAGTCCCGATATGCAATGGGTTATAAATCTTTTATACATCACTCCTGGCATGTTGCAACTAATTGGAAAAATCAGGCTTCCCCGCTCGATGACTGCCTAGGAAGCGGCGGAAAATGGCCGAGATGATGAAGTTATTAAATTATATTAGAATAAGAGGCAATAAATAAACAGGCTCTCGTAAAACTGGGTTATATCTGCACGCTGCTGGAACGAGAAAGGCAGGGACAGCGTGCGGCCATTTTGTTGTTAAAAAAAAAAAAAGAATCGAGTTGGTGACGCAGCCATTTTGTTGAATATTTTTAAAAAGGAAGGATTGGGTGGGTTACGGGAGACACTTGGGAGAGGGTCTTTTCAAGGATCCTTCCCGGGATCACAGCTGATGATCTGTTTAAATCAGGGAAAGCTCTTTACCCCTGGATCTAATGCAAAGTCGGTCTTCAGACCTTGCGGAATGTTGACCTACCATTGGAAACTTCCCCACTGCCTCCACTGCCTTGAAAATTTGAAGTGGTTTAGTGTTTAAGAGCCAGTGTGGTTTAGTGGTTAAGGGTGGTGGACTCTAATGCGGGAGAACCGGGTTTGATTCCCCGGTCCTTCAAATGAAGCTGGCTGGGTGACCTTGGGCCAGTCACAGTTCTCTCAGAGGTCTCAGCCCCACCTGCCTCACAGGGTGTCTGTTATGGGGAGAGGAAGGGAAGGCGGTCGTAAGCTGCTCTGAGGCACACGCTTCTGGAAACGACGGCTGAGGGGTGACATGATCGAGGTTTATAAGATTGTGTGTGGGATGGAGCAGATAGAGAAAGAAGTCCTTTTCTCCCTTTCTCACAATACAAGAACTCGTGGGCACTCAATGAAATTGCTAAGCAGTCGGGTTAGAATGGATAAAAGGAAGTCCTTCTTCACCCAAAGAGTGATTAACATGTGGAATTCACTGCCACAGGTGGTGGTGGCAGCTACAAACATGGACGGCTTCAAGAGGGAATTAGACAAACATATGGAGCAGAGGTCCATCAGTGGCTATTAGCCACAAGGTATAGAGAGAAACTCTCGGTCTGGGGCAAGTGATGCTCTGTATCCTTGGTGCTTGGCGGGGGGTCAACAGTGGGAGGGCTTCTAGTGTCCTGGCCCCACTGCTGGACCTCCTGATGGCACCTGGTATTTTTGGCCACTGTGTGACACAGAGCGTTGGACTGGATGGGCCCTTGGCCTGATTCAACATTGGCTTCTCTTATGTTCTTATGTCTGGAGCAAGGGATGCTCTGTATTCTTGGTGCTTGGGGGGGGGCAACAGTGGGGAGGGGCTTCTAGTATCCTGGCCCCACTGCTGGACCTCCTGAGGGCACCTGGTATTTTTGGCCACTGTGTGACACAGAGTGTTGGACTGGATGGGCCATTGGCCTGGTCCAACATTGGCTTCTCTTATGTTCCTTTGGATAATGAGGAACGGGTTATAAAAACCAAATCTTCTTCTTCTTCTTCTTCTTCTTCTTCTTCTTCTTCTTCTTCTTCTTCTTCTTCTTCTTCTTCTTCTTCTTCTTCTTCTTCTTCCTCCTCCTCCTCCTCCTCCTCCTCTTCTTCTTCCTCCCTCTTCCTCCCTCTTCCTCCTTGTCCTCCTCCTCCTTGTCCCCTTCTTCTTCCTCTTCCTCCTCCTCCCGGTGGACAGGCCTCGCCAGTCTATGCCCTCCACAGTAATGCAACTAAGGCCAGCCTGGTATCAGTTTAAAAAAGGCTTTACTCTCCATAAAATAGAATTTTTCCCATAAAGTAGAATTTTTGCTCACAAGACTCCACAACTTAGAGGGAACATTGCCCAGATTTACGACTGATTTCCAGGCGACAGAAATCAGTTCCCCTGTGTTGTATAGTGGGTTAGACGCATAATGAAACCACGGACAACGGTGTAGTGATCAGCATGGTTCGTTATTATACAACGCAAGACAAAGTTACCTGGCCAGGAGGCCAACTATATACAAGCGAAGGGGACGCCCCCTGGTGCCATTGGCGGGTTTGAATTCCCGCCGCCGTTCCCATTGGTTCCCCTAGGCGGGAGCCAGGAACCCCAGTCCCATTGTTCACAGGACCTCAAGCTCAGGCTCTTCGCTGATGGCCCGTAGTGGTCTGCGGACACAACACCCTGGATCAAAAGGCTGCTTCGGAAGGTGGACTCTATGGCATTGTACCCGACTGAAGTCCCTCCCCTCTCCAAACCCTGCCAGTTTGGTGTAGTGGTTGAGACCGCGGACTCTTAATCTGGGAGAACCGGGTTTGATTCCCCACTCCTCCACTTGCACCTCCTGGATGACCTTGGGCAAGCCATCGTTCTGGCATGGCTGTTCTTGAAAAAGAGCAGTTTCTGTCAGAGCTCTCTCAGCCCCACCTTCCTCACAGGGTGTCTGTTGTGGGGAGGGGAAGGGAAAGGAGTTTGTAAGCCGCTGTGAGACACTTTTGGGTAGTGAAGGGCGGGGCATAAATCCAATCTCCTCCTCCTCTTCTACCTCACAGGGTGTCTGTTGCAGGGAGGGGAAGGGAAAGGAGTTTGCAAGCCGCTCTGAGACACTTTTGGGTAGTGAAGGGCGGGGCATAAATCTAATCTCCTCCTCCTCCTCTTCTTCTTCTTCCTCTTCCTCCTCCTCCTCTTCTTCTTCATTAGGCTCCATCCCCAACATCTCCAAGGATTTCCCAACGCAGAATTGGTAAGCCTAGCAAGCCGTGGAACCAGGGCTATTTTGGGGCAGGAACCCACAGGAACGGAGTTCCGGCTGGCTCCTGAGATGGCCACACCCAGCAGAAATTCATTAGCATAATAGGCCACACCCAAAAGCAGAAACTCATCAGGACTGGCTACATTAGGGGTGTGTGGCCTAACATGCAAAGGAGTTCCTGCTACAAAAAAAAGCCCTGGGTTTTGATGACAAACAAGGTAAACAGAATAAGAAGCAAAAGGTGGGTGTGGCTGGATGACCACACTCCTGGTAACATGGGGTATGGCCTAATATACTAATGCGCCATGATGTCAGGGGTGTGGCCTAATATGCTAATGAATTTCTGCTGTTGGGTGTGGCCTATTATGCTAATGAGTTCCTGCTGGGCTTTTTCTACAAAAAAAGCCCTGTGTGGAACACTGCATTTTGCAGGGCGCTAGACCTCAAGAGGAAAGTATACATGCCTACAAACCGTTCCCAACCCCCTCCTCCATGCATAGATTGTGCTCGCATTCAGAATATCTGAACAGAAAGATAATGAACTACTATCCTTCCACCTGTTAAGACAATACTACACATATGGATTTGGAGGCACAACGATACACCTCTCAGCCTCGACAGCCGTGATGAACATTCCTTTCCCCCCAGAGTCAGATTTCCTGAAAATTAGAAGCGAGCGCAATAGTAACGCTGTCAGCGGCAAGAGATGCATGTGGTGTCATTTCAGCCGAGGGATATTTCGAGATTGGCTGCGTATTCCCAAAGGAGGGAGAGATGTCTTTTGCGGGAGTGGAAACCCGACTTTTGCTGGAGCGTAGATGGGATGTCAGAAAGTGTGTGCTAATTAGTTAATTGGCTGATGACCCCTTGGCTAGATTGGTTTCTTTTCTGCAGGAAGCTGGGGCCGTGGAGAAAGAGAGATGTTTTTGCAAGCTGAGAACCTGCTTTGCAGCTCCAAAGAAAGGGGCCGCATTTTGGACAAAGTAAATACAGGCTTTCTGTTCGGGGGCGGTGGCCCCAGACTGAACTCACCTGCCCCAAGAAGAGAAGAAGAGATTGGGTTTATATCCCACCCTTCACTACCTGAAGGAGTCTCAGAGCGGCTTACAAACCCCTTTCCCTTCCTCTCCCACAACAGTCAACCTTTCAATAAAGTTTCAATAAACTTTATTTTTTAAAAAAGGGCAGAGAGGAGGACAAGGAGGAGATTGGTTATACCCCGCCATTCACTACCCAAAGGAGTCCCAGAGAGGCTTACAAACTCCTTTCCCTTCCCCTCCCCACAACAGAGACCCTGTGAGGGAGGTGGGGCTGAGAGTGCTCTTGACAGAAACTGCTCTTTTTCCAGAACAGCTCTGACAGAACTATGGCTTGCCCAAGGTCATCCAGCAGCTGCAAGTGGAGGAGTGGGGAATCAAACCCAATTCTCCCAGATTAGAGTCTGCACACTTAACCACTACACCAAACTGGCTCCGTTAGGTAGGCCCTGGAGTTTTCCCACGATTACAAGTGATCTTCATACTTTACAGTGTGCCTTGGAGTTTCCCACGATTACAAGTGATCTTCATGCACTTTACAAGGTGTGCACTGAAGAGAAACAGTGGCTTCACAGGAAGCGGGACTTTGTCAAATACCATAGAGTCGTAGTACAAATGTTAAGTCCTAGAGTGACTTCACATGCCCGCTGAGCTACCTCCCCTTACCCAAACACTGTGCATCCCAGGGACCACCCCCAAATCTCCAGGAATTTCCCAAACCAGAATCATAGAAGAATCACAGAATCATAGAGTTGGAAGGGACTTCCAGGGTTCATCTAGTCCAGCCCCCTGCACAATGCGGGAAATTCACAAATACCTCCCCCCATACACACACGCAGTGACCCCGGCTCCATACCCAGAAGATGACAAAAAACCTCCAGGATCCCTGGCCAAAATGGCCTGGAGAAAAACTGCTTCCTGACCCCGAAGTGGCGACCAGCATTCCCCTGGGCGTGTAAGAAAGGACCATGAGAACTAAGCACTGAGGCAACCCTTCCTGCCCTCCCTCTCGTGATCTTCCTAAGTTTGCAGAATCAGCATGGCTGTCAGATGGCCATCTAGCCTCTCGGTCTGAAAACCTCCAGAGAAGGAGAGCCCATCACCTCCCAAGGAAGCCTGTTCCACTGAGGAACCGCTTTAACTGTCGGGAAATTCTTCCTAAGGTTTAGCCTGAAAACTCGTCTCATTTAATTTCAACCCGTTGGTTCTGGCAAATTCACTGCCACAGGAGGTGGTGGCAGCTACAAGCATGGGCAGTTTCAAGAGGGAATTAGATAAACATATGGAGCAGAAGTCCATCAGTGGCTATTAGCCACAGGGTATAGATGGGAATTCTCAGTCTGGGGCAGGTGATGCACTCTATTCTTGGTGCTGGGGGAGGGGCAGCCGTGGGAGGGCTTCTAGTGTCCTGGCCCCACTGCTGGACCTCCTGATGGCACCTGGTATATTTTGGCCACTGTGTGACAGAGTGTTGGACTAGATGGGCCATTGGCCTGATTCAACATTGGCTTCTCTTATGTTCTTATGGTCCAACCTTCTAGGGCAACAGAAAACAACCACACGCCATCCTCTGTACGACAGCCCTTCAAGTACTCGAAGATGGTGATCATCTCACCTCCCCATCGTCTCCTCCCCAGGCTAAACATACCCAGCTCCTTCAGCCTCTCCTCACAGGACTTGGTCTCCAGACCCCTCTCACCATCTTCATTGCTGTTATGTATTGGGATGGAATCATTCCTGATTGAATCGCCCCGGAGACTGGCTGAGCTTGGAGCACAAGAACAATAGCCTGCCAGGATTCCGAAAGTAACCAATCAAGTAGTAATGTTACGTAAATAGCCTGTCACAGGGAGTGGGGTGTGTTTGGTTGTGGCAATGGCATGCTGTTTAACAGAGCTCTGGAGCACTGGCAGATTAACCATTAAGCAGATCAAGCACGTGCTTAGGGCACCAGGGCCAACGGGGGCACCACAAAGTTGGGGAAAGGGTGAAAAGGGAAAAAAACAATAACAACGAATGAAGATTTATAAAATAGATGTTGTATTGCATTTTTGTAGAGAAGAGAGAAGAGAAGAGATTGGATTTATACCCCGCCCTTCACTACCTGAAGGAGTCTCAGAGCGGCTTGCAAACTCTTCTCCCTTCCCCTCCCCACAACAGACACCCTGTGAGGTGGGTGGGGCTGAGAGAGCTCTGACAGAAACTGCTCTTTTTCAAGCTCTTATCAGGGCCATTTGTGATTGGGAAAGCACTCTCTAGATTAGACTTCTTTCTCTCCTTTCGTTTGCAACCTGAATGTGAATAAATGGCCCCGGTCACACGGGCCAGAAAACGCGCGGGGGAGGCGTGGCATTTTGCCCCGGAGCTAAATAAGGCGCGGTAGCCCGACCGATCTCACAGGCCACCGGGTTTCTACGCACCAGCTCTGCGCCGCGATCACACCGCGCTGCTGCAGCGCGGCAAAACAGCAGCACAGCAGACCACGCAAGTGCGAAGTGCGCATGCGCCGTTGGGGGGGCGGGCCGCTGTCAGTGACTTGTGTGTGCGCATGCGCTGTCCAGCGTTGGTGCGCATCCCAGGGAAACTTACAACATCCGGAAACCCCGGGGACATGGGCGGGCGTCGGAAGCCGCGGGATACCGGCGCTCCCGTGATCAGACGCCAGCCTTTGCCCCGGGGTTTCCGGAAGCTAGTACCTCGGACCTACTAGTTTTTTACCCCGCGTTTTCGGAGGGAAGCCGCGGGTTGGCCACGGGAGCCCTACGCCTCTCAGATGTGCTCGTATGAACGCGCACGGAAAGTCCGCAGGACTCCCGTGACTTCAGCGCAGCAAATGCTCCGTGTGGACGGGGCCAATGTAAGTTTAATTTTTTTTGCAATATCCTTGGGAGATTTATTGACTGCACTCCGTAGCATGCTTCTACGACTGGGGCAAACTTGGTGATATTAACCAAATATCCCAATACCGGCAACCCTAGGGAATTCTCTTAAAATGTGATCCTCTTCGGCTCTCATTTACCTGTGTAAACTGGGCATGGGTGCACTGTTCTTTCGATTCTAAGCCTAGGCCCTTTCGTTCCTTTCCTGTTGCAGTGCCTTCGGCAGTGTGTTTTGGCTTCCCGAATATTTGGATACCAAAACTATCAGGCTCCGAGAAAACTAATAACCCGCTCCCATTACATCTCGATGATGTGACAGCGGCCGCGACAGCGCTCGCGTGCGGAGGCGCCATCCCTACAATGGCTTACGGGACCGGTTTTACCACTGGCGTGTGATTTCATTCATTAGAGCAAGGCAGCTGATGAAAACATCTGAAGCACGGCGAGTTATTAGGAAAGAAAGCTTGGGAGACTAATGAGTGGCTCGGCGAGGGACCCCCGAGCCGCCGGAAAGGCTCCCGCCGATGTGGTTTCGCTTCTTCAGTTTTTCGCCAGGTGTAAATCAATCCGGGCGTTTGCGTTATCCCAGAATGTCACACAAGCACATTGCGTCCGAGGCGACGGATGTCTTCGTCAATCATCAGTGCATGATTGGGAAGGGGAGGAACCAAAGGCAGAGACGGAAGGAGAAGAAGTGGTCTATTTGGTATCTCTTAGCTGTGAAACGGTGGACTCCGTGGATGAACAGGCCACAAGCCGAGCGATCGGTTCAGCTTTACTTGTGATTTCAGCAAGAGGAGGGCAAGACTCCAGAGCAGGGGCGGATGAAGGCTCACTGGTGCCCTAAGCAGCACTGACCAGTCTCGGTGCCCCCCTCCTTTCCACACTGACCCCCAGCCCATTTCAGTGGTTGACCTGTCTGACCAGATCTACAATGCAGGTTGCAGCAATACAAAAATTTATCCATATGATAACACAATATACTGTTGAGCAGTGGAACAGACTGCCTCGGGAGGTGGTGGATGCTCCTTCGCTGGACGTTTTCAAGCGGAGACCGGACGACCATCTTTCGGGTATGTTGTAGGGCTGTCTTTTGGCTATGCTCCTGCAGAGGCTCTACCACTGAGCCACGGCGCCTCTCCCATCCCGGTTCTAAGGCTCTGTGGCCCCTCTCTACCAAAAAAGTGTGCTTCATTCCCACCCACCCCCATCCTCAAATGAAAACATAAATAGCAGAATCTGCTTGTAAGAACTTAGAGTGGCAGGGGGCAGGGAGGGAACCTATCGCCATGGCAACCGCCTCGAAGAAAACACTGTCTTCCCTTGGGCAGGGGAACTACATAAAACAAGGGCTTGAAAGTTGCTTTCTGAAAAGCTAGGAACAAATCACGGATATTTTATCAACTGGACTGCCCGAAGCATTCACGAGTGCCAGGATACAGAGGGAGACGGCATGTAGACGGAGGGCTGGTGGGCAGGCCCGCTGGGTTCGTGTTTCGGTTGAGATGGAATTCTGCTGAGAGTGGTGGGAAGGTGAAGAACATCAGAAGAGCCCTGCTGGAACAGTCCATCTAGCCCAGCATCCTAAAAACATCAGAGGAACCCTGCTGGGTCAGGCCAGTAGTCCATCTCGTCCAGCATCCTGTCTACCACTGTGGCCAATTCAGTACCTGAAAAGGTTAGTCCAAAACAAAAGAGGGCCAAATTTAAAATCCACTTTAAAAACATACACAAATTAAAACATTATATAGGGGCCCATTCATACCTCATAAAGAATTGTGAAAATATACAAGGGCTGATAAAATAGACCTGACGCGTTCCGGCCTTAGCAGGCCTTCTTCAGAGGTCTAATACAAAATGCCTATGGAACACATTGGCTATTATATAAACAGAAATGCATACAACCATACATACATAAAGTTTGAAATCAATAAAGACCAGGAAACAAAGGAAAGTTTAACCACTGGGCACGGAAGAAAAATACAAAATTGCAAGTGAGGCCTCCAGTACAATCACATGTCCAGTGGTGCTCCTCTCTGGTCAATTATATATTTTTTCAGAAATTGTATGGCCAATTGTTCCATAAAATGTTCCTTCAATTAAAAGCATGGGCCCCTATATCATGTTTTAATTTGCTTTTAACTGAAGCAACATTTTTTGGAACATTTGGCCATACAATCTTTGAAAAGAAAAAAATATATAATTGACCAGAGAGGAGTATCACTGGACATGTGATTGTACTGGAGGCCTCATTTGCAATTTTGTATTTTTCTTCCTTGCCCAGTGGGTAAACTTTGGAACCTTTGTTTTCTGGTCTTTATGGTTTCTAAATTTTCTGTATGTATGGTTGTATGCATTTCTGTTTATACAATAGCCAATGTGTTCCATATGTATTTTGTATTAGACCTCTGAAGAAGGCCTGCTCAGGCCGAAACGCGTCAGGTCTATCTCATCAGCCCTTGTGTATATTTTTATAATTTTTTATGAGGTATGAATGGGCCTTTATATAAGGTTTTAATTTGTGTTTAATAAATACATGTATGTTTTTGTATGTTTTCTAAGTGAATTTTAAATTTGACCCTCTTTTGTTTTGGACCAACCTTTTCAGGTACTCAGTTCTGGTCACCACATCTCAAAAAGGATATTATAGCATTGGAAAAAGTGCAGAGAAGGGCAACTAGAATGACAAAAGGGTTGGAACACCTTCCCTGTGAAGAAAGGTTGAAACACTTGGGGCTCTTTAGCTTGGAGAAACGACGCCTGAGGAGTGACATGATCGAGGATTATAAGATTATGAATGTGATTAAGCAGGTTGAGAAAGAAGTACTTTTCTCCCTTTCTCACAATACGAGAACTCGTGGGCACTCCATGAAATTGCTGAGCAGTTGGGTTAGAACAGATAAAAGGAAGTCCTTCTTTATCCAAAGAGTGATTAACATATGGAATTCACTGCCACAGGAGGTGGTGGCAGCTACAAGCATGGACAGCTTCAAGAGGGAATTAGATAACCATATGGAGCAGAAGTCCATCAGTGGCTATTAGCCACAGGGTATAGATGGGAACCTCAGTCTGGGGCAGGTGCTGCACTCTATTCTTGGTGCTGGAGGGGGCAGCAGTGGGAGGGCTTCTAGTGTCCTGGCCCCACTGCTGGACCTCCTGATGGCACCTGGTATATTTTGGCCGCTGTGTGACAGAGTGTTGGACTAGATGGGCCATTGGCCTGATTCAACATTGGCTTCTCTTATGTTCTTATGTTAACCAAGTCCCTCCCACCAGTGGCAGGGGTGGGTGGGACCTAGCAACTCTAGCCAGTAGGGTTGTGCCAGCTCTTTCCCCCCATACCATGAGTCGGTGTGCAGGGTGGGGGCTGGGGAATCATCATCCACCCTGGGATACTCGAAGACGTGTCTGTGCCGTCAGTCATGGCTAGTCAAATAAAGAGGACATCTATCAAGGGTTTTGTTAGGTATTGACCCTGAATTTTACTTGCAAAAAGGATTTAGCTTGAGGACGCATAACAATGGCTTGCTAGGATCCTAGTAGGGAGACTGGGATCCTGGAGAAAACCAGTTGGGAGACAATGGAGTGTAAACAGCCTATCGTTGGGAGTGGGGTGTGTTTTGGGTGTAACCAGGGCTATTTTTGGGCAGGAGCGCACAGGAACGGAGTTCCGGCTGGCTCCCGAGTTGGCCACGCCCAGCAGGAATTCATTAGCATAACAGGCCACACCCAACAGCAGGAACTCATTAGGATTGGCTACATGAGGGCTGTGTGGCCTAACATGCAAAGGAGTTCCTGCTACAAAAAAGCTCTGGGTTTTGACAACAAACAAGGTAAACACCTTGTTTTGACAAACAAACAAGAATAAGAAGCAAAAGGTGGGTGTGGCTGGATGACCACACATCTGATAACATGGGGATGTGGCCTAATATGCTAATAGGCTGTGCTGTCAGGGTGTGGCCTAATATGCTAATGGATTTCTGCTGTTAGGTGTGGCCTATTATGCTAATGAGTTCCTGCTGGGCTTTTTCTACAGAAATAGCCCTGGGTGTAACCTTTTCCAGGCATAAATACATAAACACAATTTCAAGGAGAAAGAAGAGAGCTTAAAAATAAATAGGGGCATGGTTTCCTGTCCTGAAAAACACAAAAGGCTCTACATCTTACAACAGCACTACAGATAAGATTAGAATCTCAACAGCCAATCCACATACAAAAGAACCTCCTCAGGAAACCTCCTCAGGAAACAATCCACAGACAAAAGAACCTCCTCAGGAAAGCTCCTCCATTAGCATTTTCACAGCCTGGGGGGACTCCTGCAAGAGAATGACTCAGCCCTGCCCCACCTTCCTGAGTAGAGATAAATTACCTGCCTACCATTTTTTCTTCTCACCTTGACACAGAGAGGACTCCATCTTTCTGTGTTATATCTCTGAGGATGCCTGTCACAGCTACTGGCGAAACGTCAGGCTCTACAGTGCCAAGACCACGGCCACACAGCCCGGAAAATCTACAGCAACGGATTATGCGAAAGTCCTCTGTCTGGGACCCCAGAGAGCTGCAGACAGTCTGAGTAGACGATACTGAATGTGATGGACCAAGGGTCTTATTCAATACAATCCAAGCGTTCATGTGTTCAGGACCACACAGGAGGGGGGAATTTCAGACTTCATTGAACTCACTCCAGTTTGTTTTTTTCCTGCCGAGTTATCAGTGAAACTCCCCCTAGTACAACGGTAAGGGAGTGCAAAGCTATCTACATTCGGGCGAAGGGCTTTTCTCCCTCCCCGCCTCCTCCTCCCTCTACATTTCGTCTTCTTAATGCTGTTATTTAAAGGCTGCTCTATGTGTCCTTAATAGATTGCTCTGCTCAGCCAGCTGCTGGGTGGTTTGCCTGTGCTTCCCCGTCTGCCGTGAAGAGATAAGTGCCCGACACATGTTCGAATTAAGCCATTATCACCCCGAAAGAAGTAAGGCTCCTCCTTATTGGGATATTTGGTAAATATAGCAGGGTTTTGCCCAATCATAGACGCATGGTACGGAGTGAGGTAAATAAATCTCCCAAGAAGTATATTGCACAAAAGGTGAACTTGCATTGATTCGAGTAGATCCAGTTCGCATTCAGCTTGCAGTCGAAAGGAGAGAGAGAAGCGTAATCTAAAGAGGATTTTCCCTATCACAAATGGCCAGCTTGTCTGGCATCATGTGTGTGGGAGTATGAGGGCATTGTCTCCTCCTGCAGAGACATGTGCCTCCATGGAAGGCCATGTGTAGAGAGGGAGAGGACAAAGGGAGAGAGAGGAGAAAGCAGAGGGCAGCTCCCAGTTTAAGAAAAAGAGAGGCCAGCTTGTCTGGCATCATGTGTGTTGGAGTATGAGGGCATTGTCTCCTCCTGCAGAGATGTGCATCTCCATGGAAGGCCATGTGTAGAGAGGGAGAGGACAAAGAAGAGAGAGGAGAGGAGAGGAGAGGGCAGAGAGCAGCTCCCAGGTTAAGACAAAGAGAGGCCAGCTTGTCCGGCATCATGTGTGTGGGAGTATGAGGGCGTTGTCTCCTCCTGCAGAGACATGTGTCTCCATGGAAGGCCATGTTAGAGAGGGAGAGGACAAAGTGAGAGGCGAGGTCAGAGAGCAACTCCCAGGTTAAGACAAAGAGAGGCCAGCTTGTCTGGCATCATGCGTATGGGAGTATGAGGGCATTATCTCTACAGGAAAGACCTGAAGAGACATATGTCTCTATGGAAGGCCATGTGAGGACAAAGGGAGAGAGAGGAGGAGTCAGAGGGCAGCTCCCAGGTTAAAACAAAGAGAGGCGTCCCATTCAAGGAGACACTCTTAGAATGATGTTTTTGTTGCAAACATGCTATGTGGAAAATAATATATATAAAAAGAATGATGTAGCGCCCCCCTCCCAGTGTCCCGGCATACTGAATCACTCACTCCAATGCTCCTGTGCTCAAATGTTGCAAAGCATTAAAGCATCCTTGTGCGTGGAAACGCAATCACACATGGGCACAAATGCGGATCTCCGCCCAGACTTGGAAAGCTCTGGTAAAAATTGCCCGTCAGGCTTTCAGGTGCCAGTAAAACAGCGCGCAAGGAGGGCAATTGCACAAAAGGTTTGTTTGTTTGTTTATATATTTATTCGATTTACACCCCGCCCTCCCTGCTGAAACAGGCTCAGGGCGGAAGAGCAAGGCCCGGGCAAACCCGATCTTGTCAGATCTCAGAAGCTAAGCAGGGCCGACCTGGGGAAGTATTTGGATGGGAGACCTCCAAGGAATACCAGGGCCGGGACGCAGAGGCAAGCATATCAAGCCACCTCTCTGAAAAACATCCAAGCCCCCAGCAGGGGCCGCCAGAAGTCACCGTGACCTCCAGGCAAGCAAGCACAAGCACGACTCCGTCGCTCGGCCACTGAGCCACAGCCCCTTCCCACAGCTGCGAGAGCCAGTTTGGTGTAGTGGCTAAGAGTGGCAGAACCAGGTTCGATTCCCCACTCCTCCACAGGCGACCGGCTGGATGACCTTGGGTCAGTCACAAGTTCTCTCAGAGCTGTTTTCTCAAGAGCCGTTCTCTCAGGACTCTCTCAGCCCCTGCCTACCTCACTTACTTAAAGAATCATTAAAATCTACAAAACATCAGTCAACTGACTCATTATTTATTCTGCAGTGTACACAATAATATAATTAAAAACATAGGACCTGAATATAGAGCCAGTTTGGTGTAGTGGTGAAGTGGGCGGACTCTAATCTGGGAGAACTGGGTTTGATTCCCTACTCCTCCACTTGCAGCTACTGGATGACCTTGGGCAAACCATAGTTCTGTCAGAGCTGTTTTTGAAAGAGCAGTTTCTATCTGAGCTCTCTCAGTCGCTCTGAGACTCCTGAGTGAAGGGCGGGGTATAAATCCAACTCTCCTTCTCCTTCTTCCTCTTCCTCCTCTTCTTCCCCTCCTCCCCTTCCTCCTCCTCCTCTTTCTTCTTCCCACTACTACACCACCATAATGACTCTTAGAAAGTCTAGAAAGTTCTGCAACGCAGCACAGAGTTACAAGGCAAGGGGAGCGATTAGATCCCTGGGATTTTGGCCCCCAAAATTCATATTTTTAATAACGGCGGAGAGGCTTATCAACAAATAAAAGCGTCTAAAGTACCACAGCAAACTCATTTGCTTTCACTGGCTCTCGGGAGGGAAGTTGGGCATCACAAAGCCCTCGATGCAGCGCAAAATTAAGATCTGTGTCCCTCAGGAGGGAGCCAGGTGACAGGTGTATACCGAGCTAATAGCTTTTGGGGGGGAGAAAACAAATCTTGGAAGGATTATATATTCGCTATTGTGAAATCTGCAAGAACAAACTGCTTGCCGCGAAACGTCAGCTCGCTTGCTAACAAGGCCTGGGAGCGATTCAGCCGTCACATATATCACGGCCCGGCTCTCCTGGCACAGAGATACTTCATGTTTATTTGCCGCCTCCTTCACCCACCAGCTGGGCTTTCTAGATTTTCTCCGGCTTCTACCCCCAAGAAAACAATGCAGTACTAATTAAATTAACATGGGAGGGGCTGTCGCTTGCGGGGTGAGGCACATGCTTGGCATACAAGGCTGGTAAAGCTGGTTCCTCAGGCGTGGGTGCCTCGCAGAGACAGACGTGCTCTGCAAATGTCGGAAACAATCTGGAATCGGATTCGTGGGGGAGAGCCGCGTTGGTCTGAAGCGGCAGAACAAAGCTTAAACACAGTGTTATGTCCTGAATGTGAATCGCTCCTATCTATTCACATGTTAAGCTTGAGTCTGAATGCGGCTCTTCAGATGTCGCATTGCTATTGGTCGGTTTCTGCGGAACCTGTGTAATTACCCAATCACTGAGTGATATTGTTGCAAAGAGGGAACGGTCCTGATTGGCCTTTATCCCTGCATTCTGATTGGTCTTTAACTTGTAATGGGTGTGGCTTTGACAGCACGGGAGAATTTAAAAGAAGGAGCTGTGCTCCCCTTGTTGTCTGTGTGTTCCTGACTTACAGTTGCCGTTTAATAAAGCTGGAATCACTTGAAGCTGAATCCTTTGTTGAGTCTCATACGTAACACACAGCAGCACTTTTAAGACCGGCAAAGTTTTATTCTGGGTATCACCTTTCGTGTGCATGCCCTCTTCCCCAGATAACTTTGAAACAGACTTCACCAACTATTACATATCCAGGGCTCTTTTTGTAGAAAAAGCCCAGCAGGAACTCATTAGCGTAATAGGCCACACCCAACAGCAGAAACTCATTAGCATATTAGGCCAGACCCCTGATAGCACAGCTCATTAGCATATCAGGCCACACATCCCATGTCACCGGAAGTGTGGTCATCCAGCCACGCCCACCTTTTGCTTCTTATTCCGTTTACCTTGTTTGTTGTCAAAACCCAGGGCTTTTTTGTAGCAGGAACTCCTTTGCATGTTAGGCCACACACCCCTAATGTAGCCAATCCTGATGAGCTTCTGCTGTTGGGTGTGGCCTATTATGCTAATGAGTTCCTGCTGGGCGTGGCCAACTCGGGAGCCAGCCGGAACGCCGTTCCTGTGCGTTCCTGCCCCAAATAGCCCTGCATACAGGTAGAGATAGATTCAGGTGGGTAGATTTAGATGGGACCAAGAAAGTCTCTGGGAACCTTTCGGTAAGATATCAACACTATTGTTCCTTTGATGCAATCACATCAGCATATTCTCAGGTATCATTTTGGGGTATACATATACCCAAGCTACCCATGTTATGTGTGTGTGTGTAACTCTAAACTCAAGATGCTGGTCACCTTGCTCTTTAGTCAGGTGCAGCGGTTAGAAGCATGGATTCTAATCTGGGAGAACCAGGTTTGATTCCCCACTCCTCCACATGCAGCTGCTGGTGTGACCTTGGGTCAGTCATATAAGTTCTTTCAGAGCTGTTCTCTCAGGGGTAGTTCTCGAGAGAGCTCTCTCAGCCCCACCTACCTCACAGGGGAGGGGAACGGAAAGGAGATTGTAAGCCGTTCTGAGACTCCTTCGGGTAGTGAGGGATGGGGTATAAAGCCAATTTGCCCCCCTTCCCCTCTAATCTTCTGGACAGACGTAAATCCCTTCAAGACTGGTAGATACAATCTCTTCCCCAAAATCTATTTCCCCCCATTTCACCCTATTCTTCTTAGCCAGCCAGTGTTTCTAGTACGTATTTCATTGTGTGTTTTGCCTTCTAGTAGTTTTCAATAAATAGTTCAACATCAGCCTGGTTCATTTGAGAGTACTCTAGAGGAAGGATCTTGGCGTGCAAAGGTGGAAAAGGTCCCAATTGACCCGATTCTCACTAAGAACTAAATTCCCCAATCATTAATTAATTAGGCCAGATTTGGGAACAGCGGAGGAGAGAAGGTGAACGGCAGCGAGTCACTGGTGCTACTCAAATCAAATTTCAAATTTATTATTACGGCCGATTGACCAGCAGTGCAGTAAAAGAGTACAATAGTAAAATAGGACAATCACAGACAATCATAGTACAAGCCACAAACCCCTGTTAAAACCGTAATTCTATTCCCCAAATTCTAAGCCTTGTCTGAAATTCTCCTCGGTCTGTGCTTTTTGTTAAAAAACTTTCGCTTATTTATTACTAAAAAACAATACTTTGCTACTACCAGAGTTACCGACTTCTTGGTGCCTTCCAACAAATATTTCAGCAGCACAGTATCTGCAGATTTCAAGTAATTGTCCAAGGGTTTAAATTGGGCAAGTAAAGGAAAAATTAGCTGGTGTCTCTCTCTGGCAGTTTACAGTGTAAAAGAATGTGTGTGACTGTTTCAGCTTCTTTATCTGCACATAGACAACATCTTTGACAGATAGGCCAACGGAGATACCTTCCTTGCAGTAAGAGAGAAGAAGAAGAAGAAGAAGAAGAAGAAGAAGAAGAAGAAGAAGAAGAAGAAGGAGAAGAAGAAGAAGAAGAAGAAGGAGAAGAAGAAGAAGAAGGAGAAGAAGAAGAAGGAGAAGAAGGAAGAGGTTGGAGGAGGAGGAGGAGGAGGAGGAGGAGGAGGAGATTGGATTCATACCCCGCCCTTCACTACCCAAAGGAGTCTCAGAGCGGCCTACAAACTCCTTTCCCTTCCCCTCCCCACAACAGACATCCTGTGAGGTAGGTGGGGCTGGGAAAGCTCTGACAGAAACTGCTCTTTTTCAAGAAGAAGGAGGAGGAGAAGAGGAGATTGGATTTATGCCCCCGCCCTTCACTACCCAAGGGAGTCTCAGAGTGGCTTACAAACGCCTTTCCCTTCCCCTCCCCACAACAGACACCCTGCGAGGCGGACGGGGCCGAGAGAGCTCTGACAGAAACTGCTCTTTTTCAAGAACACCTCTGACAGAACTACGGTTTGCCCAAGGTCATCCAGCTGGCGCAAGTGAGTGGGGAATCAAACCCGGTTCTCCCAGATTAGAGTCCACGCACTTAACCGCTGCCCCAAACTGGCATCAAAATGCGTTCTGGAAAACCCCCATCTTGGTGCTGCTGAGAATGGAGAAGCGAAGAACGTATGAAGCTCCCTTATACCGAAACAGACCCTAGGGCCATCAAGTTCAGTATTGTCTACACAGACTGGCAGTGGCTCTCCCGGGACTCGGACAAAGGTCCTTCACATCTAGGGTTGCCAGCCTCCAGGTGGGGCCTGGGGATCTCTTAGAATTACAACTGATTACTTGACGATAGGGATCAGTTCCCCGGGAGAGACTGGAAGCCCCAGAGGACTGACTCAATGAAGTCCCTCCCTCTCCCCAAGCCTCACTTGTCCTCAGTCTCCCCCCTCAAGGAATTTCCCAGATGGAGTTGGCAACATTGTTCACATCGCCTACTGCCTGGCCCTTTTAACTGGAGATGCCGGGGATTGAACCGGGGACCTTCCGTGAGACAAGTAGATACTCTCAGGCCCGTAGCCACGGAGGGGCTCCTTGCACTGCATTGGGAAGGCAGGGAGGAGGCGGCGGTGGGTGCCTGCCTGTCTCCCCCTCCCTGTCGCCGCCGTGATGAACTCCTCTTCTTACTTGGCCCCAATCCCACACTCTGTTCCAGCGCTGTAGAGCCTGGGGAAGTGAAACAAGGAAGGATGGGGAAACCGAGTCCCCGCTGAGGCTGCCTAAATTCCACCCTCTTTTTCTCTGGTGTGGACGGAGGTAACCCTTTAAGCACCAATCCTCCATCTTCAGACAGTTTGGCGTAGTGGTTAGGAGTGCGGACTCTAACCTGGGAGGACCGGGTTTGATTCCCCACTCCTCCGCATGCACCAGCTGGTGTGACCTTGGGCCAGTCACAAGTTATTCCAGAGCTGTTCTCTTACGAGCAGTCCTCGAAAGAGCTCTCTCGGCCCCAGCTACCTCACAGGGTGTCTGTCGTGGGGAGGGGAAGGGAAAGGAGATTGTAAGCTGCTCTGAGACACCTTTGGGTAGTGAAGGGCGGGCTATAAATCCAAATCTCTTCTTTATTTTTATTTTATTATTTTTGTGACATCAGAAGTGATGTAGGGACTTGCCCCCTCCGTCCGTCCCCTCAAATTTTCTGGCAACAGGCCTGCCAGGCTCAAAGTTCTAGGCCTCAACGAATCCTAGAGTATCATATGATCAGTACGAAGATGCCTTGCTAAGGACCTCGGAACATGATAAACATTGTTGGTCCAAATAAGATCCCTTCTGGGGCGGGAAGCCAGCGAACATGGGAATCAAACTGTCATCGGTGGACAAAGATGGCTGCAATCTTAGCCATTAGGCCCCAAGAAGATGTTTGTCTCCATAAGAGCCAAAGTGCCGTCCTTTGTTTTAAATTAACGACTGCGGCCTGAGTTAAAAGCCTGCCATTTCCAGCGGCGCTCGCCAGGGACAATTGTTGCGCCGGAGAGTGATGGGAAAATGGACGCCTTGGCGGAGTGCTAACAATTTAGCCATTAATCTACTCCTAACGCTTTATTACGGTGTCTCGTCTCCCCCCCCAATCTGGCAGGAAATTGTAGCACTCGAGGAGCCCTTTACCCGTCCTCCAGTCATTTCCAACATATAATCATCGCGTCCCTAAAGACTCATACGTGTTTTTGTTACTTGGTCCACAGTTTTCTCTGTCCACAGAGGCATCTCTGAGCCAAACGCACCCAGGCCAGTAGCAAAAAAATAGAAGAGAGAAGAAGAGATGGGATTTATACCCCGCCCTTCACTGCCTGAAGGAGTCTCAGAGCAGCTTAACGCATGGAATTCACTGCCACAGGAGGTGGTGGCAGCCACAAGCCTGGACGGCTTCAAGAAGGAATTAGGTGAACATATGGAGCAGAGGTCCATCAGTGGCTATTAGCCACAAGGCATAGATAGGAGGAACTTTCGCTCTGGGGCAAGTGATGCTCAGTATTCTTGGTGCTTGGGAGAGGGAGGCAGCAGCGGGAGGGCTTCTAGTGTCCTGGCCCCACTGCTGGACCTCCTGATGGTACCTGGTATATTTGGCCGCTGTGTGACAGAGTGTTGGACTGGATGGGCTGTTGGCCTGATCCAACATTGGCTTCTCTTATGTTCTTAAGGCCTCGGCCTCTATGCCCTGTTGTTGGCCCTGCAGAGGTAGTGGTTGGCCACTGTGTGAGACAGGACGCCGGACTAGATGGGCCACTGTTGCCCCCCAAGCACCGAGAATACAGAGCATCACTGCCTCAGACATAGTGTTCCATCTTAGAGGGGAGATTTTGGAGGCAGAGCCTGGGGAAGGCGGGGATTGGGGAGGGGAGGGGCCTCAGCCACAGACTCCACCCTCTGAAGCAGCCATTTTCTCTAGGGGAACTCTCTCTGATGTCTGGAGATCAATTCTAACAGCAGGAGAGCTCCAGTCTCTATCTGGAGGTTGGCGACTGAACTCTCAGCCCACTCCTAAAGCACAGGCTCGGACGTTGGCAACGGTGAATCAAGATGGCGTGAATTTGTAATTCCTTGTCTATTACAGGAAGGTCATCTTCCTTCCCCCCATTCCTGTTCAGCCTACAAGACCTCGTGGTCTTGCCAAAGCCATTGCTCCCTATTTGCTACGCACCCAAGTCGCCTCCTAATTTGCCTTTGCTCCAGTTTCAGCAAAGGACCTGCCAATTTACCAGCTGCCTTCTCTGGTCCTCCAGATTGCTTGCAAACCATCTCATGGACATTGGACGCCACCTCAAGGGCAGGAAACTCTCACAACCAGCTGCAAATACCTCATGGCACCCACCCAGTTATTACTTTGGGACCCAAGAATTGCTTTTTGGTCCCTGAAAGCATGACACTAAGGCTCAGATTGCCTGTGCCTTCTGGCAACTTGGGTACCTAGGGGGGGTGGTTTCAAAAATGTATCAATGTTCCTTACCCACATTTATCTGTAATGTTCAACTGAAGCTCAAATTGATTTGTATCACTGACTGTATTTATTCATTGGTCCATGTCATTTCTTTCATGTTGTTGCTCACATGTTCTAAATGTTTTGTAATCATGTTTTTACACACATTCATTCTCAATTCTTCCAGCATAGCATTTGCATTGCTTTTAGTTATCTTTCTGCTTTTAAGTTTGCTTAACCCACCAATTTTTGCTTTCTGTATTTGTCTAATTGTTTAGGAATTTTGGTAAGCAATTACCTTTGAGTTAGATATGTTTTTAGCTTATAAGTTTTTAGAATTATTAGGATGTCTTGCATTTCCTTTTTGTTGCTTTATAATAATTAGAAGCCTTCATTAGATTTGCTATAGGTAGCATTATGTACAGTAGTCATGTCTCTCTGGAAGATGTGCAGAAGGTCCCTGCAAACACATACACAGAGGCACTCACCCTTCCTTATTTTAAAACATTTTTTTTTAAAAAAAAAAATTCCTTTTGGGTTCCCAGAGATATATTTTTATAGCCGGTATACCTGACTCCCTCACCGAGCCTTCCCCTGTAAATTCTCTCTCTAACTTTGTTCGGCTGTCCTTTCTTTTCTGGTCATATGGAACTCCAACGGCAGCAAAACATCATTTGAAGTGAAGCCATCTTGGCTCACGCCTAGCAAAGACGGCTTCAAGGGGGGAATTGTTACCAGAGGCACTGCCTTTTATTCTTGGGTAGCCCCAAAACAGGGGTGCCCTACTTTCTAACCTGAACCAAAGTCCCCAAAAGCCAGGCACTCTCAGCTTGACCACAGAGTTGGGCTGCAAGTGGTCTGCAAAAGGGATTTCATATTCAGGTTTCATAAGGTGACCTCAGAGCAAGTCTTCCCCCTCCACCCAGCAGAGATTATGCTCATGGAATAACAATGAGTTCCAGAGGTAAGTATTTAAAAGCCACCTGGCACTCTTCAGCACCTTACCCAGCCTTTTGTGTTTCTTTGTCTTTCTTGCCTCTGTCCCTCAAGATACCGGGAAGTCTCCATCAAAGTGTATGTGCAGACGATGTCATCTGACGCTGCCACGTCTGCAAGGGGGGATATGTTAGCCCTGACGCCATTATGGGGCTTTGCTATGGACTGTTTGCTGTTGCCACATGGTCTGTCTAGACTGTAAAATGGATGCCAAGGTAGAAGCCCATAGAGAAAGGAAAAAGCTGTCTTTTTACTCTGAGGGACTCCATTACATACCTGCTGCATGTCACCTACACAGATTGATTAAGGGCCATACAGCAGACAAAGGACTTTTCCTCTGCCAGTGCATGAAGGGATTACCCAGTCAAGCATTCAAATTGTTAACGACCCTTCCTGATGCTAATCAGGGACAATCAGGAAGTCTCCCACCTTTTGTTTACCTGGCCAGCAAGTCCTATAATCCATTCAACTAGACACCCAACACCTGGCTTCTATTGTTAAATCCAGACCATGCCTCTCTGGAAGCCCATTGGTCAAACCTAAGGTCTGCCTCTACTGACATCACACACCCCTGGGACTCATCATTGGTCCAGGTAATCTTTTGTTCTCACCTGAGACCAGCCCCCAGGGCCACCCATTGGGCTGCATTGTCTTACAGTGGGTATATCCCAGAACTCACATGGCCTTAGTGTGTGTGTCTCTGCCATGATCCAAAATGGCAGGCCACCCCTGAACTCTCTGAGTTTAGGCCAGAATCCATGGACCTCTGCACATCTGACAGGTAGTATCACCTCTCCATAAGCCATCAATCCCCTCTGCTTTCTTAGTTCTATTTTCTCTGTGTGAATGTTTGAATACTGTTTGTGTGTTTTTGAATGGATAGATAAGGATTAAGATTATATTCAGTAAAATAATATTTTATTAATTATACCTGGACTCTGTGTCTTTTACTGGGAACCATTACAGACTAGCAGCATTCTCTGTATATACAGGCGAGAATCCAATAATAATAATAATAATAAACCAATTGCTATATTTAAAATAGAGCAATTGGGCTAACAAGCGGCCGTTTCCGCCATTTTGCAAAACGTCTATCAAAAAGGGATTTTGTCCAGACCTTGCTGGGCAACCTTGCGACGGTCACACATGTTCTCCCAGCCGAATCTCCCTCACAGGGTTGTTGTGAGGACAAAAATGGAAGACAGGAGAATGATGTCAGCGGCGTTGGGTCCACGCCACGGAGAGAGGCAGGGGAGAAATGATATAAATAAATAAATACCATTTCCCCTACGTTATTTATTACTTATTTACTTCATCTGTACCTTGCCTTTCTCCCCAGCGGGAAGCCAAAGCGGCTTACGTTTATTCTCTTCTCCTCCATTTTATCCTTACAACAACCTTGTGAGGTAGGTTGGGCTGAGAGAGTATGGCTGGCCCAAGGTCACACAGCGAGTGTTCGTGGAACAAATGGGAATTTGAATCTGGGTTTCTCAGATACTGGGGCCGCGGTGGCTCAGAGGTTAAGATGCTGAGCTGCAGACCGGACGGTCTGTAGTTCGGCAATTCGAGACCCGAGTGCCGCGTGACGGAGTGAGCTCCTGTCTCTGGCCCCAACTCCTGCCAACCTAGCAGTTCGAAAGCAAGAAATCGCAAGTAGGTAAATAGGTACCGCTTCAGTGGGAAGGTAAAAGCGTTCCATGTGCCTCGGCGTCTAGTCATGCCGGCCACATGACCACAGAGAAGTCTTCGGACAGCACTGGCTCTTCGGCTTGGAAACGGAAATGAGCACCACCCCCTGGAGTCGGATTCAACTGGCTTTTGAGCGAGGGAAACCTTTACTGACAATCTTAACCACTACACCCTACCGCCTCTCGTTCTTGAACAATCCCAAACGTTTCCCCCTTAAACACGAGCTACAGGGCAATCATTCCATAGCAAGGCGCAGAAGATTAATCGCCCATCCCACAAATTCCCCTCTATAAGTAAAGATCTTCTTCTCTCCACATGAAACACCCAATTCCTTTACCTTTCATTTTGTTAGTTTCCATGGCGACGGCAACCTTAGCCTGCCTGGTTGGTTGATTACTGCAAAATGTGTGCGACCAAAAAAGGGGGAGAAAAACACAAACCCTTACTTGGGAAGGGTAACCAAAAAGGTTGAGACAAAAAGAAAAGAAAAGGAAGTAAAATATAGCTACGCGCGTAGTGCTAATGTACAGAATATCATATATAATTTATACTTTCAAAAGCGCTAAAATATCACTGAAAAACCACAAGCCTAGGGTTCTGCATTTAAGTAAAAGGTAAAGGTAAAGGTTCCCTTGCTCGAAAGCCAGTCGAATCCGACTCTAGGGTTGCGGTGCTCATCTCCGTTTCCAAGCTGAAGAGCCAGCGCTGTCCGAAGACGTTTCCGTGGTCATATAGCTGGCATGACTAAACACCGAGGCGCACGGAATGCTGTTACCTTCCACCAAAGTGGTACCTATTTATCTACTTGCAATTTCTTGTTTTCAAACTGCTAGGTTGGCAGGAGCTGGAACTAGAGACGGAGCTCACTCCGTCATGCGGCACTCTCGGGTCTCGAACTGCTGAACTACTGACCTTTCACAGCCTGCAGTTCAGAGTCTTAACCACTTGAGCCACCGCAGCTCCCTCTGCATTTAAGTACCTATTCCTAATATAAAGACAAATGTCCAGTCATATAAACACAGGTGAAAAGGTACAAATTATATCCATGTACAAGCTGTGGTGGCTCAAGTGGTTAAGACGCTGAACTGCAGGCTGTGGGAGGTCAGTAGTTCAGCAGTTCAAGACCCGAGAGTGCCGCATGACGAAGTGAGCTCCCGTCTCTAGTTCCAGCTCCTGCCAACCTAGCAGTTCGAAAGCAAGAAATTACAAGTAGATAAATAGGTACCGCTTCGGTGGGAAGGTAACAGCATTCCGTGTGCCTTGGTGTTTAATCATGCCGGCCACATGACCACGGAAATGTCTTTGGACAGCGCCGGCTCTTCGGCTTTGAAACGGAGATGAGCACCGCAACCCTAGAGTCGGATTCGACTGGCTTTCGAGCAAGGGAAGCCTTACAAGAACCAATACCAAAGGCACAGGCCCTGTCACATCCGTTGGTCTCTGATGGCCTCCCTCATCTTGGGTTTTGTCCCCCGTTGTTCCGTCGGTTTTTCCTTAAACGATCGACCGTCCCCCATGGAATGTGCCCTGTGTGATGACGTCACCTCTGGGTGACGTCACTGTGCCGGGCACATTGCCGCAAACAGGGCACTTTGGGGGCCGGGTTCTCCCCACTGGCTGAGTCCAGGCCGGCGGATCTCAGGGCCCGAAAGCGAGCAAACCCCTGCGAGCGTCAGGGGAATGGCAGCCCTAATGCAACATGGGCGACTCATCAAGACGTACAGTATTCCATACGCCCATGGCTCTGCTTAGGCCGGGCCAAGTGCGAATGAGGCCCATTCTGCAAATGAGATTTATGTATTCTTTTATTAAGTTTCTGGGGTGCTCAGTCTGAATTTTACCCCTGGGGAGACTTCGTATTAGCCTCTGTATTTGGCTTTTCGTATTGATATTTTCAGCGGGCCAGATAGAGTCCACCCTCCAAAGCAGCCGTTTTCTCCAGGGGAACTGACCTCTGTCGCCTGGAGGTCAGCCGTAATTCTGGGGGGTCTCCAGGCCCCACCTGGAGGCTGGCAACCCCATGCACCTACATACAAGGGGTAGGTGTGTTCGCTGTAATGCGAACATGGCTAGTGTGTCAGTTAGGGATGCCAGCCTCCAGGTAGGACCTGGAGATCCCCCGGAATTACAGCTCTACTCCGGACTACGGAGATCAGTTCCCCTGGAGAAAAGGGATGATTCGGGGGGTGGACTCTGTTGCATTGCGCCCCACTGAGGTCCCTGTCCTCCCTAGGCTCCCCTCCCCAAATCTCCAGGAGTTTCCCAGTCTGGATCTGGCAACCCTACCCCCCTATCCCGCTCTGGTTGCAAGGGGACACCTGACAACCCTAGCTCAGTGCATAGCAATCTGAACCTCTAGGCCAACCCTTTGGTCAGAAATTCCACGTTTCTGGGGACTTCTGCAGCACTAGCTGCGGCAGGCTGAATTTCTCCACGCCTAATTGGGTCCCCGGCTACCGCAGAAATCGACATACAACCGTTGCAGCTGAATCTCCGCCGTGCAGACAGATGTGTGTTGTTTTCTCGCTGGCACATCAGCCCACAGCTATTCTAGCAGTCCCACGAAAACGGGTGGGGAAAGCAAAACCAGACGGTTCTCTGCTGCACGAAATTCCGGGCGCTCGGTTCTCCTTTCGACGTGGTCCGTTTCCCAGAATGCAGCAGGTGGCCTCGTTCAGCTCAGCCATTGGAGGCTAGAAACATATCCGCACCATTGTCAAAATCTTTTGTTCTTTGAACGCGTTGATGAATCTTAGCTGCTGGAGTCCGGGCATGCTGGACTGGCAGTCATTTGCCACTTGGAGGTTTGCAGGGCATCTTTTCCAGTGAGTGGCGTTGCCAGCCTCCAGGTACACTGGGGCATTTGGGGGCTCTGCCCCCTTAATTAAAATCCCTGCCTCACAAATAGCCATGCCTGGAACCTGACTGGGGTGGGGGTGGTATTTTTTGTGGGTTTTCATTTTTTATATGTGCAAGCAGGGCTATTTTGGGGCAGGAATGCACAGGAAAGGAGTTCTGGCTGGCTCTTGAGTTGGCCACGCCCAGCAGGAACTCAGTAGCATAATAGGCCACACCCAAAAGCAGAAACTCATTAGAATTGGCTACATCAGGGGTGTGTGGCCTAACATGCAAAGGAGCCCCTGCTCCAAAAAAAGCCCTGGGTTTTGACAACAAACAAGGTAAACAGAATAAGCAGCAAAAGGTGGATGACCACACTTCTGGTAACATGGGGTGTGTGGCCTAATATGCTAATGAGCTGTGCTGTCAGGGGTGTGGCCTATTATGCTAATGAGTTCCTGCTGGGAATAAAATGGGCAGAAAAAAATCAGTTTTTCTGGTTAATAACAGGAGGATCTAGAGCAGGGGTGTCAACCATAAGGTCCGGGGCTCTTACCTGGCCCGCAAGCAACGGGTATGGATGGAAATATAATATATTCCCCCTTTTACGGTGTCCCTTGGGAAAAACAGTCTTGCATACGATTAAAAAGCCCTGTGTGCAAGTGTGTGTGTGTATGTATGTATGTATGTGTGTGTGTAGAAACCTTATTTTTGAGGAGAGAAAGAAAGAGGGTTTGTCGGAGATATATTGAAGGTGCCATTCTTGAATGCCCTTCTAAGCGTTCTGTGGGGCTGTGGCTCAGTGGCAAAGCATCCACTTGGCATGCAGAAGGTCCCAGGTTCAGTCTCCAGTTAAAAGGACTAGGCAGCAGGAGATGGGAAAGACCTCAGCCTGAAACCCTGGAAAGCCATGAAGTGGGGCTGTGGCTCAGTGGCAGAGCAGCTGTTTGGCATGCAGAAGGTCCCAGGTTCAATCCCCGGCATCTCCAGTTTAAAAAGGACCAGGCAGCAGGTGATGGGAAAGACCTCAGCCTGAAACCCTGGAGAGCCATGAGGTGGGGCTGTGGCTCAGTGGTGGAGCAGCTGCTTGGCATGCAGAAGGTCCCAGGTTCAGTCCCCAGCATCTCCAGTTAAAAGGACCAGGCAGCAGGTGATGGGAAAGACCTCAGCCTGAAACCCTGGAGAGCCATGAAGTGGGGCTGTGGCTCAGTGGTGGAGCAGCTGCTTGGCATGCAGAAGGTCCCAGGTTCAGTCCCCAGCATCTCCAGTTAAAAGGACCAGGCAGCAGGTGATGGGAAAGACCTCAGCCTGAAACCCTGGAGAGCCATGAAGTGGGGCTGTGGCTCAGTGGTAGAGCAGCTGCTTGGCATGCAGAAGGTCCCAGGTTCAGTCCCCGGCATCTCCAGTTAAAAGGACCAGGCAGCAGGTGATGGGAAAGACCTCAGCCTGAAACCCTGGAGAGCCATGAAGTGGGGCTGTGGCTCAGTGGTAGAGCAGCTGCTTGGCATGCAGAGGGTCCCAGGTTCACTCCCAGGCATCTGCAGTTAAAAGGACCAGGCAGCAGGTGATGGGAAAGACCTCAGCCTGAAACCCTGGAGAGCCATGAAGTGGGGCTGTGGCTCAGTGGAAGAGCAGCTGCTTGGCAGGCAGAAGGTCCCAGGTTCAATCCCCGGCATCTCCAGTTAAAAGGACCAGGCAGCAGGTGATGGGAAAGACCTCAGCCTGAAACCCTGGAGAGCCATGAAGTGGGGCTGTGGCTCAGTGGTGGAGCAGCTGCTTGGCATGCAGAAGGTCCCAGGTTCAGTCCCCAGCATCTCCAGTTAAAAGGACCAGGCAGCAGGTGATGGGAAAGACCTCAGCCTGAAACCCTGGAGAGCCATGAAGTGGGGCTGTGGCTCAGTGGTGGAGCAGCTGCTTGGCATGCAGAAGGTCCCAGGTTCAGTCCCCAGCATCTCCAGTTAAAAGGACCAGGCAGCAGGTGATGGGAAAGACCTCAGCCTGAAACCCTGGAGAGCCATGAAGTGGGGCTGTGGCTCAGTGGTAGAGCAGCTGCTTGGCATGCAGAAGGTCCCAGGTTCAGTCCCCAGCATCTCCAGTTAAAAGGACCAGGCAGCAGGTGATGGGAAAGACCTCAGCCTGAAACCCTGGAGAGCCATGAAGTGGGGCTGTGGCTCAGTGGTAGAGCAGCTGCTTGGCATGCAGAGGGTCCCAGGTTCACTCCCTGGCATCTGCAGTTAAAAGGACCAGGCAGCAGGTGATGGGAAAGACCTCAGCCTGAGACCCTGGAGAGCCATGAAGTGGGGCTGTGGCTCAGTGGAAGAGCAGCTGCTTGGCATGCAGAAGGTCCCAGGTTCAATCCCCGGCATCTCCAGTTAAAAGGACCAGGCAGCAGGTGATGGGAAAGACCTCAGCCTGAAACCCTGGAGAGCCATGAAGTGAGGCTGTGGCTCAGTGGTGGAGCAGCTGCTTGGCATGCAGAAGGTCCCAGGTTCAGTCCCCAGCATCTCCAGTTAAAAGGACCAGGCAGCAGGTGATGGGAAAGACCTCAGCCTGAAACCCTGGAGAGCCATGAAGTGGGGCTGTGGCTCAGTGGTGGAGCAGCTGCTTGGCATGCAGAAGGTCCCAGGTTCAGTCCCCAGCATCTCCAGTTAAAAGGACCAGGCAGCAGGTGATGGGAAAGACCTCAGCCTGAAACCCTGGAGAGCCATGAAGTGGGGCTGTGGCTCAGTGGTAGAGCAGCTGCTTGGCATGCAGAAGGTCCCAGGTTCAGTCCCCAGCATCTCCAGTTAAAAGGACCAGGCAGCAGGTGATGGGAAAGACCTCAGCCTGAAACCCTGGAGAGCCATGAAGTGGGGCTGTGGCTCAGTGGTAGAGCAGCTGCTTGGCATGCAGACGCTCCCAGGTTCACTCCCTGGCATCTGCAGTTAAAAGGACCAGGCAGCAGGTGATGGGAAAGACCTCAGCCTGAGACCCTGGAGAGCCATGAAGTGGGGCTGTGGCTCAGTGGAAGAGCAGCTGCTTGGCAGGCAGAAGGTCCCAGGTTCAATCCCCGGCATCTCCAGTTAAAAGGACCAGGCAGCAGGTGATGGGAAAGACCTCAGCCTGAAACCCTGGAGAGCCATGAAGTGAGGCTGTGGCTCAGTGGCAGAGCACCTGCTTGGCATGCAGAAGGTCCCAGCATCTCCGGTTAAAAGGACCAGGCAGTAGGTGATTGGAAAGACCTCAGCCTGAGACCCTGGAGAGCTGCTGCCAGTCTGAGGAGAGGTCTATCAATGGCTACTAGCCATGGTGACTAAAGGGAACCTCCCCATTCAGAGGCAGTCAACCTCTGAATTTCAGGGCCAGGAGGCAACATCAGGGGAAGGCCTCAGTCTCTGCGCCCTGTTGTTGGCCCTCTGGAGGAGCTGGTTGGCCAGCTGGCCCCTGTATGAGACAGGATGTTGGACTAGATGGACCACTGCTCTGATCCAGCGGGGTCTCGAGTAGACAATACTGACTTAGGTGGACCCATGGCTTGATTCAGGATACGGCACCTTCATGTGTCCACGGGCACAAATAAGGTTTTGGGGTGGCCAAAGGAACGGTTGTGGGGCCACCCCATAGCTATGGGCCAGCTGCCTACAGCCTTGCAAATATGTCCACGAAGATTGCTAACCTACAAAAATATTGATTAGTCGAGATGTGTTTACCTACAAATAGTGCAATCCGAAGAATTCCTCGGAGAAACGCCCACTGCATAGACCTAAGTAGGTTTCTGACAGACTTGCTGAGGAGAAAGAAGTGTAGCAGGGGTCCCTAACCCGGTGTCTGTAGGTACCAACACTTTCCCTAATGCCTGCCAAAGGCTTTTAGAAACTGGGTGGCGATGGGCGGGGCTTTTGCCCAGCAGGACTTCTGATTGGCTCTGCAGGTTAAAAAGGCATCCTGTTAAAAAGCTTCTGCCTGAAATGCTGAAGAAGAGGAGGAGGAGGACGAGGAGGAGGAGATTGGATTTATACCCCACCCTTCCCTACCCGAAGGAGTCTCAGAGTGGCTTACCATCTTCTTTTCCTTCCTCTCCCCACAACAGACACCCTGTGAGGTAGGTGGGGCCGAGAGAGCTCTCTCGAGAACTGCCCTTGAGAGAACAGCTCTGAAAGAACTTGTGACTGGCCCAAGGTCACACCAGCAGCTGCATGCGGAGGAGTGGGGAAACAGACCCCAGATTAGAGCCCGAGCTCCTAACCACCACACCAAACTAGTATCAGATATACAACCCCACTGCCTGACATTTGGGGGCTGGCCCCACCTCCTGTGGTAGCCATTTTGTGATTGGCGCCACCTCCAGGGGCAGCCATTTTGTGATTGTCCGCACCCTCCTGAGTCAGAATTCTCAAGAGGCGCAGAAAAGTTGGGGACCCCTGAACAATATCTTTCACTCTCTTCTGGTCACTTGGGCATGACAACGGATGGGGTGTACATTTTGCAAAACGAAACGGGGGGGGGGGAATTAAAATTCTTAGAGGGGATCTAAAGGTTTAGCAGTCATTTAAAAAATCGTTATCCAAATGATTCGCTCAAGCTGTCCCTGGGTGTCTGTACAGCTCACAACACATTAGAAATTGCTTCTAATCTGCGGACTCTTCGTTGATTCCTGTCATTACGTAGTTCATTTCGAACGGAGAGCAGTTCTGTCTCGCGCGCTTTTATAATGACCGCCATCATACCAAAGTCACTAGAACTTCGAGATGCTCAGAGCCTTACAGGATTAGGTCGTTGGTCACCAAGGCAACTGTTTGTCTGTGAGTTAAGTTTTCCGTGGAAGGTCTTTCCCAAGAGAGGCGGGAGCCGATATAGGGAACTGGGCCAAAAAAGAAGAAGAAGAAAGTAATAAATGTTCTTCCCCGGTTAAAAGAATGAAAACACTCCGGCGAACGTACAATGCAGTGCTTGGAAGTCTGAACTCTTTTAAACGCGATCGTGTGCTGAGATGCGGCGAATAAATAACCGTGCTCGCGCAGCAGGGGAGAAAAATGAATAGAAACATCGTAATAGATGGGAAAGTTGTTTTCCAGCGGCAGGATGAAGGGAGAGGGGAGGGGAGGCCGGTATCGGTTGTTGTAATTGCTTTGCTTCAAAATGAATAGTGGGGGAGACGCTGCCGGTGTTACCCGCGCTTCAAACCCACACAAAAGCATCCCTGTCCGTGTGACCGAAGAGTCTACCGCAATATCAAAACGTGACAGAAACGAGGCTCTCGAAACCGATCGTCACCCAACTTTGCCGAAAGCAAAATTCGAGGAGGAAGCCGGAGTTTCCCAATCTCACGAAACATCTGTTGGAATCTCGAGAAAGCATAAAATAGTTCGGGTATTGAAATTTCAGGGAGGGGGCGTGACAAACGTGTACGGTTGCGAGGTGTTGTATGGGGCTGTGGCTTAGTGGGAGAGCTTCTGCCTTGCATGCAGAAGGCCCCAGCTTCAATCCCCGGCTTCTCCAGATCTCAGAAGCTAAGTAGAGTTGGTACTTGGATAGGAGACCACCAAGGAAAGTTCTGCAGAGGAAGGCCATGGCCAACCACCTCTGCTTCTCACTTGCCTTGAAAGCCCCTTGCTGGGGTCACCATAAGGCTTGGATGGGAGACCACCAAGGAAGGCTCTGCAGAGGAAGGCCATGGCCAACCACCTCTGCTTCTCACTTGCCTTGAAAGCCCCTTGCTAGGGTCGCCATAAGGCTTGGACGAGAGACCACCAAGGAAGGCTCTGCAGAGGGAGGCTGTGGCCAACCACCTCTGCTTCTCACTTGCCTTGAAAGCCCCTTGCTAGGGTCACCATAAAGCTTGAATAGACTACCAAGGAAGGCCCTGCAGAGGAAGGCCATGGCAAACCACCTCTGCTTCTCACTTGCCTTGAAAGCCCCTTTCTGGGGTCACCATAAGGCTTGGATGGGAGACCACCAAGGAAGACCCTGCAGAAGAAGGCAATGGCAAACCATCCCTGCTTCTCACTTGCCTTGAAAGCCCCTTACTGGGGTCACCATAAGGCTCAGGTGAGAGACCACCAAGGAAGGCTCTGCAGAGGAAGGCCATGGCCAACCACCTCTGCTTCTCACTTGCCTTGAAAGCCCCTTGCTGGGGTCACCATAAGGCTTGGATGGGAGACCACCAAGGAAGGCCCTGCAGAGGAAGGCCATGGCCAACCACCTCTGATTCCCACTGGCCTTGAAAGCCCCTTTCTGGGGTCACCATAAGGCTTGGATGGGAGACCACCAAGGAAGACCCTGCAGAAGAAGGCAATGGCAAACCATCCCTGCTTCTCACTTGCCTTGAAAGCCCCTTACTGGGGTCACCATAAGGCTCAGGTGAGAGACCACCAAGGAAGGCTCTGCAGAGGAAGGCCATGGCCAACCACCTCTGCTTCTCACTTGCCTTGAAAGCCCCTTGCTGGGGTCACCATAAGGCTTGGACGAGAGACCACCAAGGAAGGCTCTGCAGAGGGAGGCCATGGCCAACCACCTCTGCTTCTCACTTGCCTTGAAAGCCCCTTGCTAGGGTCACCATAACGCTTGGATGGGAGTAGGGCTATTTTTGGGCAGGAACATGCAGGAACAGAGTTCCGGCTGGCTCCTGAGTTGGCCATGCCCAGCAGGAACTCATTAACATAATAGGCCACACCCAAGAGCAGAAATTCATTAGGACTGGCTACATTAGGGGTGTGTGGCCTAACATGCAAAGGAGTTCCTGCTACAAAAAAAGCCCTGGGTTTTGACAACAAACAAGATAAACGGAACAAGAAGCAAAAGGTGGGTGTGGCTGGATGACCACACTTCTGGTAATATGGGGTATGGCCTAATATGCTAATAAGCTGAGCCATCAGGGGTGTGGCCTAATATACTAATGAGTTTCTGCTGTTGGGTGTGGAGTATTATGTTAATGAGTTCCTGCTGGGCTTTTTCTACAAAAAGAGCCCTGGATGGGAGACCACCAAGGAAGGCTCTGCAGAGGAAGGCCATGGCCAACCACCTCTGCTTCTCACTTGCCTTGAAAGCCCCTTGCTGGGGTCACCATAAGGCTTGGATGAGAGACCACCAAGGAAGGCTCTGCAGAGGAAGGCCATGGCCAACCACCTCTGCTTCTCACTTGCCTTGAAAGCCCCTTGCTGGGGTCACCATAAGGCTTGGATGAGAGACCACCAAGGAAGGCTCTGCAGAGGGAGGCCATGGCCAACCACCTCTGCTTCTCACTTGCCTTGAAAGCCCCTTGCTGGGGTCGCCATAAGGCTTGGATGAGAGACCACCAAGGAAGGCTCTGCAGAGGAAGGCCATGGCAAACCACCTCTGCTTCTCACTTGCCTCGAAAGCCCCTTGCTAGGCTCACCATAAGTCAGTTTCAACTTCATGGCCTTTACATACTTACTTTGAGATTTCTGCTACACGTTTTGGCCTTTGTGCCTTAAGTCTGAAGGTCCGTTTTCATCCCTCTTGTTTTTCATCGAGGGGTTTTTCGTTTATTCGTCTCACCTGCTATAGGTCTGGTTCAGGTGGGACTCTTTCCCTTAATGGGTCAAAGAGGAGAGGAGATGCTAGCGCAGCGATCTTTTCTCCCCTCATATCGAAGGTCAACGTCTTCAGCATCCATAAAAACGTCTTCTGTCCTGTCAGCACATCTCAGGGTTTTTTTTTCCTCGGGCGTCCGTAAAGGTATCTCTTCCTGTCGTATACGGCAGCCTTCTCCGGGTTTAATTTTGTCAACTCTGTTTTTTTCTGGAATGTTACAGCCAAGATCACTGGACTAATTCGGCTTCTAAAGCACAACGGGGAGAGCCTTATTTATGGCAGTCTCGACAAGGACGGCCAAATTAACTGCGGCAAGTTTGAAGAGGAGATAAAAAAGAACACGAGAGCCTCATAATATCACGGGACAGAGTATACTAGCAGCTGTAGTGCATTTAATAAGGCTCCTCTGCTGCCCCAGGGAGCCATTTTGGAGGCAGGGAATGCTGGAGGAGGAGGTTGGACTAAGTTCTGTGCTGATGGGTGGGGATTAACACTTTCTTAAACGGTACAGTATCTTCGAGGCGGATTCTGATCTTGCTTATCATTTGCTAAGGGTTAGCAGAAGGCAAAGGAACTGTAGGTTCCTCTTGGTGTCATGGTTAAGAGCAGCAGGCTCTAATCTGGGAGAACTGGCTTTGATTCCCCACTCCTCCACAATGCAGCTGCTGGGTGACCTCGGGTCAGTCACAAGTTCTCTCAGAGCTGTTCTCTCAGGAGCAATTTCTCTCAGAGGTCTCTCAGCCCCCACCTACCTCACGGGGCGTCTGTTGTGGTGAGAGGAAGGGAAGGTGACTGTAGGCCGCTCTGAGACTCCAAGTGAAGGGCGGGGTATAAATCCAACCCCCAGTTTGGTGTAGTGGTTAAGTGCGCGGACTCTTATCTGGGAGAACCGGGTTTGATTCCCCACTCCTCCACTTGCACCTGCTGATGTGACCTTGGGTCAGTCACAAGCTCTGGCACAGCTGTTCTCTCAAGGACAGTTTCTGTCAGAAGTTCTCTCAGCCCCCGCCTACCTCACAGGGTGTCTGTTGTGGGGAGGGGAAGGGAAAGGAGATTGTAAGCCGCTCTGAGCCTCCGAGTGAAGGGCGAGGTATAAATCCAATCTCTTCTCTCTTCTTCTTCTCCTCCTCCTCCTCCATATGACCCAATTCCCAACATTCCAGGTCACTCCTCTGACATTCTGTCACACATTAGTGTGACCAAGAATCAGAATCTAGGGGAAGATAAGAAGAGCCCTACAGATATTCTTTAGATATCCAAAGAACTGTGCCTGCACATGGAGGCTTATACCCAGAATTCAAATTGTTGGTCTTAAAGGTGCCCCTGGACTCTAACTCTGTGCTACGGCTTCAGACCAACACGGCTCCCCACCTGACTCAATTTTCAGCCGTCAAATACTTCATATTGGTAGTTATATATCCAAGAGAAGAGGTGTGGTGTATTCCCTATTTCGCTGGCAAAAAATAGTTTGCTTCCTGTTGTAATGCCTGCAAGCTGCCTGTAGGGGCAAGTTTCTGTTTTGCATGCCTGTCAGTTTTGGGCCCTGCGGGGCGCCTATATAGCAGTTCCAAGAACTCTTGGAAACCAGCTTTTTCTCAAGTGTGGAAAAGGGCGACTAAGATGGTTAAAGGGATGGAACACCTTCCCTATGAAGAAAGGTGAAAGAGCTTCGGGCTCTGTAGCTTGGAGAAACGACAATTAATCTGGCCCACTGTGTGACACAGAGTTTTGGACTGGATGAGCCATTGGCCTTATCTAACATGGTTTCTCTTCTGTTCTTATGTCTGGGGCAGTGAGGCTCTGTATTCTTGATGCTTGGGGGGCAAGAGTGGGAGGGCTTCTGGAGTTCTGGTCCCGCTGGTGGACCTCCTGAGGGCACCTGGGTTTTGGCCCCTGTGTGACACAGAGTGTTGGACACGATGGGCCATTGGCCTGATCCAACATGGCCTCTCTTATGTTCTTATGTCTGAGGCAGTGATACTCTGTCTCCTTGGTGCTTGGGGGGCAGGAGGGGGAGGGCTTCTGGAGTTCTGGTCCCACTGGTGGACCTCCTAAGGGCACCTGGGTTTTGGCCCCTGTGTGACACAGAGTATTGGACACGATGGGCCATTGGGCTGATCCAGCATGGCTTCTCTTATGTTCTTATGTCTGGGGCAGTGAGGTTCTGTCTTCTTGGTGCTTGGGGGGCAAGAGTGCGAGGGCTTCTGGAGTTCTGGCCCCACTGGTGGACCTCCTGAGGGCACCTGGGTTTTGGCCACCGTGTGACACAGAGTGTTGGACTGGATGAGCCATTGGCCTGATCCAACATGGCTTCTCTTATGTTCTTATGTCTGGGGCAGTGAGGCTCTGTCTCCTTGGTGCTTGGGGGGCAAGAGTGGGAGGGCTTCTGGAGTTCTGGCCCCGCTGGTGGACCTCCTGAGGGCACTTGGGTTTTGGCCCCTGTGTGACACAGAGTGTTGGACTGGATGAGCCGTTGGCCTGATCCAACATGGCTTCTCTTATGTTCTTATGTTCACTGAGTCAGCTCATAAATACAGAGCCAGTTCCGAATCAAGTCAAGGAGAGCTCGCTCGTCACTAATAGATACAACTTCACGGAGGCATGAAAAACCCTGACAACTTTTAATTAGGTACTATAATTTTCTCCTCCCTCCTCCTTTCGACAAACGGCTGGCTGGCTGGGTGTGCCTTGAGACAGATGGCCCAGGCGAGGCCGATCTGGTCAGATCTCAGAAGCTAAGCAGGGTCGGCCCTGGTTAGTCCTCGGATGGGAGACCAACGAGGGAGTCCAGGGTCACTATGTAGAAGCAGGCAAAGGCAAATCACTTCCGTTCATCTGAGGGAATCTGGAGACCAAGTCCTGTGAGGAAAGGTCGAAGGAGCTGGGTATGTTTAGCCTGGAGAGGAGACGACCAAGAGGGGATATGAGAACCATCTTCAAGACCTTGAAGGGCTGTCGTATAGAGGGTGGCACAGAGTTGTTTTCTGTTGCCCCAGAAGTTCGGACCAGAACCAACGGGTTGAAATGAAATCAAAGGAGTTTTTGGATAAACATTGGGAAGAACTTCCTGACAGAGCGGTCCCTCAGTGGAACAGGCTTTCTCGGGAGGTGGTGGGCTCTCCTTCTTGGGAGGTCTTCAAACAGAGGCTAGATGGCCCTCAGACAGCAATGCTGATTGTGTGAACTTAGCCAGATCACTAGAAGGGAGGGCAGGAAGGGTTGCCTCAGGGCTTAGTTTTCGCGGCCCCTTTCTTACACACCCAGGGAAACGCTGATCACCATTTTGGGGGTCGGGAAGAAATTTCTCTCCAGGCCAGTTTGGCTCAAGATCCTGGAGGGGTTTCTTTGCCATCTTCTAGGTGTGGAACGGGAGCTGCGGTGGCTCAAGTGGTTAAGACGCTGAACTGCAGGCTGTGGAAGGTCAGTAGTTCAGCAGTTCAAGACCTGGGTGCCTCATGACGGGGTGAGCTCCCGTCTCTAGTTCCAGCTTCTGCCAACCTAGCAGTTTGAAAGCAAGAAATTGCTTGGAAATGTGGAGAACTAGGTGCTTTCAAACATAATTGGTGGGACTGCAAGGTAATCCAGTCCTTTTGGAAGAAAATTATTGCACATATAAAAGATTTGACAGGTCAGCTGCTTCCCTTTAATCTAGAATGTATTCTATTAAACTGGTGGCCTAACGACAATATTACTAAGGCTAAAGAGGATTTGTTAACTACTTTATTAACTGCCGCTAGGACGTCGATAGCACAGTTTTGGAAAAACCCTCTTCCCCCTTCTATAAACTTATGGTACTCCAAGGTTTGGGATTATTATGTTATGGATAAGATTTCTACGACTATTAATGTCAAAAATACATATAAGGCATACCAGATTTTTCATAGTAAATGGAACACAGTGTTGGAAAAATTGGATAACAATCCTATTAGTAAGTCTTCATTTGAGAATCATAAATACTATGAGTTGATGAAACTGCCTTGATTAGGATACTAAAATAGCTGTGAAGTAAATGGTTTAAGCAGCAGTATGGTTCAAGAGATTTAGATTTTATACATATAATGTTTTATAATTTGTTAGTTTAGTTTTATGCTGTGTTGCTTTGATTGATTGTATTATTTTATGTTAGAATGTAATTCTATTGTTTATTTTAAAAAAGCAAGAAATTGCAAGTAGATAAATAGGTACCACTTCGGTGGGAAGGTCACAGCGTTCCGTGCGCCTTGGTGTTTAGTCATGCCGGCCACATGACCACGGAAATGTCTTCGGACAGCGCTGGCTCTTCGGCTTTGAAACGGAGATGAGCACCGCAACCCTAGAGTCGGATTCGACTGGCTTTCAAGCAAGGGATCCTTTACCTCTACCTAGGTGTGGAACAGCAGTCACTGCAGATGTGTGTGGGTGGAGGTATTTGTGACTTTCCTGCATCGTGCAAGGGGTTGGACTAGATGACCTAGAGGTCCCTTCCAGCTCTACACTTCTATGATTCTGTTCATTGGAAACCCAGCTGTGATTTGATGGCACTTTCCACTACCATGTGTGGGTCCAGTTCTCACGACTCCCTTCCGGTCAAGAAGCGGGAGCCGAGTAATCAACGATGCCATCTCTGGTTTTGAACCCACCACTATAATGCTCTGCCGGTACCTCTCCTCCCCGCCTCTTTAATCACGAAGCCTTCCCTTTCTGGATCTCCTTGGGGCGCCTTTATCCAACATTGTTCCCCCCGCCCCCGGCAGGTGCTGTGCTTCTGCTTACAAATGGCAAGCGTCGTGTTCAATTTGAAGGAAACAGAAGACTTTAATTAACAGACAGTCTTCGAAGACGAGGGCAAGGCTCGCTAGTTGCTTGCCATTGTGAGATCGGGACTGGTAGATCCACCGGGAATGAGCATGGATATCAAAATGGAGCGTATCAAAGGCTCAAAAGGAGGGGAGAAGATACACCCTCCCCATCAGTGAGAACTGAAGAAGAAGAGATTGGATTTATACCCTGCCCTTCACTCGGGAGTCTCAGGGCAGCTTACAAACTCCCTTCCTTTCCCCTCCCCACAACAGACACCCTGTGAGACAGGTGGGGCTGAGAGAGCTCTGTCCAGAACTGCCCTTTCAAGAACAGCTCTGACAGAACTATGGCTTGCCCAAGGTCATCCAGCAGCTGCAAGTGGAGAAGTGGGGAATCAAACCCGGTTCTCCCAGATTAGAGTCCGCGCAATTAACCACTGCCACCAAACTGGCTCCAGAGAATTAGCCCAGTAAAGCTTCTGCTAGAATAAAGCCATATGAGGTTTTAAGGTGCCGCAAGAACCCTGTTGATGTTCGCTGCTTGGAATTTGGTCACGGCTTACAGAAATTCATCAAAGATCGTTCTAACAAAGGTAACTAACCACAATAGCTAAATGTTCAGAGGCAGCGTACCTCTGGGAACCAGGCGCTGGAAATGAACAACCACTTCTTTATAACTATGCTTTTTCTAGGAGAGATTGAATAAAGAAGAAAACAAATAAGAAGCTATGCTGTTTTTAAAAAGAAACTAAGCTGAATCAAGAGGTTGATACCTTCCAGCTTTATAAGACTACTCATGAGGAAGATTAGGTGAAACGAGTGCAAAAAACCGGTATGCTCATCGAGGATATGATGACGTTGGACTTTGCTTTGTCAATGCCAGAATTTTCTAACTCTGTTGTAAGATTAATAGCTTCACAAATTGATGCTTATAGAATTATTAAATGCGTCATTGTTAATTTTATCGCAGTGGTTCTTTGTTTGTTGGTAGAAAAGTGCTCTACAGAAGGTTCAAGGGGTTAGTGTTGACTTCCGAGGCCTTGAGTGGTCAGGGATCCACGTACCTTTGGAACGTCTCCTTCAATATGTCCCCAAAAGAACGCTGAGATCGGCTAGCAACAACTTGCTGGTGATCCCCGGCCCTGTGGAGACCCAGCCATCCTCAACCAGGGACAGGGCCTTTTCAGTCCTGGCCCCAACCTGGTGGAACTCTCTGCCGAATAACATCAGGGCCCTGCGAGATCTTACGCTGCTCTGCAGGGACTGTAAAGCGGGGGTATTCTGCCTTGCTTTTAGTGGAGGGCAGCAAGGGGAGGTTAGGACTGGCACCCCTCCTTTCCTTTCTATGGCCCCCATGTATGCCTTGCCATGTGGGGCAGCTGTGTGGCTGGCAAAGGGGGATTATTATATCGCTATCCTGGATCGGTTTTGAATTATAATATATCCCGATAGTATTTTAAATATTGTTATAATGGCTGTAAATTGCCCAGAGCCTGCTTGCAGGGTGGGCGATTCATACATTTAATGAAATAAATAAGTAAATAAATAAATAAATAAGAATGGCCAGCTAGATGAACTTTTGATTGGATATGGCAAAATAGTTTGTTTTGGGAAGTCAACAGAACATACAAGAGAGTCGAGTGATGCCTTAAATGCTAAATTATGCTGCCCTCTTGTGTTCAAAGGATGTATAGCAGCTAAACAGTTCCTTTTTTTATGAATATTCGTTTCTGGGAGTTGTCCATTGCAGCTTTAACGACAAGACAAAATAATTTGCTTAATTATAGTAATTGCTATGGGTTCTCAAAGCCTTGGCATACATTACTTTGATAGCAGTTCAAGTGCTAATTGGTTTGGTTTGCTACATCTCTCATTTCCCCAACCCTGTGCCCACGAAATGGATCCACCAGAAATTACCCCTTTTGTGCTCGCAAGGATAGAATCCGCAAAAAGTGAGTCTTCTAGGGTCATTATTTATGTATTAATTTATTACTTCATTTATGTTGGCAGGGTAATTAACATAGCAAGAGTGCACAACCTGATTAAAGAGTACATAAAGATTTATTTAGGAACTAACATACTTGATAGTAAAGAGGAGAAACAGAGATAGGATCCTAACTACATCACTAGCTGACAGAGAGGGCAAGACTAAGGGTGGAACTTCTGAGAAGGAGCAGGATATTGCCCTAAAAGTAACAATCTGAAGACAGACAAGGAATGACACTCATCAAGAGAGAGAAGGCACTGACACCACTATGCTATCTAACTGTCTTCTTTCTGCCCCCTTCAGGGTCATAAGAACATAAGAAGAGCCCTTCTGGACCAGACCAGTGGCCCTTCTAGTCCAGCATCCTAAGAACATAAGAAGAGCCCTGCTGGGTCAGACCAGTGGTCCATCTAGTCCAGCATCCTAAGAACATAAGAAGAGCCCTGCTGGATCAGACCAGTGGTCCATCTAGTCCAGCATCCTAAGAACATCAGAAGAAGAGCCCTGCTGGATCAGACCAGAGGTCCATCTAGTCCAGCATCCTAAGAACATAAGAAGAGCCCTGCTGGATCAGACCAGTGGTCCATCTAGTCCAGCATCCTAAGAACATCAGAAGAAGAGCCCTGCTGGGTCAGACCAGTGGTCCATCTAGTCCAGCATCCTAAGAACATAAGAAGAGCCCTGCTGGATCAGACCAGGGGTCCATTCAGTCCAGCATCCTAAGAACATCAGAAGAAGAGCCCTGCTGGGTCAGACCAGGGGTCCATCCAGTCCAGCATCCTAAGAATACAAGAAGAGCCCTGCTGGGTCAGAGCAGTGGTAAAACCGGCTTCCGCCATAGAGTTTTTGCCCAAATACCAGAGCGCCACCCAGACTTCACTGGCAAGCTGACGTCACTTCCTGTGCAACACCTTCCTCTTTCTCTTGGTAAATCCCCCTAGTGGCCAGCTGATTGGCCAGCTGATTGGCAGCTGAGTAGGGCCTGGCAGCATGTGACCCACGCTTCCATTCGACTCTAAGGAGTCGAATTCAACTCTAAGGATGCAGTGCTCATCTTCATTTCCAGGCCAAAGAGCCAGCGCTGTCCGTTTCTGTGGTCATGTGGCCGGCATGACTAGACACCAAGGCACACGGAACACTGTTACCTTCCCACCAAATTGGTACCTATTTATCTACCTGCAATTTCTTGCTTTCGAACTGCTAGGTTGGCAGGAGCTGGGGCCAGAGACAGGAGCTCACTCCATCATGCGGCACTCGGGTCTCAAACTGACGAACTATCAGCCTTTTGGTCTGCAGCTCAGCGTCTTCACCATTTGAGCCACCGCAGCCCCTCCCCAAACCCACCTTTCCCAGACTGTATCCTGTAAATCTCCAGGTATTTCCCAACCCAGAGCTGGTAACCCTATTTCATAGAAGCCGTTTTCTCCGAGCCAGTTTGGCCAGGGATCCTGGAGGAAGTTTTTGTCATCTTCTGGGCATGAAGCTGAGGTCATTGAGGGGTAGGGGTGGAGGTAGATGTGAATTTCCAGCACCGAAGAAGAAGAGATTGGATTTATACCCTGCCCTTCACTTGGAGTCTCAGAGCAGCCTACCATCTCCTTCCCTTCTAATCCCCACAACAGACACCCTGTGAGGTAGGTGGGGCTGAGAGAGCTCTGACAGAAACTGCTCTCGAAATAACAGCTCTGAGAGAACTTGTGACTGACCCAAGGTCCCCCAGCTTGCTTCATGTGGAAGAGTGGGGAATCGAACCTGGTTCTCCGGATCGGGGTCCGCCGCTCTTAATCGCTGCACCAAACTGGCTTCTTCCACTCCCCAAACACCGCCCTCCTCAGGGTATGCCCCCCCCCAAAAAAAATCTCCAGCTATTTCCCAACCCGGTGATGGCAACCCAAGCCTCGATGGAGCTTTGGAGCAAAACGTGGCTGTAAATTCATGAGAATGGCTTCTTCAGAAGTGTCGCTGTGGCGTTTCAAAGGTGTTTGCATCTAACCGCAGACACCCACACGCTCCGCTGGGTTACTGAGAAGGAGGAGAGCTTCGCCTCCCTTGCCACCCGAAAGACCCGTGCATTAAAAAAAGCCAAAAAAAAAAAACCCAACACCCACACACGAACGAGGAAATGGAGGCCAAACGTTCGACTCTGCTTTCTGCGTGTCGTAATTTCTGCCGCATGGAGATTTTGCCTCAGGCTGGAGGCTAGAACCGACAGCCGCACAGTTCGTGCTTTACACTCAGCTACCAATTCTGTGTAAAAGGGGAGGTGGCCAGACTGGTATAATAGGAGAGGGAAGTGGACCCAAGTACGTGGGCAGGACTTGTACATTTTTCTGAGAATCGGAGGCCCAGGAACTTCCAGCCCGGACTGTTACCCAGTTACCATAATACGGCCTATTTATGTCCCAGAAATACCAGGTTATTTTCTTTCATGATTCATAAAGATGGTTTGCATAGGATGAGATGGGGTGCGTGTGACTGTTTTGTACTGGTCCGTGACCAGTCCCCGCTTGGGGTTGCCAATCGCCAGGCGGCGGCTGGAGATCTGTTGGGATTACAACCGGCGGTGGAAGATTTGGTTGGCGAATGAGGTGTTCTTGACCCAGTAGCCGTGCCAAGGCAGTGAAAAATTGCTAAGGCAACTTGGTTGTGCCATAACCAAAGAATCCTTTGGTGTAGTGGTTAAGTGTGTAGACTCTGATCTGGAAGAACCGGGTTTGATTCCCCCACTCCTCCACTTGCACCTGGCTGGATGACCCTGGGCAAGCCATGGTTCTGATAAGAGCTGTCCTTGAAAAAGAGCAGTTTCTGTCAAGAGCTCTCTCAGCCCCACCTACCTCACAGGGTGTCTGTTGTGGGGAGGGGAAGGGAAAGGAGTTTGTAAGCCACCCTGAAACGCCTTTGGGGAGTGAAAGGCGGGGTATAAATCCAATCTCTTCTTCTTCTTCTTCTTCTTCTTCTTCTTCTTCTTCTTCTTCTTCTTCTTCTTCTTCTTCTTCTTCTTCTTCTTCTTCTTCTTCTTCTTCTTCTTCTTCTTCTTCTTCTTCTTCTTCTCCTTCTCCTTCTCCTAAGTCTCATTCTACGTCTTCAGCTTATCATTCTTCTTCTTCTTCTTCTTCCTAAGTATCAAAGTCAGGGCATTCTTCATCTTTATTCTCTGACACCTTGATTTCATTTTATGATTCTTAATGGGAGCCAGTTCGATGGAGTGGTTAGGAGCACGGACTGTAGTCTGGGAGAAGCGGGTCTGATTCCCCACTCCTCCACATGCAGCTGCTGGGGTGACCTCGGGTAGGTCACAAGCTCTGGCACAGCTGTCCTTGAAAAAGAGCTGTTTCTGTCAGAGCTCTCTCAGCCCCACCTACCTCACAGGGTGTCTGTTGTAGGGAGGGGAAGGGAAAGAAGTTTGTAAGCCGCTCTGAGACTCCTTTAGGTAGTGAAAGGCGGGGTATAAATCCAATCTCCTCTTCTTCTTCTTTATTTTATTAATTTTAGTTGAGCGATTTCTATTCCGCGCTTCCCGACGAAGTAGGCTTAGGGTGGTTCACAACATGAAATCATACAATAAGGTACATCATGTAACATATTATTGCTAAAATTACACCGAGTTAAAATGAATGGGTAACATTAGGATGGCGAAATAATAATCCTCGGGTCTGCTCGGATGTTTTATAGATAAGTCTGTTCAATGACGGTTAAGCCGACAACTCGGATAGACAATTTAGGCGATCTGAGCAGATTTAAGCGGGTTTTGAGCAGGAGGGGCGATTTTGTTGGACGTCCGCTGCCTCCGCTGAAAGCCTGGTGGAAGAGCTCTGTCTTGCAGACTCTGCAAAACTGTAACAAGTCCTGCAGGGCCCAGATCTCACGGGTGGGGCTCATTCCACCAGGTCGGGGCCAGGGCCGAAAAGCCCCTGGCCCTTGTCAAGGCTAGACAGACGTCTTTTGGACCAGGGATTACCAGTCGATGGTGGTCGGCCTCGGCCAGTCTTAAGGCCTGTTGGCGGACCTTACATTTATACTCCAGTTCAGGGCTTGTTTTGTAGAAAAAGCCCAGCAGGAACTCATTAGCATAATAGGCCACACCCGACAGCAGAAAATCATTCGCATATTAGGCCACACCCCCATGTTACCAGAAGTGTGGTCATCCAGCCACACCCACCTTTTGCTTCTTATTCTGTTTACCTTGTTTGTTGTCAAAACCCAGGGCTTTGTTTTTGTAGCAGGAACTCCTTTGCATGTTAGGCCACCCCCCCCTCATGTAGCCAATCCGAATGAGTTGCTGCTGTTGGGTGTGGCCTATCATGCTAATGAGTTTCTGCTGGGCGTGGCCAACTCGGGAGCCAGCCGGAACTCCGTTCCTGTGCGTTCCTGCCCAGAAATAGCCCTGCTCCAGTTTATGTCCCTGGAAAGTCGCTGACAGTCTAAGGAGACAATCTGGACCTCAAGGGACCAAGAGGTCTGATTCAATAGAAGGCAGCTTCAGCTGTTCACTAGGGAGGGGCTGTGGCTCAGTGGTAGAGCATCTGCTTGGCATGTCGAAGGGTTCAATCCCCGGCATCTCCGGTTGAAAGATCTGGTGTGGGTGATGGGAAAGACCTCTGCCAGAGACCCTGGAGAGCTGCTGCCAGTCTGAGTAGACAATACTGACTGTGATGGATGAAGGGTCTGAATCAGTATCGTTGGAAGAGAAGAACTTTATGCTGTCTCTTAGCCTCAGACTTCAGAGCGGGTCTAGAAGAGAGTCAGAGAGATAGACAGACCAGTACACTGACTATCCTTCCCTTTACTCTCTGATACTATCCTTTTGACATGTAGATAGCTACTCTCAGGGAATCTTCCTTCCTCCCAGTTTGACACCTTCTCTCCACACTTTGCCAGACTTCTCCTTCTTGGCGGCATGACAGCAGGACCTGCCTCCTGTCTCTCCACCTATCCTAGTTAGTTCGACTAGTTGTATCTCTATCCATCCTAGTTAGTTAGACTGGATTAGAACCCTATCTCTGCTCTATCCTGCCTAGAAGGGAGTTCCTTAAATCAAAGGACTCGTATTAGTTTTATGAAGATAAAGAGGCTCCGTGTGTTACTTATTCTGGACAGCACACACGAACCAGATGGGCTCTGATGCGCTATGTGCCTTGAGCACTCTGCTCACTAAAGAAATCCTTCAAGTATAAGGCAGGTTTTTTTGTGTTCATCATTTCCATTCTACCAGTTACAGAGCGTGGCAACTCAATACATCCAGTGATCTGCAGAAGTTCGCTGGGGTCACTGGTTGTGTAGTGTGCATGTCTAGGAATATTCTGACGACTTCCAGGCAGCAGCACGATGCCACGGGTGTTCATTTGGGATGCTCCCGATCAACCCCGACCTTCTTTGCCCCCTCCAAAGCTCCACTGGTCTTGGAGACCTTTGTTGGTCTTCACCAGACCTCATGGAGGGAGGCTGGCAGCAGGAGATTTGTCCAGTCGACCCATGAATGCCAACAAACGGGAGACGACCGAGATTGTCTCAAAGCAGGAGCAGGGAATGGAGCGAACATGGCCACCATAATTTGCAAGACGCGACCACCTGTTTTAGAGACGATCGAAAAACAAAACATAACATATAGCAAAATTAGACAAAACAAGGAATATAATGTGAGTACAAATTCAATTTTTTAAAAAATCTGACGACCATTATTGAAAGACCTCCTTTGAATGATTCCCATTATTGGGAAAGCGGCCAGGAAGAGAAACGGGGAGTAAAAGTTATACGAACATTACTAGGACGGGTGTATAGCGAAATAAGGAAAATGGCATTAGAAAAGGACATAGAGAAAACGGAGGAAATGGAGGAATGGCTAAATACGGAAATCTCGCAGCTTACATAAGAACAATTTAAAAAACTTTTATGTGAGGAGATTCATCAAGCGGTTAAAACAGCATGTGTGATGCTGTTGGAGAAAGCACTGAGTTCTTGTTTAAGCTGGGAGGATGAGGAAAAGCCTTTACTATCTCATCAAGGTGTTGACAAAGAAACAGAATGTAGTCAAGGAAATATGTTACAAGATATAGTAACTTTACCTGGGACAGGACTTGAAAGTAAAACTAACCAAATGCCCAGTCCAAAGAAATCAGTAAAGAACTTCATGGTACTAGAAACCACAAAAGAAGACTGCCAAGATTTACCATACAACAAGCAGATTAAACCTGTTAAACGAAAAACAGGGAAGCATACAAGGAAATGTGCTAAACGTACCAAAGTCAGAAAAAGACTGGAAATTAATGGAAAGACATACTCCACAGGCATTTTAAAAGTAAAATGGGAAGAACTGGAAATGGAACTTTATATTTACAGAAGAACTAAGACACCTAAATATGGTTCTGGCAAAAAAGAAGTTACAGAAAATTAAGAAAAGAATAATGCAATATGATTTGAGTCTTGGATTAATATTGTCTTGGTGTTTGTGAGCAGTGATGGAGAACTAGTGCAAAATATTTCAGAACAGGAGGAAGGGAAGATGAATGATAACTTAAATTTGGAAATTCTCTGCCTGCCCCTTCCTCTACAGTTTATTTTAGTTACTGTTATGTGGTGGCTTATTTAACTTTCATGTGGATATTTTTGGATACGGAGTGTAAGTAAATTTGAGCTGGGTTTTGATAATTAGATTAGCACATAAAGGTGTAAAGATGCAAGAGAAGAAATAAGGAAGTAAGATATATCAGATTTCTTGAAATAATGAGACAGTTATATTTTAAGTTGTGACTAAACAGAAATAGGTGAGAAAAAAAATTATGTTAGTGAAGTTACTAAAATGGCTGTTAGTGGAGGTAATTAGGAATTTAAGTAACAAATAGGTGAACCGGTATTGGTTTCCATACTAGAACCTAGAAAGTAACAATAGAAGTAAGTAGTAAGACTATAAAGTAAAAATGAAGTTAGTTAAAATTGTGAGGCGGCTTGATACTTGTTATGTGATTGTTAAAAGAGAATAGGTATCACTTTCGGTAAAGTGATTGATATAATTTGCAGCAAGGCTATAAATGAATTTATTTGGTAAAGGTTTTGCTATTATCTTTACCATGTTAATTTTTATACAGCAGGTAGAGGGAACAGAAGTAATTGAATTGCAACTGCTGTGTGCTAGAGGGAAATAGATATTTGTAAAAACGAATGCATTAGAAGTCAGATTAACTGAATGTTTTTGTTAGAAAAAGGAACAAATAACTGGTGTTGGTTTCCATTATAGAACTCAGAAAATAGCAAAAGAAATAACTAGTAAGACTATGAAGTAAGAAGGATGTGAGTAAAAGGCTCTGATTTAAACTCTACGATGTTACTCTTTATGTAGTAAGTAGATGGATTAGATGCAGCTGCCATGTGTGAAATGGAAAATATATATATTTGTAAATTAATTATTTGGGTGTCAGATTAACGGAATGTTTTTGTTGGAAAGATGTGGTGATTTGCAACATAAGGCTGGAAAAGCAAAAAAATTAACTTGAACCTGCAAAGTGATGTTATGTTTTGTTAGAATACCTTAGAGAGTTCAAGACGAATTTGTCTCTTTGTGTCTATGTCTTTTATTTGTGTTTGAAAAACCAATAAATATATTATTTTTTAAAAAGGAATATCTTCCCACATTCCTGGAGTCTTTACTTACTGATAAGAGCAGTGCTCAGCAGGCCGAAAAAGCTTCTGAAGCTTTCAGCCTTTCTGCAGCTCCTACATGAGTTCATTCCTGAGCAAGCAACATTATAAAATGGCGTTAGTCACGCTAAAGGATCATTTCCCCTTCCTGACCGATCTTCAGGCGACAGAGATCAATTTCCCTGGAGAAAATGGCCGCTTCGGAAGGTGAACTCTATGGCATTATACCCAAGTGAAGCCCCTCCCCTTCCCAAGCCCTGCCCTCTTCAAGCTCCACCCCCAAAATCTCCAGGTATTTCCCAACCCAGATCTGGCAACCGTATCTCACCTTGTTAGGCTTGCCAGGACTCTCCCATAGAGAGCCAGTTTGGTGTAGTGGTTAAGTGTGTGGACTCTAATCTGGGAGAACCGGGTTTGATTCCCCCACTCCTCCACTTGCACCTGGCTGGATGACCTTGGGCAAGCCGTAGTTCTGATAAGAGCTGTCCTTGAAAAAGAGCCATTTCTGTCAGAGCTCTCTCAGCCCCACCTACCTCACAGGGTGTCTGTTGTGGGGAGGGGAAGGGAAAGGAGTTTGTAAGCCGCTCTGAGACACCTTTGAGAAGTGAAGGGCGGGGGTATAAATCCAAACTCTTCTCTTCTTTTTCTTCTCTCAAGAGCGGTTTCTGTCAGAGCTCTCTCAGCCCCACCTACCTCACAGGGTGTCTGTTGTGGGGAGGGGGAGGGAAGGGAGTTTGTAAGCAGCTCTGAGACACCTTTGGGTAGTGAAGGGCAGGGTATAAATCCAATCTCTTCGTCGTCTTCTTCTTGACCAACTTAGAGTGGCATATGGTTGCCAGCTCTGGGTTGGTAAATACCTGGAAATCTGGGGGGTGGAGTCTGGGGAGAGTAGGGTTTGGGAAGAGGAGGAACCTCAGAGTAATGCCATAAAGCCCACCCTCCAAAGCAGCGATTTTCTCCAAGGGAACTGACCTGGGTCGTCTGGAGATCAGTTGTAATAGTGGATATAACACAATGACGTCTCTCCGGCCGTTGTTGTGACCAGGGCTCTTTTTGTAGCAGGAACTCCTTTGCATATTAGGCGACATATCCCTGATGTAGCCAATCCTCCAAGAGCTTACAGTTGCCCCCGTAAGAAGAGCTCTGTAAGCTCTTGGAGGATTGGTTACATTAGGAGTGTGTCGCCCAGGGCTCTTTTTGTAGCGGAAACTCCTTTGCATATTAAGCAACACACACCCCATAACGTAGCCAATCCTCCAAGAGCTGACAGTAGCCCCTGTAAGAAAAGCTCTGTAAGCTCTGGGAGGATTGGCTACATTAGGGGGGTGTCGCCTAATATGCAAAGGAGTTCCTGCTACAAAAAGAGCCCTGTTTGTGACTGAGCTGTGGCGTCACTGCCTGTATATGCTTATATTTGTACTGTATTCAGTTTATTTTTCTATGAAGGGACTGATCGGTTCTACTTTCTGTCGGCTGACCAGTTTCCCATTATCAATAGTCTCTTCGGGGGTTGATATAATTTGTGGATGTATTGAGGACTACTGCCCAGTATAATTCTTTACCAGAAAGTCAGGCACCAGTGCTTGTAAAAGTCAAATAGCACAGTTCTTTATTACACAGAAAACTCAACAGGGGGGATGGGATATATTTACCCAGGATATTTTGTTTCTTTGATGAATAGACACTTTACTTTGCCTTGACATAGGCTGTAGGCTTATCACTCTCAGTTTGACACAGTCGTTCTTCAGTACACAAAACCCATTTATTTATTTTTTTAAAATACAACTTGTATTGATATAACAAGGACATTACAACTTAAGTAACAAATGAGTATGGTCCCACTCTCCAGTAACTGTTTTGTGGTTAACCTTTGGGCTTTATTTGCCTGGTCTCTTGAGTCTACGGGTGCACCAACCCCAACTCTCCAGACTCCTCCAGACCCTTTGCCCTTCCTTAGCCAGCTTATAAGTTCCTTTGGAGCAGTGTATCTGGTGTTTGTGACCACTGAGGTCTTATACTTTTCACTATCTTGTCAGTCTCCTCTTTATATTAGAGAGTACTAGTGCAGAGTGCTATTCAGCCACAGTTTTCCACTTAAACTGCTATCTGGCTGATTCCACTGAGCCCAGTTAACTCTCTGTTAACTTTCTTCCAACTGACTCTCCCAACTGTCAGCTCTCAACTGTCATCTGTTCACAGTTATCTGTCACTCACTGAGAATTCCGAGCCCTCTGGCCCCCACCTCTCTCAGTCACATGACTCAGCAGCTCCTTTGTTTACCTTGCTGCTGTCCACAAATCTTTAATTCCATCACAGTGGAAGATCTCCAGCTGCCACCTGGAGGTTGGCAATCCTATTTGGCAGCAGGAGACGATATTTAAAAAACAGTGATGTCGTGGTACACTATGACATCATGCCTCACTGAGGTCCTTCTTCAAACTCTGCCCTCCGCAGGCTCCACCCTCAAATCTAGGCCAAGGATCAGACTCTAAAGAACACAAATAGACTATTGCTAACCCCAGTTTTATTGTTAACGGTGGCCTTTCAAATACATAGGTCCCCGATGCAAGCTGTAGAAAAGAGCAAAATGCTCACAAAGGAAAATAACATTTCATCCATATTATTATGTTTGACCACTGCTTATGCTGTGTATGGTATGATAGAATCATAGAATCATGGAAGGGACTTCCAGGGTCATCTAAGTCCAACTCCCTGCATGATGCAGGAAATTCACAATTACCTACCCCCCACCCTCAGTGACCCATGTTCCACATCCAGAAGATGGCAAAAAAAAAAAAAAAATCCCTCCAGGATCCCTAGCCAAACTGGCCTGGAGAAAAATTGCTGTCTGACCCCAAAGTGGCAATTGGCATTTCCCTGGGCATGTAAGAAAGGGCCACAAGAACTAAGCACTGAGGTAACCTTTCCTGCCCTCCCTCTCATGATCTGCCCAAGGTCACAGAATCAGCATTGCTGTCAGGTGGCCATCTAGCCTCTGCTTGAAAACCTCCAAAGAAGGAGAGCCCACCACCTCCCAGGGAAGCCTGTTCCACTGAGTAACTGCTCCAATGGTCAGGAAGTTCTTCCTAATGTTTAGCCAAAAACTGTTCTGATTTAATTTCAATCCCTTGGTTCTGGTCCAACCTTCTGGGGCAACAGAAAACAACTCTGCACCATCCTCTCTATGACAGCCCTTCAGATACTTGAAGATGGTTATCATATCACCTCTCAGTTGTCTCCTCTCCGGGTTAAACATACTCAGCTCCTTCAACCTTTCCTCATGGGACTTGGTCTCCAGACCCCTCACCATTTTTGGTGACCTCTTCTGTACACATTCCAGCTTGTCTATATCCTTCTTAAATTGTGGTGTAATACTGGAAATAATATGTTTTATTAGGGATGGGCACAAAGCGGCTGATGAACTAAAGGTCATCATGAATTTTGGGTGTTTTGCAGTTCATGAAGGGATGTTCGTGAACTGAAGAACCTCCACAAATTTTTGTGGACAAACCTTCCAGCTCGTATGGGTGTAGTTCTGCTGGTTGTTCAGCCACAAACCATGAACTGAACTGCAAAAATGTGGTTCGTGCCCATCCCTGTGTTTTATGACGTTTGTATTCCTTATTGGTTTATGCTGCTTTGTGTTGATTCCTATGAAGACATGAAGCCACCTTCTGCTGAGTCAAACCATTGGTGTGTCAAGGCAGCAGCTTTCCAAGGACCTCCTGGGTGAAGGTTTTTCACATCATCTTCCTTCTGCTACTATTAGCTGGAGATGCCAGGGATTGCACTCGTAACTTCTGCATGCCAAACAGGTGCTCTACCACTGTGCTACACTTCCTACCTGTAACACTCATATCGCTATATCTGAGCCCAATGGCAAATTAGACACCAAAAAGATTTTTGAGGTGTAAGCTCTGGAGAGTCAAAGCTCCATTTAAGAACATAAGAAGAGCCCTGCTGGATCACACCAGTGGCCCATCTAGTCCAGCATCCTAAGAACATAAGAAGAGCCCTGCTGGATCAAGCCAGTGGTTCATCTAGTCCAGCATCCTAAGAACATGAGAAGAGCCCTGCTGGGTCAGACCAGAGGCCCATCTAGTCCAGCATCCTAAGAACATAAGAAGAGCCCTGCTGGATCAAACCAGTGGTTCATCCAGTCCAGCATCCTAAGAACATGAGAAGAGCCTTGCTGGGTCAGACCAGAGGCCCATCTAGTCCAGCATCCTAAGAACATCAGAAGAGCCCTGCTGGATCAGACCAGAGGTCCATCTAGTGCAGCATCCTAAGTACACAAGAAGAGCCCTGCTGGGTCAGACCAGAGGCCCATCTAGTCCAGCATCCTAAGAACATCAGAAGAGCTCTGCTGGATCAGACCAGTGGTCCATCTAGTGCAGCATCCTAAGAACACAAGAAGAGCCCTGCTGGATCAGACCAGAGGCCCATCTAGTCCAGCATCCTATGTACACAAGAAGAGCCCTGCTGGATCAGACCAGTGGTCCATCTAGTCCAGCATCCCGAGAATATAAGAAGAGCCCTGCTAGATCAGACCAGAGGTCCCTCTAGTCCAGCATCCCGAGAACATCAGAAGAGCCCTGCTGGATCAGACCAGTGGTCCATCTAGTCCAGCATCCTAAGAACACAAGAAGAGCCCGGCTGGTTCAGACCAGTGGCCCATCTAGTCCAGCATCCTAAGAACATCAGAAGAGCCCGGCTGGATCAGAACAATTGGGTATGGTGCCATAGAGTCCACCTTCTCTGTTGCCTGTAGATCAGTTGTAATAGTGACAGATCTCCAGCCACTGCCTGGAGACTGGCAACCTTAATATTTCCCCTTTGATAGGCACCTAGTAGCATGTTCTTTACCAGGTGGCATTACCTGTATTCCAAGAAAAGCTTTCCCTGCCCATTTTTTCTCCAGGTTGTTGGCAACCCTGCTTTCCAGATTTTGTCAACCAGACAAAAAAAATAGCCTGGTATGTAGAAAGGATGCAGACGCCGTGTTCAAAACGATACCAAAGAAAAAGCAAAAATGGGAAGTTTGCCCAACAGAATAAATGGCACCAAAACAGTCTTCTTGACTATGCACAAAGATGAAAAGACACAAAAGAAGAAAAAGAGACATATTTTCCAAATATTTCCCTTCGGTGTAGGTTCGGTGTCCTAGTTAGGAGCGTGGAATCTAATCTGGGAGAACTGGGTTTGATTTCCCACTCCTCTGCATGCAGCTGCTGGTGTGACCTTGGGTCAGTCATAAATACTTTCAGAGCTGTTCTCTCAAGAGCAGTCCTCGAGAGAGCTCTCTCAGCTCCGCTTACCTCGCAGGGTGTCTCTTGTGGGGAGGGGAAGGAGATTGTAAGATGCTGTGAAACTCTGAGTGAAGGGTGGGGTATAAATCCAATCTCCTCCTCCTCCTCCTCCTCCTCCTCCTCCTCCTCCTCCTCCTCCTCCTCCTCTTCTTCTTCTTCTTCTTCTTCTTCTTCTTCTTCTTCTTCTTCTTCTTCTTCTTCTTCTTCTTCTTCTTCTTCTTCTTCTTCTTCTTCTTCTTCTTCTACAATCTGTGACATCTGAATCCACCTTATGTGGCAGCAGTCATATAATTGCTAAAATAAAATCAGGCATTAGTAAACTCTGGCAACTAATGATTCCCTCCTTTCATCTCCAGTGACAGCAATATGTTTGAACAACCTGCCAAGGGAACTGCCTTGAAATGGCGTTCAATTAACACGAGCGGCAGTGCCTCTTTATCAGTCAGGGTGCCCGTTATCGTTTGCCTCCTCATTAAGCATCCGAGTTCCTTTTTTTTTTGAAGTGCCCCAATTAAGCCGCAGCTCTCCATCATTTAATGGATTGAGACTAATTAATCACAAATCACATTAAGCCTCTAACTGGAAAGATGCTCCGGATCGCTTTCGACAAGCCAGCGGATCCAAATGGGAAAGTTAGTAGCTCAGGGAGAGGGTGAGACTTTTCCCTGACATGCTGCTTTTCTTCATGCGAGGAGTTGGGGAGGAGACGTGGCGGGAAGGAACGGGACAGAACTCAACCAGGCAACACTAAATCCCCCCAAATTCCCTAAATGCTCCAAATGTCTGGGAGTTTCCCAAATCGCCTCTGGCAACCCTACCCCCCTTCTCCCGTTGGAACCTCGCAACCCTCACCATCGGCCTTATTTTTATATCTCTTATTTTCTTATCTCTTATATTTTTATGTCTGTGGGAGCCAGTTTGGTGTAGTGGTTAAGTGTGCGGACTATAATTTGGGAGAACCGGGTTTGATTCCCCACTCCTCCACTTGCACCTGCTGATGTGACCTTGGGTCAGTCACAAGCTCTGGCACAGCTGTTCCTGAAAGAGCAGTTTCTGTCAGAGCTCTCTCACCCCCACCTACCTCACAGGGTGTCTGTTGTGGGGAGGGGAAGGGAAAGGAGTTTGTAAGCTGCTCTGAGACTCAAAAGTGAAGGGCAGGGTATAAATCCAATCTCCTCCTCCTCCTCCTCCTCCTCCTCCTCCTCCTCCTCCTCCTCCTCCTCTTCTTCTTCTTCTTCTTCTTCTTCTTCTTCTTCTTCTTCTTCTTCTTCTTCTTCTTCTTCTTCTTCTTCTTCTTCTTCTTCTTCTTCTTCCACGAGCAGGTAGAGAAAGAAGTCCTTTTCTCCCTTTCTCACAATACAAGAACTCGTGGACACTCAGTGAAATTGCTGAGCAGTCGGGTTAGAACAGATAAAAGGAAGTCCTTCTTCACCCAAAGAGTGATTAACACGTGGAATTCACTGCCACAGGAGGTGGTGGCAGCTACAAGCATGGACGGCTTCAAGAGGGAATTGGATAAACATGTGGAGCAGAAGTCCCATCGGTGGCTATTAGCCACAAGGTAGAGATAGGAGCTCTTGGTCTGGGGCAAGTGATGCTCTGTATTCTTGGTGCTTGGGGCGGGGGGCAACAGTGGGAGGGCTTCTAGTGTCCTGGCCCCACTGCTGGACCTCCTGATGGCACCTGGTATTTTGGGGAGATTTGGGGCATTTAGGGAATTTGAGGGATTTAGTGTTGCCTGGCTGAGTCCTGTCCCGTTCCTTCCTGCCACGTCTCCCCATCCCCTCGCACGAAGAAAAGCACAGAGTGTTGGACTGGATGGGCCATTGGCCTGATCCAACGTTGGCTTCTCTTACGTTCTTATGTTCTTACTGATGTGGCTCTTTTCCGTCTTGTGCCCCTAAACGCCCCCTTTTCTTTGCGGCTTCAGGCAGGCTTGAAAGTTCCTGAAAGCGATACAGTCGCAGGCCCGGTTTCCTGTGCATGCACACTAACACACGTCTCCTGTTCCCCCTGTCAACTCCGGTCAGAAACACTGCAGGAAACACTGCCTCCTTGAACGCAGAGGATCCCAGCACGAACCCGGGGTGGGGGGGTCTGTGCAGAGGGGACTTCGTGGGCAATCGCTCTTCCACCGGCCCAGTGACGCCCCCCGCAACCAAACCCCTCTGGTTCTCTGTCTCCTGCCTGCGGCCCAGTCTCCAGTTATCCGGCAGGGTGGCTTTCTCCCCTTCCGAGACGCCTCTGCCTGCCAGGAGAAGGAGCCCTGAGCCTGCGTCGCTCTCTGCCCAGGGGGAGGGCGCTCCGGCCGCAGGCGTCTTAAGTTCCATCGCTGGCCCCGGTGGCATCGGCCATGGGGGAGGCGGTGCGTGTGAGTGGGTGGCAGGCCGAATGACAGTCGCAGCTGCGACCCAGCTGCAGCCCTGCAGTTCAGGAAGAGTGCCCTGTGACTGAACTCGTCCTGGGGGACACAAGAGAGACGCAGGCCTCAGCCTGGAGGGCAGGTAAGGGGGTAACGGGGAGGGAGGGGGGTCAGGCCCGCTCTACCTGCAGCGCCCCGGGGTGCTCCAAAGCAAGCCAAGGCGCCCAACTGTGTGGATGCTTCGGCGTTCAAAGGCAATCTGCTTTCTGTGCATACAGCACTTCTGATGTGGCGCTGTGCCTCTAAACTCGGCCAAGACCGCAGAGGTAAAAAGGGTCCCCGGCCAATCGGACTCGGTCCGAGGGTGGCCAAATTTCCCACCCTAACCCCTGCAGCTGTGCCTTTGCTCCACAGTCAAGGGCAGATGATCGCACCCATCTCTATGCCACGAAAAGTTTCCCATTTATTTCTTCGGGGGACCTTTTACCCGTTCGGAGTGGGTGGGAGAATAAATGTATATATTAGTGCCACCTGAGATTTATGTATTGATTTTTAATCAGTACGTAAAGTGCCTTGGTGTTTGGTCATGCCGGCCACATGACCACGGAAACGTCTTCGGACAGCGCTGGCTCTTCGGCTTTGAAACGGAGACGAGCACCGCAACCCTAGAGTCGGATTCGACTGGCTTTCGAGCAAGGGAACCTTTACCTTTTTAAAGTTTAATCAGATCCTGAGAGGGAGGGCAGGAAGGGTTGCCTCAGTGCTGAGTTCTCGCGGACCCTTTCTTACATGCCCAGGGAAATGCTGGTCGCCGCTTTGGGGTCAGGAAGCCATTTTTCTGCAGGCCAGTTTGGCTGGTGGGTTTTTTGTCATCTTCTGGGTGTGGAACAGGGGTCCCTGGGAGTGTGGAGGGGGGAGGTATTTGTGAATTTCCTGCCTTGTGCAGGGGGTTGGACTAGATGACCCTGGAGGTCCCTTCCAGCTCTATGATTCTATGGTTCTAATTGTTCTTAAAATGCTTCTAATTGTTTTTAAAATGATGTGTATCGCTTGGAGCCTTATTGGCCGACGGGGATTAGGTGATGAAGAAACCCAGTTTGATAAATAATAAATCAATAAATAGTGAAGGCCCAAGCGTCGGCTCGGGCTGCGTTTATCTGGTCGGGGTAGGGATGCCAGTCTCCAGGTGGGGCCTGGGGACCCCTCAGAATTACAACCGTTCTCCAGACTACAGAGATCAGTTCCCCTGGAGAAAAAAGGGATGCTTTGGAGGGTGGACTCTATGGAACTGTTGTACCCCACAGAAGTCCCTGTCCTCCCCAGGCTCCACCCCCAAATCTCCAGGAATTTACTAACCAGGAGCTGGCAAACCTACCCCCCTGCCTCCCACCGGTAGCCAGGGGGAACTGGCAAGCCTATAACCCCTTTCTTTCTTTCTTTCTTTCTTTCTTTCTTTCTTTCTTTCTTTCTTTCTTTCTTTCTTTCTTTCTTTCTTTCTTTCTTTCTTTCTTTCTTTCTTTCTTTCTTTCTTTCTTTCTTTCTTTCTTTCTTTCCTTCCTTCCTTCCTCCCTCCCTCCCTCCCTCCCTCCCTCCCTCCCTCCCTCCCTCCCTTCCCTTCTTTCTTTCTTTCTTTCTTTCTTTCTTTCTTTCTTTCTTTCTTTCTTTCCTTCCTTCCTTCCTTCCTTCCTTCCTTCCTTCCTTCCTTCCTTCCTTCCTTCCTTCCTTCCTTCCTTCCTTCCTTCCTTCCTTCCTTCCTTCCTTTCTCTTCTCTCTCTCTCTCTCTCTCTCTCTCTCTCTCTCTCTCTCTCTTTCTTTCTTTCTTTCTTTCTTTCTTTCTTTCTTTCTTTCTTTCTTTCTTTCTTTCTTTCTTTCTTTCTTTCTTTCTTTCTTCGTCATCTTCTGAGCATGGATGTGGGGGGAGGTACTTGTGAATTTCCTGCACTGTGCAGGGGGTTGGACTAGATGACCTTGGAGAACCCCTTGAATTCTATGATTCTATTCCTCTCTCTCTCTCTCTCTCTCTCTCTCCCTCTCTCTCTCTCTCTCTCTCTCTCTCTCTCTCTCTCCCTCTCTCTCTCTCTCTCTCTCTCTTTCTCTCTCTCTCTGCTATTTGGTTGTCAGAGCTTGAGAGGCTCAGATGTCCAGTAATTCAGGGCTCCTGTATTTTCATTGTGTGTGCACAGAAAGCAACGTCAAGTCTTATGGCAACCTTGTAGGGTTTTTGAGTCAAGGCACCAAGAGAGGTGGTCTGCCACTGCCTGCCTTGTTAGCCGGTCATATTCCCGCGCTGTCATGCTGAAAGATGTGGCCTCTTGTCCAGTTTCCTTCCCTTTTGCATAGTTTTTTAAAGCCGTGCCCGAAATGGAACTGGGCAGCTCTCTGCGGGTGATGTCATTCTGGGGGTCGAAAAATAATCGTGCAAATTAAGGAAGCCGAGGGAGGACGGTCTATGCCGAAGACTATTCCTTCAAGAATCACGGGCTTTTCTTTTGCTTGCGGCGAAGCAGGCCGGGCCCAGTGGTGAGGGGAATCTTCCGATCCCCTCCGCTTCCCAGAATTTGTGGCAGACGGGCTTCTGAAGCGATTTCATGTACTCTGTAGTAAGTCACCAGGGAATCGTCTTCGGTAGTCACAGAAGGTGGGTTGCACATTCGAAGGAAACTGTGTGTAGAACATAGGATTGTTTAGACGTGTATTATTATTTTATTTTGTAATTTACTTGGTTAATACCCCGCCGTTCTTCCCGATGGGGACGCAAAGCAGCTAACATCCCTCTCCTCTTCTCAATTTTTCCTCACAACTACACTGTGGGGTACGGGTAGCCGTGTTAGTCTTTCTGTAGCAGATGGAGTAGCCACGTTAGTCTGTCTTCTAGCAGTAGAAAAGAGCAAGAGTCCAGAAGGACCTTAAAGGCTAACAAAATCTGTGTCAGGAGATGAGCTTTTGTGAGTCGCAGATATCTGAAGAAGCGACCGGTGACTCACAAACATTCGTCCTCTGCCACAAATGTTGTTAGTCTTTAAGGCGCTCTTGGACTCTTGCTCTGTGGAGTAAGTTAGGTGGAGAGTGTGTGATTGCCTTAAGGTCACCCGGCCAGTTTCCATACCTGAACGGGGATTCGAATCTGGGTCTCTCCGATCGGAGTGCCAAACTCGAATTGCTGCAGAACTCTAATTGCTGCATCACATTGGCTGTAAAACATTTACAGCCATCTCTCCACCCAAATTTAGGGCCTCCAAAGGTGGGAGACGATAAAACAGTTGGGCATTACATGTATTTAAAAATGCAAATCTATAAAAACAACTATTAAACGTAACGCATAGACAGGAAGGAAGGTCAGAAAGGGAACACCAAGTACAACAGAAAATAAATGTGTCATTTCTTGCATCTGTGTCAGAAGACCGATTGCATAAGAGGCAGAAAGATTTGTTATGTATCGATGACTCTGGAAGGCAGATGGGCGGTGACCAGAAACGGGGTCTTTCCTGTGTTGGCACCCTGTTTAATGGAACATCTTCCCAAGGGTGGGATGTCCAGCACCATTGGGGCTCCCTTTTAGGTGCTGGATAAAGTTTGTCCCTTCGCTCTGAAGTTTCACTGGGTAGGTTCTAAAGAAAGAGCTTTTCTAGGGTAACCAACTCCAGATGGGGGAATTCCTGGAGATTTGGTGGTGGGGCCTGGGGAGGGCAGGGTTTGAGAAGGCGAGGGAGTTTGGCATAGTGTTTAAGTGCATGGACTCTAATCTGGGAGCGGCTTCCAAACTCCTTTCCCTTCCCCTCCCCACAACAGACACCCTGTGAGGTCGGTGGGGCTGGGAGAGCTCTGACAGAAACGGCTCTTTTTCAAGAACAGCTCTGACAGAACTATGACTTGCCCAAGGTCATCCAGCAGATGCCCCAATCCTCCACTTGCACCTGCTGGATGACCTTGGGCAAGCCATAGTTCTGATAAGAGCTGTCCTTGAAAAAGAGCAGTTTCTGTCAGAGCTCTCTCAGCCCTGCCTACCTCACAGGGTGTCTGTTGTGGGGAGGGGAAGGGAAAGGAGTTTGTAGGCCCCTCTGAGATTCCTTTGGGTAGTGAAGGGTGGGGTATGAATCCAATCTCCTCCTCCTCCTCCTCCTCCTCCTCCTCCTCCTCTCTTCTTCTTCTTCTTCTTCTTCTTCTTCTTCTTCTTCTTCTTCTTCTTCTTCTTCTTCTTCTTCTTCTTCTTCTTCTTCTTCTTCTTCTTCTTCGCAGGGTATAATACCACAGAGTCCAGCCTCCAAATCATCCATACTATCAATCGTCAACCTCTGTTAATGAGAAATGGTTAATGATTGATAGTATGTACCTGAAGCAGTCTTGAAAGAATCTTAGAGGGCAGCATGCAGCCGCTTTTCACATAACTCAGTGATGTAAGTCAGAAAGGAAGAGGGCATAGAAAAAAAATACAAAAGGCATAAGGTCTCATCTGAGGAAACCTTGGGTGAAACGGTCCATTGAGCGCTGTACGTCAGAAAGAAAAACTTGAGACCAATTTGCTCCAAAGAAAACACCTTCAATGATTTGTTATTCACTGGATAATTAAAGAAGATATATTTTTTCCTCTAACAAGGTTTCCGTTATGGTATCACGGTTGTTTTTCCTTACAAAGTTTAGCCTGTCCCGTGATCTCTCATCCTTGACTTGACTCTAGTAACCTGGAAAATCATACTGCTTGCTTATACCGTTTGAAACTTCAGTTTCCCGCCTTGGATTCTGGCTCTCTTTGGGAGACCGTACATTTGTTATTTTGGGGGTTTTATTCCCCCTGCTGCTTCTTTAGCTTGTTGACCTTCCTTTATTTCTTCATTTTCTTAATTTATACCCTTCCTCTCACCACAACGGGGACCAAAAATGGCTTATATATTTGCCTCCCCTCTGATTACAGGCCTCACAACCACCCTGTGAGGTAGGTTAGGGTGAGAATGACTGGTGCGAGGCCACCCAGCAAACTTCCATGTCAGAGTGGGGGTTTTAACTCGAGCCTAGTCTGACATTAATTTGGTTTGGTGTAGTGGTTTGGTATATTCGGTTATTTTGGGGTGGTGGTTCGGAGTGCAGACTCTAATCTGGGAGAACCGGGTTTGATTCCCCACTCCTCCACATGCAGCTGCTGGTGTGACCTTGGGTCAGTCACAAGTTCTCTCGGAGCTGTTCTCTCAAGGGCAGTCCTCAAAAGAGCTCTCTCAGCCCCACCTACCTCACAGGCAGTGTTCCCTGTAAGCTGAGTTAGTGTGAGCTAGCTCACAGCTTTTTAGCTTCCGGCTTAGCTCAGGAAAGATGGCTCCAGGGCAGACTAATTTATGCAGGAGCTAAATTGCTCGCTTGGAATTTTAATGCCAGAAGCTCACAACGTAGAATTTTTGCTCACAAGACTCCCCAGCTTAGAGGGAGCATTGCTCACAGGGGTGTCTGTTGTGGGGAGGGGAAGGGAAAGGAGATTGTAAGCTGCTCTGAGACTCCTTTGGGCAGTGAAGGGCGGGGTATAAATCAAAGCTCCTCCTCCTCCTCCTCTTCTTCCTCCTCTTCCTCCTCCTCTTCCTCCTCCTCCTCCTCCTTCCTACACCACACTGGGTGTTTTACAGTTAATTTAATTGGTCGATTTACAATTAAACCTTTCAAGCTTTACTAGAATTCGCTTGGCAAAAAAATGCCATATAAATGTTTTAAAGTAACGTATCAGGGAGGGCCTATGTAACTGAAAGTAGATTGCTGGTGGAAAGTGCTGTCAAGTCGCCCCTGATGTATAGCAACCTTGTGGGGTTTTCAAGGCAAGAGACAGGTAGAGATGGTTTGCCATTGCCTGCCTTTGCATAGCAACCCCGAATTTCCTTGGCGGTCTTCCATCGAAGTCCAAACGAGGGCCATCTATCAGGTTGCCAGGTCCCTACCTGGCATCCAGTGCGGGGGAGAAGCTCTGTGTCCAAGAGCCTCAAAGTGACGTCATCGCACAGGGCATGTCGTTGAGGGACGCTCTAGCGTTCAGGCTTAAAACTCTATGGTGACATAGAGTTTTAACGTTGAACGCTAGAGTGTCCACCGATGACATGCCTGGTGCGATGACGTCACCTCTGGGTGACGTCATCATGGCAGGCACATCAGCCCGATTCAGGCACTTTGGGGGCAGGGTTCCCCCTGGCAGCTGGATCCGGGCCAGCAGGTCAGGGGCTCCTAGAGTGGGGAACCCCCCGTCCCCCCCGGGCAGCCCTAGCCACCTACTTTAAACAGAGAGTGATTAAAATGTGGAGTTTGCTGGCGGAGGATGTTACGATGGGCACAGGAACGACTGGCTTTCAAAGAGGATTAGATAGATTAATGGAGGACAAGTTTATGAATGGCTACTAGCCATGGTGACTCGGGGAACCTCCACATTCAGAGGCACTGGGGTCAGGAAGGAATTTTTCTCCAGGCCAGTTTGGCTGGAGATCCTGGAGGGTTTTTTTTATCATCTTCTGGGCGTGGAACAGTGGTCACTGGAGGTGTGTGTGTGGGGGAAGAGGTAGTTGTGAATTTCCTGCATTGTGCAGGGGGTTGGACTAGGTGACCCTGGAGGTCCCTTGCAACTCTGTGATTCTATGATTCTATGATACCAGAGGCAGGAGGCAACATCAGGGGAAGGCCTCGGCCTCTCTGGTTTGGTGTAGTGGTTAAGTGCGCGGACTCTAATCTGGGAGAACCGGGTTTGAGTCCCCACTCCTCCACTTGCACCTGGGTGGATGACCTTGGGCAAGCCATAGTTCTGATAAGAGCTGTCCTTGAAAAAGAGCAGTTTCTGTCAAGAGCTCTCTCTGCCCCACCTATCTCACAGGGTGTGTGTTGTGGGGAGGGGAAGGGAAGGGAAGGGAGTTTGTAAGCCGCTCTGAGACGCCTTTGGGTAGTGAAGGGTGGGGTATAAATCCAATCTCCTCTCCTCGTCCTCCTCCCTGCCCTTTTTGAAAAAAATTTAAAGTTTATTGAAATTCAAACAGTACATTTACAAACTATAGTGCACATACAAACACGGAATTTGTCCAAAACATCAAAATTCAAAACTTCATTATTAACATGAAAGCATGCATTGACTAACAGGTGTAGTAAGTGTAATTTGTTGGCCATTGTGTTGATTAGTGTGTTTAGAGCTTGTGAAAATTTGCTGTAGACCTTGGTGTGTAGGATCTAGGGACGATAAAAAGAATTCACTGATCAGGCACAGTGCAGAACAATCTAGGAAGAAAAGAAAGATCAGTGAGGCAGAGTGCAGTTAAGAAAAGAACAATGTGTGATAGATTGGGTTGTGCGGCTGGCAGTCATTTGTTAAGACATCGTCCAAAAATGATTTTTCATCACAGTTTGATTGTTTCGGGTACATCTCCAATCTCTGGAGCCTATCCGTGACCTTCTCCATGAGGTAATGGTCCCAGACTTTATTGAACGAGTTGATGCATGCCGGGGCCAATGGAGATTTCCATTTGGATGCAATTGAACTCTTCGCCGCTACCAGGAGACTTCTTATTAGTTCTCGTCTGATCTGAGGCAGGTTGACCTTTTGCCAAACATCCAAGAAGATGACTTCCGGTGAAAATGGTATGGAATGTCCTGCAATTATTTGTATTTGATGTAGGATGTCTTGCCAGATGTTATGTAATTGCTTATGTGTTATGCTACGTAACCTAAACCGGAGCTTCAGGCACAAGCTCCATAGACCCTATGGGATTGTAAACCCTGCAGTTGAATTGGTCGTTGTTGCGTAACAGATCAATCCAGAAAGACTCTGACCTTTGGCAGGAATGAATCCCATTGGTCCTAAGCTCTCAATTGGAATTGGTCATTAGTGTGCTAGGGGGTGTGGCCTCACTAGTTCAAAATGTATATAGCTGCATTGTTCTCTGAGTCTTCTTGCTGTGTTCTGAGCTGAATAAAGAAATCACGGTTTAAGACTGCCTCAATCTCAGTATATAACACCAGAAGTCTGAGATAGATTTGCATTGCCACCAACAATGGGCAAAAGGAGCCAACTTCCCCTCTCTGCCCTGTTGTCGGCTGTCCAGAGGAACTGACTGGCCATTGTGTGCAACAGGATGCTGGACTAGATGGAACCACTGGTCTGATCCAACAGGGCTCTTCTGATGTTCTAATGAAGGCCTCGGCCTCTCTGCCCTCTTGTTGGCCCTCCAGAGGGACTGGATGGCCACTGTGTGAGACAGGATGCTGGACTAGATGGACCATTGGTCTGATCCAGGAGGGCTATTCTGATGTTCTAATGAAGGCCTCGGCCTCTCTGCCCTGTTGTTGGCCCTCCAGAGGAACTGGTTGGCCTCTGTGTGAGACAGGATGGTGGACTAGATGGACCATTAGTCTGATCCAGCAGGGCTCTTCTGATGTTCTTTTGTTCTTATCCCTGCTTAGCTTCTGAGATCTGATGAGATCAGGCTAGCCTGGGCCATCCAGCTCACAGGGGAAGTAAACTGGGGGAGCATAAATATTATGGGGTGTAAGGGAAGACTTCTAGGCAGGGCTGATGGCGGGAGAGTAGCAGCAGGCATCACTAGAAAATGTGAGAAAGAGGGAACGATGGATTGGAAGAGTGCAGAGATTTGCCAGAGTGCGTAAGATTATCTTACCAAAATATCAGGGAAACACTGTGCGTCTGCAGGGATGTAATTTGTGAGTGACAGGAGGGGCTGTGGCTCAGTAGGAGGAGACGGTTCAATCCCCAGCATCTCCTGTTAAAGAGTATTTGTTAGTAGGTGTTGGGAAGCATAGGGTGCCAACCTCCAGGTGGTGACTGGAGAATCTCCTGGGATTAGAACTGGTCTCCAGGCAATAGAGACCAGTCCCCCTGGAGAAACTGGATGCTTCAGAGGTTGGATTTTATGGCATTGTGCCCCATTGAAGTACGTCCCCTCCCCAAACCCCTCCCTCTCTAGGCTCCACCCCCAAATATCCAGGAATTTCCCAACCCAAAGCTGGTAACACTGAGGAAGCTCCTCCTTCCTCCGCCGGAATGCCTCAAGGGCCACTTAAAACTATACTGAGCTCAACAGATCAACAGACTATTTCCTCCAGAGTCTGGAGATCAGTTGTACCCCAGGGTGCTCCTGGAAACTGGCAACCAGGGCTATTTTTGGGCAGGAACGGAGTTCCGGCTGGCCCCCGAGTTGGCCATGCCCAGCAGGAACTCATTAGCATAACAGGCCACACCCAACAGCAGAAACTCATTAGGATTGGCCACATTAGGGGTGCGTGGCCTAATATGCAAAGGAGTTGCTGCTACAAAAGAAGCCCTGGGTTTTGACAACAAACAAGGTAAACAGAATAAGAAACGAAATGTGGGTATGGCTGGATGACCTCACTTCTGGTAGCACGGGGGTGTGGCCTAATATGTGAATGAGTTCCTGCTGTTGGGTGTGGCCTATTATGCTAATGAGCTCCTGCTGTTGGGTGTGGCCTATTATGCTAATGAGTTCCTGCTGGGCTTTTTCTCCAAAAATGCCCTGCTGGCAACCCTGTCCTTGGATACGCAAAGCTTGTGCTCTACACCCCGAAACCACTTGCCTTCCCCAAATGATAAGGGGGGAGGGATGACAGAAAACTGCCGCAGGAGGAAGGGGACAGGAAAGTTCTCCGTTTATCCACGACAGTTCCGCTCACACTAAGATTGTCAGCTCTGAGTTAGGAAACCCCTACAGATTTGGTGGCGTAACCTGGGGAGGGCATGGTTTGGGGAGGGGCGGGACTTCACAAGGGCATAGTGCTACAGAGCCTGTCTACTTGAGGGACAGCCTTTTCCCCCACAGGTTCCCCAGAGAGCACTGAGATCGGGGTCTCAAAACGGCTCAACCTTCCCTGGACCCAAAGACGCCAGGCTGGCCTCTACCAGGGCCAGGGCCTTCTCAGTAGTGGCTCCATACAAGTGGAATGAGCTCCCAGAAGACATTGTTATATACTAAATGTGAATCGCTCCTATCTATTCACATGTTAAGCTTGAGTCTGAATGTGGCTCTTCAGATGTTGCATTGCTATTGGTCAGTTTCTGCGGAACCTGTGTAATTACCCAATCACTGAGTGATATTGTTGCAAAGAGGAAACGGTCCTGATTGGCCTTTATCCCTGTATTCTGATTGGTCTTTAACTTGTAATGGGTGTGGCTTTGACAGCCCGGGAGAGTTTAAAAGAAAGAGCTGTGCTCCCCTTGTTGCCTTGTGTTCCTGACTTACAGTTGCTGTTTAATAAAGCTGAAATCACTTGAAGCTGAATCCTTTGTTGAGTCTCATACTTAACAACATCAGGGCCCTGCAGGACATTTTACAGTTCCGGAGGGCCTGCAAAATGGAGCTCTTCGATTAGGAGCCGCTTCTTTCGATTAGGAGCCGCTTCCAACAACATTGAACTGGGGTAAGGCCCTTTATGACAACAGTAACTGCCTGTGGTATCAACATCTTCTGGCCATATATTCTGTTAGATTGGTTACATCGTGGCCTATAGTTACCTCAAGGGCTATTTTGGGGCAGGAGCGCACAGGAACGGAGTTCCGGCTGGCTCCTGAGTTGGCCACGCCCAGCAGGAACTCATTAGCATAATAGGCCACACCCAGCAGCAGAAACTGATTAGGATTGGCCACATTAGGGGTGTGTGGCCTAACGTGCAAAGAAATCCCTGCTGCAAAAAAAGCCCTGACTTTTGACAACAAACAAGGTAAACAGAATAAGAAGCAAAAGGTGGGTGTGGCCGGATGACCACACTTCTGGTAACATGGGGGTGCAGCCTAATATGCTAATGAGTTTCTGCTGCTGGGTGTGGCCTATTATGCTAATGAGTTCCTGCTGGGCTTTTTCTACAAAAAGAGCCCTGGTTACCGCCACTAGCACTTTAGCTGTATTTATTTGTGACTTGTGACTTGCAATGTAGATGGATTTTATGATGTGTCTCGATTTTACGATGTGTCTCGTATGCACTGAATCTGTGTTTTATTGTATTTTAACTTTTACTGTAAGCCGCCCTGAGCAGATTGAATCAAATTAATAAATAAACAAACAAATAAACAAATAAACATAGAGTCCATCCTCCAAAGCAGCCATTTTCTCCAGGGGAACTGATCTCCGTCGTCTGCAGGTCGACTGTCATTCCAGGAGACCTCCAGCTGCAGCCTGGAAGCTGGCAACCCCCCCCCACCACCAATCAAGTCTGCTTTGGCTCCTAATCTGGAGTTCAGCTGCACTTTAGAATCTGGGTCTGTAGGCAAGAGACAAACGGCAAATGTTGACGAAGCGCCTGACAGATTTGTGCTTTGTTACCGTGACGTCTTCTAATTTAAGACTGCCAACTCCAGACTGGGAAATCCCAGGAGATTTGGGGGCAAGGTGGAAACTGAAGAAGGCGGGTTTCAGGACGGGGGTCTCAGTAGACCATAATGCCGTAGCGGCCACCCTCCAAAGCAGGCATTTTCTCCCAAGGCACTGATCTCTGAGCCCGTTTGGTGTAGTGGTTAAGTGCGCGGACTCTAATCTGGGAGAACCGGGATTGATTCCCCACTCCTCCACTTGCACCTGGCTGGATGACCTTGGGCAAGCCATAGTTCTGATAAGAGCTGTCCTTGAAAAAGAGTCGTTTCTGTCAAGAGCTCCCTCAGCCCCACCTACCTCACAGGGGGTGTCTGTTGTGGGGAGGGGAAGGGAAGGGAGTTTGTAAGCCGCTCTGAGACACCTTTGGGTAGTGAAGGGCGGAGGTATAAATCCAATCTCTTCTCTTCTTTTTCTTCTCTCAAGAGCGGTTTCTGTCAGAGCTCTCTCAGCCCCACCTACCTCACAGGGTGTCTGTCTGTTGTGGGGAGGGGAAGGGAAGGGAGTTTGTAAGCCGCTCTGAGACACCTTTGGGAAGTGAAGGGCAGGGTATAAATCCAATCTCTTCTTCTTCTTCTCTCAAGAGCAGTCCTTGAAAGAGCTCTCTCAGCCCCACCTACCTCACAAGGTGTCTGTTGTGGGGAGGGGAAGGGAAAGGAGTTTGTAAGCCGCTCTGAGACTTCTTTGGGTAGTGAAGGGCAGGGTATAAATCCAATCTCCTCCTCTTCTTCTTCTTCTTCTTCTTCTTCTTCTTCTTCTTCTTCTTCTTCTTCTTCTTCTTCTTCTTCTTCTTCTCCTTCTCCTTCTCCTTCTCCTTCTCCTTCTCCTTCTCCTTCTCCTTCTCCTTCTCCTCCTTCTCCTCTTCAGTCTGGAAATTGGTTGTAATCCCAGCAGAGCTCCAGGGCCCACCTGGAGGCTGGCAACTGTATGCTCTGAGATCTGAGGCATGCACTAGGGAAGGAGGAAGGGCACATTCTCAGTGGCACACCAAATAAACCCTTGAACTGTGTGTGTTCAAGCCGCCACGGTGCGTTTGTGTTGGGCGATGGGAGTGTTCCAGATGTCCTGCTTCAGCAAAGAGGCCTCTCGTTTTTGAATTTGTAGGAAGGTTGAAAAACCGGCAGTGCTGGAGGGGCACCTTTCCCTCCTTGCCTCCCCCACGCCTTTCTTTGTGAGGGTGAAAACGAAGTGCCGGGGTGTGCGGTTGGGGCAGGAAGCCGGCATGCCTGGCGAGTTTGATGTTCCAGGAAACAGAAAGCTGTTTGAATGAAACAGGGCAAGAAAAGAAAAATAGAAAGACGGTTTGCACGCTGAAGAGCTTTGTTTCTAGAAGGTGAAAGAAATATATGTGGGTGGGTCGCTGGTTAAGAACATAAAAGTGTAAGAGAAGCCAATGTTGGGTCAGGCCAACGGCCCATCCAGTCCAACACTCTGTCACACGGTGGCCGAAAATACCAGGTGCCATCAGGAGGTCCAGCAGTGGGGCCAGGGCACCAGAAGCCCTCCCACTGTTGCCCCCCCCCCCAAGCACCAAGAATACAGAGCATACCCGGATGGACCTCTGCTCCATATGCTTGTCCAATTCCCTCTTGAAGCCGTCCATGCTTGTAGCCGCCACCACCTCCTGTGGCAGTGAATTCCATGTGTTAATCACACTTTGGGTGAAGAAGGACTTCCTTTTATCCGTTCTAACCCGACTGCTCACCAATTTCATGGAGTGCCCACCAGTTCTTGTTACATTATATTTATTGATTCAGGCGGGTGGCCGTGTGGTTCTGGAGCAGCAGAACAAAGTTTGAGTCCAGCAGCACCCTAAGAACATAAGAACATAAGAGAAGCCAATGCTGGATCAGGCCAACAGCCCATCCAGTCCAGCACTTTGTCACACAGGGGCCAAAAATACCAGGTGCCATCAGGAGGTCCAGCAGTATCATATCAACTAAGCCAACAAATATATAATCTGTGTAGTTGGGTTAGAACCTATAAAAGGAAGTCCTTTTTCACCCAAAGAATGATTAACACATGGGATTCGCTGCCACAGGAGGTGGCGGTGGCTACAAGCATACCCTTATAAGGATAAGCATATGGAGCAGAGGTCCATCAGTGGCTATTAGCCACAAGGTATAGATAGGAACTCTCAGTCTGGGGCAAGTGATGCTCTGTATCCTTGGTGCTTTGGGGGGGGGGTCAACAGTGGGAGGGCTTCTAGTGTCCTGGCCCCACTGCTGGACCTCCTGATGGCACCTGGTATTTTTGGCCACTGTGTGACAGAGTGTTGGACTGGATGGGCCATTGGCCTGATCCAACATTGGCTTCTCTTACGTTCTTATAGATGGAACACTCTGTCTAGGGCAGTGATGCTCTATATTCTTGGTGCTTGGGGGGGCAACAGTGGGAGGGCTTCTAGTGTCCTGGCCCCACTGGCTGGACCTTCTGATGGCACCTGGTATTTTTGGCCACTGTGTGACAGAGTGTTGGACTGGATGGGCCGTCGGCCCGATCCAACATTGGCTTCTCTTATGTTCTTATGTTCTTATCCAACAAAGCTTTATCCAAGTTGTAAGCTTCCACACACTTCTTCAGATACACTGAAATGGAAGTGACCAGTCCATACATATAGGCAGAGGGTGAGCAGCAAATTAGCACACAGTAGAAGGAAGATGTTTAACAGATGCAAGGATCCAACTGGAATAACACACCTGGTTGATACGGTCACCATTTGTTTGGGTTTAATTCCAGGGAAAATACAGAGAAGGAAATAGATGTATCAAAATTGGAGATTGATGGGCAGATGTACCTTCATGTACTTAGATGCTGTGCACGTTATGTGAATCCTAGCTTATTGGCTACGGACTAGAGACGCCTAAAAGCAGATCGCAATGTCACTCTTCAGCCATTCAGCACAATCTAAGAAGGGTACATCTGCCCATCAGTCTCCAATTCTGATATATCTGTTTCCTTCATCATGTTTCCCCAGGAATTAAATGCAAACAAATGGTGACCATCAGTGTTCCCTCTAAACTGAGTTAGCGTGAGCTAGCTCGGCTTTTTAGCCTCCAGCTCACAGATTTTTTTGTTTTAGCTCAGAGCAAACTAATTGATGCAGCAGCCAAATCTCTCGCTCACAACTCCAATGCCAGTAGCTCACCAAGTAGGATTTTTGCTCACAAGACTTCACAGCTTAGAGGGAGCATTGGTGACCATATCAACTAAGCTTGTTACTTCAGTTTGACTCCTAGCCCAATGCTGACCACCCTACCACAACAGGAGAAATAAGAGTCAATTAAAAACAATTGTGTGCAGAGTAAAATGACCGAGTGGTCAAAGAAGTGGAACGAATGTCACGTCGCACTGTGTTCATAATGTCGGACAGGGCTATTTTTGGGCAGGAATGCACAGGAATGGAGTTCCGGCTGGCTCCCCAGCCGAACTCATTAGCATAACAGGCCACAGCCAACAGCAGAAAATCATTAGGACTGGCTACATTAAGGGTGCGTGGCCTAATATGCAAAGGAGTTCCTGTTACCAAAAAAAGCCCTGGGTTTTGACAACAAACAAGGTAAACAGAATAAGAAGCAAAAGGTGGGTGTGGCTGGATGACCACACTCATGGTAACATGGGGGTGTGGCCTAATATGCTAATGAGCTGTGCTGTCATGGGGTGGCCTATTATGCTAATGAGTTCCTGCTCGGCTTTTTCTACAAAAAAAGCCCTGATGTCGGGGATTATATCTTTAATATATATTTAATATAATCTTGAAGATTATATCGTTAATATATTTTTCACAGGTGGGTAGGATTGCCGGCTCTGGCTGCGGTCACACTGGAGGCTCGGCGCAGTCTGGCGGTGGCCTCTCATGGCACTGGTTTAAGTTGTCCCGGGGAAGGCCAATCAGAGAGCAGATCCTGAAGCACCGTCCCTGTAAGCCCGGTGTCTGGGTGGTTTAAGAAAAAAATATGGGTGTGCATGCACATCTGCACTTATGTGCTTATGCGCACATAGCCACCGACTCCCCCCTCCCAAAAAAACCCAGGCGGAAATGGATCTGACTGTTCACACTTCCCAGCAGGCTCCAGTTCGTGACAGGGGAGTTCAGACATCCGGAAAAGCGGAGTGGAAGCACAGGCATTTGTTAAAGACCGGACTTTCCCTGGTGCCTGGTTACTCTGCTTTCAAACTGGAGCAAGGTGGGGTGCCAGTGACGGGGGCATGGAAGGCAGATGTGGTCTGATCGTGCTCTATCGGGATGAACTGCTCGTGTGACCGCAGGTTCTGGGTAGGGAAATACCTGGCAATTTTGGGTGTGTAGCCTTGGGGAAGAGTGGAGTTTGGAGGAGGAGGAGGAGGAGGAGAAGGAGGTAGTGAGCTGCCCTGAGCCTGCTTTACGGGGCGGGCAGGGTATAAATCCCATAATAAATAAATAAATAAATAAATAAAAGGAGGAGGAGGAGATCGGATTTATACCCCACCCTTCACTACCTGAAGGAGTCTCAGAGCATCCTACTGTCTCCTTTCCCTTCCCCTCCCCACAACAGACACCCTGTGACCAGTGTTCCCTCTAAGCTGAGTTAGCGTGAGCTAGCTCACAATTTTTAGCCTCCGGCTCACACATCTTCATCTTCGCTCAGGAAGGATGGCTCCAGACCAAACTAATTTATGGAATAGCCAAATTGCTTGCTCACAACTTTAATGCCGGTAACTCACAAAGTAGAATTTTTGCTCACAAGACTCCACGGCTTAGAGGGAGCACTGCCTGTGAGGCAGGTGGGGCCGAGAGAGCGCTCTTGAAAACTTCCCTTGAGGGAACAGCTCTGAAAGGACTTGTGACTGACCCAAGGTCATCCAGCAGCTGCATGTGGAGGAGTGTGGAATCAAACCCGGTTCTCCCAGGTTACAGCTCACACCCCTAACCACTACACCAAACTGACTCTCTGGAGGGGACGGCCCTCAAGCAGAGATGTAATGCCATAGAGCTCACCCTCCAAAGCTGCCGTTCTCTCCAAGGGCCTGGATATCGGCTGTAAAAGCGGGAGAGCGAGATTGGATTTATATCCCGCCCTTCACTTGGAGTCTCAGAGCGGCTTACAAACTCCTTTCCCTTCCCCTCCCCACAACAGACACCCTGTGAGGTCGGTGGGGCTGAGAGAACTTCTGACAGAAATGGCTCTTTCAGGAACAGCTGTGCCAGAGCTTGTGACTGACCCAAGGTCACATCAGCAGGTGCAAGTGGAGGAGTAGGGAATCAAACCCGGTTCTCCCAAATTATAGTCCACGCCCTTAACCACTACACCAAACTGGCTCCGTGAGCAGCATCTGGATGTTGGCAACACCCTAATGGGGGGAAATTAGCCATTTCCCACTACTCCTTGTGAAAGTATTTTTCACGGTAAAAGGATGGGGGGGAGAGGTATTTTAAACAGAGAGGAAGACGGTAGGAAATTGTGACTGTAAGCTGAGAAAAATATTTTTCAAAAGCAAAGGACGCGATCCTCATGCAATTTCGCAACGCGTTCGCCAGAGGGTTGATCTTTCTGTTTTTCGGTTGGAAACAAATGCAGTCGAAGGGTTGCCAACTTTTTCCATTCGACGTGACCCTGTTTCTTTAATAGCCATTGGCCGTGCCAAACTCGAGCGAAAGAACCGTTTCCTAGCAGGGAGGTAAAGTGATTGGGGGTGGGTGAGAAATGACTTGCTTGTGTCTTTCAGATGGACTATTATTAAAAGGCAGATTGTTTCCAATATTTTCAAACTTGGTCTATGACGACACATATAAAAGCTCTCGGGACACTTCTAAGACCTCTTGCAGACTTCGAAATTCTTATTAAAAATACAGAAGGCATCTATAAAAGAATATTATCAAAAATATGTAAACTTTTAATTCCCCTGGATTTATCCAGACCACTTAAATACCAAAAAAAATGGCAGGCGGACCATGGTTTCCCATTAACACCCCAAGCCCGGCAGATAGTTTGTGGCTTCCCCCAATAATAGCTCTAAAATATATAACATTACATTTCAATTTTTTAAGGTCATCTCCAACTGGTACCTTAGGAGCTGCAGTGGCTCAAGTGGTTAAGACGCTGAACTGCAGGCTGTGGAAGGTCAGTAGTTCAGCAGTTCGAGACCTGAGTGTGCTGCATGACGAAGTGAGCTCCCGTCTCTGGTTCCAGCTCCTGCCAGCCTAGCAATTCGAAAGCAAGAAATTGCAAGTAGATCAATAGGTACCACTTTGGTGGGAAGGTAACAGCGTTCTGTGCGCCTTGGCGTTTAGTCATGCCGGCCACATGACCACAGAAATGTCTTTGGACAGCGCTGGCTCTTCGGCTTTGAAACGGAGATGAGCACTGCAACCCTAGAGTCGGATTCGATTGGCTTTCGAGCAAGGGAACCTTTACCTTTACCAACTGGTACCTTACACCCAAAAGACTAGCTCGTATTTACTTATCCATAGGGCTATTTTTGGGCAGGAACGCACAGGAATGGAGTTCCGGCTGGCTCCCAAATTGCCCACACCTATTAGCATAACAGGCCACACCCAACAGCAAAAACTCATTAGGACTGGCTACATTAGGAGTGTGTAGCCTAACATGAAAAGAAGTTCCTGCTACAAGAAAAAGCCCTGGGTTTTGACAACAAACAAGGTAAACAGAATAGGAAGCAAAAGATGGGTGTGGCCGGACGACCACACTTCTGGTAACATGGGGGTGCGGCCTAATATGCGAATGAGTTTCTGCTGTTATGGTATTTGATTACAACTGCTAGAATGACATTTGCTCAATTTTGGAAGCAAGAAAAGACACCGGAAAAATGGGACTGGATAAAGAAGATGCTTTTTATGGTAGAAATGCATAAATTGACAAAGAAGCTTAATGGTAAAGAAGATGAAGAATTCTTAGCAGAATGGAAAGACTTGAAAGACTATTTAGAGCGGAACTGGGATGTAAAAAACAAGTTACTCTGCTTTGATGACTATTAAGATTAGACTAGAAAGCACTGATTATTAGCTAAAATGTTACCTAATACTGAGTTAGAGAAAATGAATATGTTAGAAAAGAAGAATTGAATATTGGACAAGTTTTTATTGTTAGTGAATATTGACTGAAATGATAATAGGGGTGGAGCATTGCTGGAAGCCAGGTGGGGGGGAGGAAGGGGATATTAGAAAAGGAGGTATCAAAAAATATTTTGAAATATGGAACGTGATAATATATCCTATTAATAAAGTTCTTTAAAAAAAAAGAATAGGAAGCAAAATATGGGTGTGGCTGGATGACCACACTTCTGGTAACATGGGGTGTGTGGCCTAATATGCTAATGAGCTGTGCTATCAGAGAAGAAGAAGAAGAGGAGATTGGATTTATACCCCACCCTTCACTACCCAGAGGTGTCTCAGAGTGGCTTACAAACTCCTTTCCCTTCCCCTCCCCACAACAGACACCCTGTGAGGTAGGTGGGGCTGAGAGAGCTCTTGACAGAAACTGCTCTTTTTCAAGAACAACTGTGCCAGAACTACGGCTTGCCCAAGGTCATCCAGCCAGGTGCAAGTGGAGGAGTGGGGAATCAAACCCGGTTCTCCCAGATTAGAGTCCGCGCACTTAACCACTACACCAAACTGGCTCTCAGGTGTGGCCTAATATGCTAATGAGTTCCTGCTGGGCTTTTTCTACAAAAAAAGCCCTGCTTATCCAACTTACCAAGCTTGTTGGAAAAATCGTGGTCAACCAGGATCTCGCAGACATTGCTGGTGGGAGTGTATTTTTATCAACAAATTTTGGCAGGAAATATGGGCCACGCATAAGAACAATCACGACTATGGAACTTCCCTTCACTCCTGAAGTATTCCTATTGAATTGTTGGCCAGACGTAGTTATGTGTGACTTGATGAACGATCTTATTGCTACCCTGTTAGCTATCGCTTCAAAATGAAAGGATAACTTTCCTCCTACGATAACTTCAATGGCAGGAGAAGATCTGGGACCAGTTCATAATGGCGAAACTCTCATATTCTTTAGCTTGGTCAGATGACCAGAGATCTTATGCAAAATTTGTGGCTACTTTGGTACCCTGTTCTACAATATATGGTTGAGCAAAATGTAATTCTGGTGGAACAACTTTATAAGCAGATTGCAGCCTTTGGAACTAAAGAGGTATAATGATATGCTGCATTGTTGTTATGCGACGCTGTAGAAAACTATTGAGGAACTCAGTTGATGCTTAAATAAGGAAAGGCCAACTAGGTTTGAATAGTAGCTTTTTCTGGTTTGTATGTTTTCAGGTTTTTGCTTTGATATGTCGCATTTTATATTATGCTATATTCTGTTTGTTGTGTAAACGCAGGGCTTTTTCGTAGAAAATGCCCAGCAGGAACTCATCAACTTAATAGGCCATACCCAACAGCAGGAACTCATTACCATATTAGGCCACACCCCGACAGCACAGCTCATTAGCACATTAGGCCACGCCCCCATGTTGCCATAAGTGTGGTCATCCAGCCACAACCCACCTTTTGCTTCTTATTCTGTTTACCTTGTTTGTTGTCAAAACCCAGGGCTTTTCTTGGAGCAGGAACTCCTTTGCATGTTAGGCCACACAGCCCTAATGTAGCCAATCCTAATGAGTTCTGGCTGGGCGTGGCCAACTCAGGAGCCAGCCGGAACTCCGTTCCTTTGCGTTCCTGCCCAAAAAGAGCCCTGTGTAAACGTTTTGCATAAGGAAATCATCATAATTTTAAAAAAAAATTGGAAGGCATATTGTTAAGAGAAGCAAGGCAACATTGAGCTTTAGGGTTGTCAGCTCTAGGTTACATAACGTAAGAACCTAAGAGAAGCCAATCTTGGATCAGGCCAACGGCCCATCCGGTCCAACACTCTGTCACACAGTGGCCAAAAATACCAGGTGCCATCAGGAGGTCCACCAGTGGGGCCAGGACACTAGAAGCCCTCCCACTGTTGCCCCCCCTCCAAGCACCAAGAATACAGAGCATCACTTGCCCCAGACCAAGAGTTCCTATCTATACCTTGTGGCTAATAGCCACTGGTGGGACCACTGCTCCATATGTTTATCTAATACCTTTAATAGTGGTACTGAGTTGGCCACATATTTTAATGTTAATATTTTATATTTGCTCTTTGGTTTCACGTTGCTTTTACCTTATGGGTTTTGATGTCGTAAGTCACCCCAAGACCCTTTGAGTGGGTGGTGACTAAAAAATAAATCTAATAAATTAAACAAACAAACAAACAAACAACGGCAGGTGTTTGTGTGAAACGCTCCCCTGCAACTTAGTACCTCTTTGGGAAGCGTCGCACGTGTGAACCGAATGCTTTTCGCGGAGACAGTTTGAGAGTAAAGCCCGGTTATTTCCACACCAGTTCTTCGACCGGTTCTAACTGAGCCACGTAGAATACTAATGAGGGAATGTTAGATGCTGGGCCTGCAATCTAATCCTTTGGGGTTCTCACTGTAGCCGTTTTTAATTAGAGGATGGAGGAGCTGTCCTCTATCCTCGTTTCATTCCTGGGCGGCTGGAAGTCTTCGGCAATGGATGGCGTGCTTAGTTCCTGAAGAAAGAGAAGAGACTCTCAAGTCTGGAAAGATCCTACAGCTGATCTAGAAGCAGGGATGCCAGCCTCCAGCATTACAGCTTCTCTCCAAACCAAGAGCCAGTTTGGTGTAGTGGTTAAGTGTGTGGACTCTAATCTGGGGGAACCGGGTTTGATTCCCCATTCCTCCACTTGCACCTGCTGGTGTGACCTTGGGACAGTCACAAGCTCTGAAAGAGTAGTTTGTGTTAGAGTTCTCTCAGCCCCACCGACCTCACAGGGGGTGTCTGTGGTGGGGAGGGGAAGGGAAAGGAATTTGTAAGCCGCTCTGAGACTCCAAGTGAAGGACGGGGTATAAATCCAATCTCCTCCTCTTCTTCTTCTTCTTCTTCTTCTTCTTCTTCTTCTTCTTCTTCTTCTTCTTCTTCTTCTTCTTCTTCTTCTTCTTCTTCTTCTTCTACAACAATCAGTTCCCCTGGAAAAAATGGATGTTTTGGAGGGTGGACTCTGTGGCATTGTACCCCACAAAGGTCACTGTCCTCTCCCAGCTCCATCCCCAAATCTCCAGGCATTTCCCAACCTGGATCTTACACGCCTAGGGAAATGCCGATCGCCACTTTGGGGTCAGGAAGTGTTAAACAGTGGGGGTTCTGTCGGTGAACGGAATTCCAGTCTAGCGATCAGCTCTACTTTATTCAGTGATTTCAGCAAGGACAAGACTGTAGACCAGAGCCTCAGCTCGGTTATATCGCCTGCAATGGCCACACTCCAACACACCCCACTCCCAACCATAGGCTATTTACATAACATTACACCAGGGCTATTTTTGGGCAGGAACGCACAGGAACGGAGTTCCGGCTGGCTCCCGAGTTGGCCACGCCCAGCAGGAACTCATTAGTATAATAGGCCACACCCAGCAGCAGAAACTCATTAGGATTGGCCACATTAGGGGTGTGTGGCCTAACATGCAAAGGAGTTCCTGGCCTGGGTTTTGACAACAAACAAGGTAAACAGAGTAAGAAGCAAAAGGTGGGTTGTGGCTGGATGATCACACTTCTGGTAACATGGGGATGTGGCCTAATATGCTAATATGCTGTCAGGGGTGTGGCCTATTATGCTAATGAGTTCCAGCTGGGCTTCTTCTACAAAAAGAGCCGTGCATTACGCCTTGATTGGTTCCTGCCAGCATCCTGTTGGTCTATTGTTTTTCGGCTCCAAGCTCTCCGTGTCTCTGGCAGTGCCATCCTGCAGTGTTTCCGTCCCAATACTTAACAGGAAGCAGTTTTTCTCCAGGCCAGTTTGGCTGGAGATCCTGGAGGCTGTTTTGTCATCTTCTAGCCATGGAACAGGGATCACCACGGGTGTGTGTGTGTGTGGGGGGGGTATTTGTGAATTTTCTAAACTGTGCAGGGGGTTGGACTAGATGACCTTAGAGGCCCCTTCCAACTCTGTGATTCTATGATTCTATCTGGGAACCATACCCCCCACACACACACCCCACCAGTGGTCAGAGGGGACCTGGTAACCCTATCTGGAAGTCCTGCCGATATATTTGAATGGCGCTCTTAGTGGTAAATAAAATGGCATTGATTCAAGACAAAAGGATTGCATGATTAAAGTACATATTTCAAGGCAGCCTATAACAACCGTAATAAAAATAACATAAAAACTTTCAATAAGAATGAAAAATATTTAAACGCTTAGGGGCCGCATGGGGTTTTTAGGGGAGACCGCAAGCAGGGGTATTAGGGAGCGGGGGGGATGCGTAGCTCAGCTGCATCTAGGTTTGCCATCTTCCAGGTGGGGCCTGGAGAGCTCCCACTTTTACAACTGACCTCTGAGACAACTAGGTTGGAACAAAAGCTCAAAAATAATTTTGAAACGATTGAAACGATTTCCTCTGGTGAGGAAAGGCTGAAAGAGTTGGGTCTGTTTAGCCAGGGAAAGAGACGGCTTGGAGGGGACACGAGGGCAGTCTTCAAGTATCTGAAGGGCTGTCATGTAGAAGATGGAGCAGATCTGTTCTCTCCTGCTCCGGATTGCAAGACTAGATCGAATGGGTGGAAATGACGAGGGAGTCGATACCGGCTAGATATCAGGAGAAACTTCCTAACTGTAAGAGTGGTTGAGCAGTGGAATGGTCAGGAGTGGTGGATGCTCCTTCGCTGGACGTCTTCAAGCGGAGATTGGACGACCATCTTTCGGGTATGTTGTAGGTATGTAGGTATGTGGGGCTATCTTTCGGCTCTGCTCCTGTAGAGTGCAGGGGGTTGGACTAGATGACCTGCAAGGTCCCTTCCAACTCTAACATTCTATGATTCTATGAAACCTCTGGAGTTTGGCAACCCTATCTGGTGAACATGTATGACTTTGGGTTTCAAAGGGAACATGGGCAGACTGGAACACTAAATAAATGCCATGTTGATCTCTCCCCTAGAAAAATACCTCTTTGGTACATTTTATCTGCTTACTTGCCAGTTTGGTGCAGTGGTTAAGTGCATGGGTTTGATTCCCCACTCCTCCACTCGCACCTGCTGGTGTGACCTTGGGTCAGTCACAAGCTCTGGCACAGCTGTTCTCTCAAGGACAGTTTCTGTCAGAAGTTCTCTCAGCCCCACCGACCGCCCAGGGTGTCTGTGGTGGGGAGGGGAAGGGAAAGGAGTTTGTAAGCCGCTCTGAGACTCCTTTGGGCAGTGAAGGGCGGGGTATAAATCCAATCTCTTCTCTTCTCTTCTCTTCTCTTCTCTTCTCTTCTCTTCTCTTCTCTTCTCTTCTCTTCTCTTCTCTTCTCTTCTACTTACTTACTTACTTACTTACTTACTTCTTTTATACCTCGTCTTTCTCCCCAATGGGGACCCAAGGTGGCTGACAAAATTCTTTTCTCCATCTTATCCTCACAACAACCCTGTGAGGTAGGCTAGGTTCAATGTGTGAGACTGGCCCAAGGTTACCCAGGAAGCTTCAATGGTAGACTGGGAATTCGAACCTGGTTCTCCCAGATTCTAGTCTCACCCTCTAACCACTACACCGTTCTTGGAGGGGAGCTTCTTGAGTGGATTGAGTAGACGTAGGGTTGCCAGCAATGCTCCCTCTAAGCTGTGGAGTCTTGTGAGCAAAAATTGTACTTTGTGAGCTATTGCCGTTGAAGTTGTGAGTGAGGGATTTGGCTACTGCATAAATTAGTGTGCTCTGGAGCCCTCCTTCCTGAGCTGAGACAAAAATGTGGGAGCTGGAGGCTAAAAAACTGTGAGCTAGCTCACACTAACTCAGCTTAGAGGGAACACTGGTTGCCAGGTCCCTTTTGCCTGCTGGCGGGGGGGATGGGAGGGACATTTCAAGAGTGGGAAGTGATGTCACGCCCCCCCCATTCCCCCCAAAACAGCGGCATCGCACACAATGTGCCTGCATCACCCAGAAGTGATGTCGGCACGTTGGCGATGTTGGGGACGACGCTCTGGATTTGGGGCAAAACTCTATGGTGAAATTGGCATCAAACCGTAGAGTTTTGTCCAAAATCCAGAGCGTCAGCCCCTGACGTCACCAATACGCCAGCGTCGCTTCTGGGTGAGGCAGGCATGTCATGTGCAATGTCACTGTTCGGGGGGAGCCCGCAAAATCAGGGGGTCCCCTGCCCCCACTGGGCAAATGGGAACCCTAAGTAGACAGAGGATGGGGTGAAAGAGAAAAGCTGCAAGAACGCAGTGCGAGAACATGCATAAGTGAAACCCTTGCGATATAGTTTCGAACAGGGGGTCCCCGTTGAGCCTGCTGACACCTTCCTGGGCCCTAATCCTAACCCACTGAACCTGCTGACACCTTCCCTGGCGCTTGCCAAGTGGTTTGAGAACAGGGGTTTCGAACTCATTTGTTACGAGGGCCGGATCTGACATAAATGAGACCTTGTCGGGCCGGGCCGGGCCGGGTGTGTCATAAAATGTAATGCCAGGTAGCAGAGATATAGACTTTATAAAGGACACAAACACAAAGGTGGGGGTTTTTTTTTACTTAAAATAAAAAAAACATGCTTAAAACATTAGCACCCTTGCAATCTTTTGTTTATTTAACAGTGTCTGATAACCGGCACCTCTTGCTCTGAATGACTGCATCCAAATGTCTGTGCTGTTGCAGTCCTCAGTCTGCTGTTCAGGTGTGTATCTGCAGGGCTTTTTTTTTGTAGAAAAAGCGCAGCAGGAACTCATTAGCATAATAGGCCACACCCAACAACAGAAACTCATTAGCCTATTAGGCCACACCCTGAATGCACAGCTCATTAGCATATTAGGCTACACCCCCCTGTTGCCAGAAGTGTGGTCATCCAGCCACACCTACCTTTTGCTTCTTATTCTGTTTACCTTGTTTGTTGTCAAAAACCCAGGGCTTTTTTTGGAGCAGGAACTCCTTTGCATGTTAGGCCACACACCCCTCATGTAGCCAATCCTCATGAGTTTCTGCTGCTGGGTGTGGCCTGTTATGCTAATGAGTTCCTGCTGGGTGTGGCCAACTTGGGTGCCAGCCGGAACTCCGTTCCTGTGCGTTCCTTCCCAAAAATAGCCCTGTGTATCTGTAAGCTGCAAACCTACGATGACGCAGCAGCAGAACTGGAAGAAGAAGCAGAAGACAGCCCGTTCCACTGGGGGCCTGAGAGAAGCCCTCTGGGGGCCTGAACCGGCCCCCGGGCCACATGTTTGATACCCCTGTTTTAGAAAGTGGGCAGGGCAGGTGGGACTTTGACTCAGCAAGACGGCAGATTGGCCATTGCAGATCTGAGTGGCCGTGAAGATGGTTAAAAACATTGACTTTGGCTGCGGCTCCCACCACAGCCTACAGATCTCCACTGTGTGACTGAAGGTCAGCGGCAGCGGCGGCCATCTTGTGGCTGGCTCCGCCTCCTGTGGCAGCCGTCTGGGGGTTTGTGGGGAGGGGCTGTGGCTCAGAGGCAGAGCCTCTGCTCTGCATGCAGAAGGACCCATTGGGCGGTGCACGCGCGGACTCCCAGGACAGCACAGGACTCCCCTGCTGTAAGTAAATTTTGACTTGGCAGCCCTACGCTGAAGGGAGCAGGGCTATTTTTGGACAGGAACGCACAGGAACGGAGTTCCGGCCGGCTCCTGAGTTGGCCACACCCAGCAGGAACTCATTAGCATAATAGGCCACACCCCAAAGCAGAAACTCATGAGGATTGGCTACATGAGGGGTGTGTGGCCTAACATGCAAAGGCGTTCCTGCTACAAAAAAAAGCCCCAGGGCTTTGACAACAAACAGGGTCAACAGAATAAGAAGCAAAAGATGGGTGTGGCTGCATGACCACACTTCTGGTAACATGGGGGTGTGGCCTAATAGGCTAATGAGCTGTGCTGTCAGGTTGTGGCCTAATAGTCTAATGAGTTGCTGCTGCTGGGCGTGGCCTATTATGCTAATGAGTTCCTGCTGGACTTCTTCTACAAAAAAAGCCCTGGAAGGGAGGTAATGTAATGCAGAATGGGCGGCGGGGGGTGGAAACTTGGAATAAAAAGAAGGTCGAACTCGATTTTAGTGCAGGATGGGGGTGAAACCTGGATTAAAAAGAAGGGTGGATTTGATTGTAGTGCACAATTGCCTGGAGGACACCGCGGTGAACATTGGTTTAAAAGGAGGGCACACAAAGGGCCTTGGTTTTTCCCCGAAGTTTGAGAAGGCTGCCTGAAATTCACAGTATGACCAGAGTCCTGATCACACACCACTGGCTTGAAGGGAGATTTGCCTCTGAAGAGGTGGCATTTCTTGCCAGTTAAAACCTCTGCATATAAAACATTAAGCGCCCTCTCGTTCTAATCCCAGTGAAGCATTAACTTTCAAGTGCTTGAACTCGTCTAAGTTCGGCGGCCCGTGTTTTTCAACTCCGGCACAGGGCTGTGGCCGGAAGTGCCCCCCTGACTCAGTGGTTTTCGGTTCACGGCAGCAAAAACATCACCTGCAATCGGTTCCTTTCCTGCGTTGAAAGAAACACTACAGAAGTGACAGAAGGCAACAACTTTTCAGCAGACCGAAGAGCTGGCCCCTGTAGTCCTTTCAGTCATTTGTGCATTAATGCAGAAAATTTATATGCCAACTCTTCATATCATCATGCCCCTGTATAAATCATTGGTGCGACCTCATTTGGAATACTGTGTACAGTTCTGGTCACCACATCTCAAAAAGGATATTATAGCATTGGAAGAAGTGCAGAGAAGGGCAACTAGAATGATAAAAGGGGTGGAACACCTTCCCTATGAAGAAAGGTTAAAATGCTTGGGGCTCTTTAGCTTGGAGAAACGACGGCTGAGGGGTGACATGATTGAGGTTTATAAGATTATGAATGGGACTGAGCAGGTTGAGAAAGAAGTCCTTTTCTCCCTTTCTCACAATACAAGAACTCGTGGGCACTCCATGAAATTGCTGAGCAGTCGGGTTAGAACAGATAAAAGGAAATACTTCTTCACCCAAAGAGTGATTAACACATGGAATTCACTGCCACAGGAGGTGGTGGCAGCTACAAGCATGGAGAGTTTCAAGAGGGAATTAGATAAACATCTGGAGCAGAAGTCCATCAGTGGCTATTAGCCACAGGGTATAGATGGGAACTCTCAGTCTGGGGCAGGTGATGCACTCTGTTCTTGGTGCTGGAGGGGGCAGCAGTGGGAGGGCTTCTGGTGTCCTGGCCCCACTGCTGGACCTCCTGATGGCACCTGGTATATTTTGGCAGCTGTGTGACAGAGTGTTGGACTAGATGGGCCATTGGCCTGATTCAACACTGGCTTCTCTTATGTTCTTATGTTCTTATGGATCTGCCTGAGGAAGATCACAGCTAAGGCGGTGCAGTTATTGAGGAAGATCGAGACGGGTAGCCATGTTAGTCTGCCCGTAGCCGTAGAAAAGAGCAAGAATCCAGGAGCGCCTTAAAGACGAACCGAATTGGTGGCAGGGGAGGAGCTTTCGTGAGCCACGGCTCACTGCTTCAGATAGACAGATGATAGATAGATGGTTGATGGCTGAATGGACGATTGATAGATGATAGAGTCACGGCTCACCTCTTCGGCTACCCATGACTCATGAAAGCCCGTCCCCTGCCACAATTTTGATTAGTCTTTAAGCTGCAGTTGGACTCTTTTCTATTATTGAAGAAATTGGCAAGGACTCGGGGAACCAGTTTGGCTGGGAAGAGACACGGTTGCCAATTTCCAGGTGGGGCCTGGAGATCTCCCAGAATTGCAGCTAGGGTTGCCAGCTCCAGGCTAGAAAACTGCTGGAAATTTAGAGGTGGAGCCTGGGGAGGACAGGGATTTCAGTGGGGTGCAGTGCCACAGAGTCTGCCCTCCAGGGCATCCCTTTTCTCCAGGGGAACTGACCTCTGTAGTCTGGAGACCATTTGGAATTCCAGGAGAACTCCACCTCCACCCCCCACCTGGAGTTTGGCAACTGTGAGAGCCAGTTTGGTGTAGTGGTTAAGAGCACAGATTCTCATCTTGGAGAACTGGGTTTGATTCCCAACTCCTCCACGTATAGCCAGCTGGTATGACTTTGGGTTAGTCACAAGTTCTATCGGATCTGTTCTCTCAAGGGCAGTCCTCGAAGGAGCTCTCTCAGCTCCACCTACCTCACAGGGTGTCTATTGTGGGGAGGGGAAGGGAAAGGAGATTGTAAGCCACTCTGAGACTTCTTGCACATGCAGCCAGCTGATGTGACTTTGGGTCAGTCACAAGTTCTCTCGGATTTGTTCTCTCAAGGACAGTCCCCGAGAGAGCTCTCTCAGCCCCACCTACCTCACAGGGTGTTTGTTGCGGGGAGGGGAAGGGAAAGGAGATTGTAAGCCGCTCTGAGACTTCTTGCACACGCAGCCAGCTGGTGTGACTTTGGGTCAGTCACAAGTCTTTCTCGGATCCATTCTCTCAAGGGCAGTCCTCGAAAGAGCTCTCTCTGCCCCACCTATTTCACAGGGTGTCTGTTGCAGGGAGGGGAAGGGAAAGGAGATTGTAAGCCGCTCTGAGACTTCTTCGGTTAGTGAAGGGCAAGGTATAAATTCAGTCTCTTCTTCTCTTCTCTTATTGTTTTATTAGTTTCAGTGGTTTTTTGGGGGGAGGATCTGGTTGATTGCTTTGTATTGCCATTTTTTTTTTCCTTGTACCCCAGCCTCGAGAAGCTTAAAAGAAAATGTGTAGAGGTAAAGTGAAAGGTTGAGATAAAGAAAATACCCTGAATGCCGGCTCGGCCTTCCGCTTTTTGCCTCTGTGGTTTCTCCCGCCTTGTGGGATGATGTGTATGAGGGAGGTCAGGAAGGCCCCCCATGCTTCTGTCATTTCTCACAAGGTGAAAAACAGAAATGTTCCAGAGAGCATCTTTGGGGAAGGATTAGAACTGGAGTCCAGGTTGCTAGCCAAGGGATGGCACCCCAAAGAACTTATAAGGGGTGGGGATGTGCAAAACAGGCATCCTGGCAATGCCGTGACGTCACTTCTGGTGCAAACCCGGAAGTGACATCAGCACATTGTCATGGTGCTCTAGGATTCCACCAGAACACTTTGCGGGCACCCTGGCTTCAGGAGGTGAAGTTTCCCACCATACCGGGTGTTATGTATTAGGGCTGGAACATTCCAGAACTATCTACTGGAGACTGGCTGAGCTTGGAGCTCTAAAACAATAGCCCACCAGGACTCTGGAAGTGACCGATGGGAAACTAATGTTATGTAAACAGCCTATTGTTGCGAGTTGGGTGTGGGTTTTTTTGCATACTATTTAAACAGGGCTGCTGCCCTGGTGTCTTAGTCCTGTTCTTGAAATCGCTTTAATAAAGTAGAGCTGTTTACTGCAATGCGTCTTGGACCCAGTATCTAACGGCCTGGCCACCCTTACTGCAGTCTAATGGAACAGCTCCGGAGTCCACTTTCACAAGGGACAGGATTGTAGTCTCTTACAATATTTATTGTATGGATCCCCTCCCTTTTACAGCACGATCTTCTGCTTTTGTAACTGGCTTCCCACGTTACGCTGTATCGTGTCTAAGGAAATTTATATTTATGTTGTCGAAGGCTTTCACGGCCGGAGTTCATTAGTCGCTGTAGATTTTCCGGGTTGTGTGGCCGTGGTCTTGGCACTGTAGGACCTGACGTTTCGCCAGTAGCTGTGACTGGCATCCTCAGAGGTATAACACGGAGAGATGGAGTGCTCTCTGTGTCAAGGTGAGAAGAAAAATGGTAGGCAGGTAATTTATTTCTACCCTGGAAGATGGGGTAGGTCTGGAGTCAATCATCTAGCGTAGTTCTCCAGGCTATGAACATGCTAATGGAGGAGCTTTCCTGAGGAGGTTCTTTTGTATTTGTATTTCCTTAAATGGTTTTTTGTTTGCATTGGTTTTGGGGTTTTTTAAATTCTAGCCCTATAGCACTGGTTGCCCTGACCCGAATGGCCCAGGCTAGCCTAATTCCATCGGATCTCGGAAGCTAAGCAGGGTCAGCCCTGGTGGGGACTTGGATGAGGAAGTCCAGGGTTGCTACGCAGAGGCAGGCCATGAAGGTGAGCTGACCTCTTGTCACCTGGTGATCAGTTGGAATAGTGGGAGATCTCCAGCGACTGTCTGGAGGTTGGCAACCCTACCTATTCCCAAGCCAGAGTTGGCTGGTTGACGCTAAGAGAATGCCCTGGCAGTGTTTCCTGACTGGCCTGCTCGCTGTGAACACGCCGCTCCCCTCCCTGCGCTTCAGAGGTGAGCTGATGTTTTGTTGTTTTTAATTTTTAGCCCCAGGGTTCTAGCTGGCTGCCTTCGTTTCCCTTCAGGGATATAAATAACGCGCTTTTCGGCATCGTGTTGAACTGTACAGGCTTCTTAGCAGCGTTTTGCCGCATCATGCGTAAGCCAGAAGTGACTCGGCTTTTCTCCGCCTTCCCTCTCAGAGCCGCTGGTGACTGTTCAGGGCCTGTAAAACGGAGATGTTCCACCAGGCCTTTGGTTGAGGGGACAGGTGTCCCAGTTTGGTGCAGTGGTTAAGTGCACGGACTCTAATCTGGGAGAACCGGGTTTGATTCCCCCATTCCTCCACTTGCACCTGCTGGTTGACCTTGGACGAGCCATAGTTCTGTCAGAGCTGTTCTTGAAAAAGAGCCGTTTCTGTCAGAGCTCTCTCAGCCCCACCTGCCTCACAGGGCGTCTGTGGTGGGGAGGGGAAAGGAGTTTGTAAGCCACTCTGAGATTCCTCTGGGCAGTGAAGCGTGGGGTATAAATCCAATCTCCTCCTCCTCCTCCTCCTCCTCCTCCTCCTCCTCCTCCTCCTCCTCCTCCTCTTCTTCTTCTTCTTCTTCTTCTTCTTCTTCTTCTTCTTCTTCTTCTTCTTCTTCTTCTTCTTCTTCTTCTTCTTCTTCTTCTTCTTCTTCTTCTTCTTCTTCTTCTTCTTCTTGGCCTCCCCTGCTTTACCCATGACTGCCCACTGCCCTGCTGGATAACCTTGGCCACATCTGTATCAGACCCCATAGGAGCACCACACACTTATGTTTATGTGCCATGTTGTGTTTTGAAATTGTAGAATCATAGAGTTGGAAGGGCCCTCCAGGGTCATCTAGTCCAACCCTCTGCACAATGCAGGAAATTCGCAAAAATCCCCCCACACCCACAGTGACTGCTGTTCCATGCCCAGTAGATGACAAAAAACCTCTAGGATCCCCGGCCAAACTGGCCTGGAGAAAAATTGCCTCCTGACCCCAAAATGGTGGTCAACGTTTCCCTGGGTGTGTAAGAAAGGGCCACGAGAACCAAGCACCGAGCCAACCCTTCCTGCCTTCCCTCTCGTGATCTGCCTACGCATTCACAGAATCAGCATTGCTGTCCGCTGGCCATCTAGCCTCCGTCTGGAAACCTCCCAAGAAGGAGAGCCCATCACCTGCCGAGGAAGCCCTGTTCCACTGAGGAACCGCTCTGTCAGGAAGTTCTTCTTCTTATAATTATTATTACTGTAAAATTGATAGAGGCTTTTATTACTTTATTTTATCTGTGCTTTGATTATTGTACGCCGCCCTGAGCCCTGCGTGTCGGGGAAGGCGAGATAGAAGTCCAACGAAATAAAGAAATAAAATAGCTTCTGTTTCGGAGCTCACCGAGGCAAATGCCCGCCCCGGCCCGCCCCGGCCGATATCTCATTCCGCGGCCTTCTGCAGCCATCCGTTTTGCACTGAGCAGAGTCGATGCTATTCCCCGATGATTGCATGGGCCTCCAGCCATGTGGCTGAGCCGACAAATCCTGCGACACACGGCTGGCCCGGAGCTCAGCCGTGTGGCCAACTTGTGCTAACTCAGCAGGTGGGGGGGGAACGACAGAGAGGGGAAGTCCTGTCGGAAGGGATAAAGGGCTGCCGGCTGGCTTCTCGGGCCTGCCGGGAACGATAAAAAAAACAAAGCCGGGCTTTTTTAGAACATGGCCAATAATAACGCCTGCTCTCCACTCCACGCAGAGCCGCTGGACATGTCTCCCTTTCTCCGGATCGGGTTGTCGAACTATGACAGCGGCCCCTACCTGCCTTCCCAAGGGGACGTGATCGATCCGTACTGCGCTGTGATGGTCAAGGAAGCGGTGGAAGCAGGTGAGCATGTCTGAGCATGCATGCGCTTCTGGGCATGGGGGTGAGCTTAGCTAGGCTTAACAGGGGCAGTTTCTGGAGGAAGAGACGCAGCTCAGTCCTATTCGTAATAGAGCTCCGGCGGTGCGTTACACTGAATTAGGTGTGGTGGTTTCTTCTCTCTGTTCCTTTTAGAGCAGAGATTATGGGATGTGAACCAGGCAGGAGAAAGGGAGCACAGAGTGCTTTCCTCTTCTCCTCCTTTGCCTTCCCTGGCTGTTTTTCTTTCACCCACGGAGGGAAGATTTGAGCTCCCCATATTTCCCCCATTATTTCCTCCCCATGGGTAAGAAATAGGGTTGCCTGGCAACCAGCAGGAGACGGGCAGCAGCGTGATGTCACTTCCTGGTAGGGTTGCCTGGCAAACAGCAGGAGACATGGGCGGCAGTGTGATGTCACTTCTTGACAGGGTTGCCAGGTCCCCCCGGCACAGGATTATCCCCCAGTTTCCGGCGCTCCTCCCTGGTACTGGTCCAAACTGCCCCAAATGTGACATGTCCACCTCACCCAGAAGTGACGTAGGCGTGTTGGTGATATCAGGGGGCTATGCTCTGGTTTTGGGGCAAAACTCTATGGTAGAACTACAGAGTTTTGCCCAAACAGAGCATAGCGGCTCCGATGTCACCGACGTGCCTCCATCACTTCCGGGTGACGTAGGCATGGTGTGTTTCTTCCCTCCCCTTTCCTGGAGAGTCCCGGTAAGTCCCCCACTGGTTTGTCCTTTGGCCTTGGCAACCCTACTTCCAGGAAAACCCAGAAGTGATGTCACTCCTCTCTAGGTAAAACCATCGAGTTTCTGGTGATTCCTAGAGAGGACCGGTATCATGTCCAGGTCTCTCTGGAAGTGACATCATACATCGCTATGGCTGCCAACTGCAGCTTGGGAAATTCCTGGGGATTTAGGGGTGGGGGCTGGCAACTCTTAGACCCAAGCTGAGACGGATTGACTCGGTCGAGGGCCACGGCCCTCAGCTTGCGAGACCTGAGCATGATTGCCAACAACGGGACATTTGGGAGGTCATTCATTCATGGGGTCTGCCATAAGTCAGAAGCGACTTGACGCCACTCAACACGTACATATATAAATTACGAAAACATCCATTTCCAATGACACACGGGCCCAACCTAAAACACAGCCTGTTTTTGCTCAAAGGATTTTCCTCACATGGACGACAGGAAGCCTTCAAACAGGGCGATTCTGCTTCTAGTATTCGCTCCACATTTTCTCAACCAGGAGGGAAAAGTGCAGCTCAAACCCATGCTTAAAGGCTGATTCTGCACTGGCTTTTCCCTCCATTGTTTTAGCAAACCCAGGTCGCAACAGAAATTCCCCCCTGCATTGCATGCCGCTTTCGCTTCCTTTGACCATCGGATTTTATGGTAGCCGCCACACTGCATGACGCTTTCGCTTCCTTTGACCATCGGATTTTAGGGTAGCCTCCACACTCAGTGCCGCTTTTGCTTCCTTTGCTCATTGGATTTTATGGTACCTTCTGCATAGATTTATGGCCGTTTCGTGGCCGTTCGGAGTGATTTTGCAGTCAGTACAGCGTTGGCCTGGGGTATTTGAATGTGGTTTTGAGCAATGTGGAGTGAATGCTAGCTGCAGAATCGCCCAAATACCTTGGGGCAATGCCATACTGACTGCAAAGTCACCCCTGAACAGCCATAAATCTATGCAGAAGATACCATGCAGTGTGGAGGCTACCGTAAGATCTGACGATCAAAGGAAGCGAAAGCGGCATGCCATGCAGAGGGGAATTTCTGTTCCAACCTGGGTTTCGTAAAACAATGGAGGGAAAAGCCGATGCAGAATCAGCCAACAGTAAAGGGCAGGGTTTAGATGACACTGTACCAATCCCGGCAACGACAAATCTGGTTCCTGTTTTTTTCCCTCTTTATTTTTTTAAACTGTTTTTATTCATTTTTAAATATAAAGTGAACATTAACAAAATAACAATAATACAGCATTTAGGTGGGTATAAAAACAGAAACAAGTACACTGGAAGCTACAGTAAAACAGAGTACAATAGATTAAGGCAGGGCTATTTTGGGGCGGGAACGCACAGGAATGGAGTTCCGGCTGGCTCCCGAGTTGGCCATGCCCAGCAGGAACTCATTAGCATAACAGGCCACACCCAACAGCAGAAACTCATTAGGATTGGCTACATTTGGGGGGGGTGGCCTAACATGCAAAGGAGTTCCTGCTCCAAAAAAAGCCCTGGGTTTTGACAACAAACAAGTTTAACAGAATAAGAAGCAAAAGGTGGGTGTGGCTGAATTGACCGCACTTCTGGTAACATGGGGGTGTGACCTAATATGTAAATAAGTTTCTGCTGTTGGGTGTGGCCTGTTATTCTAATGAGTTCCTGCTGGGCTTTTTCCACAAAAAGAGCCCTGGATTAAGGTACACAAAATGTATAACGTCATAGTATCTGCTTGGAACATTCAAAGATAAGGAACCATCCTTACTGAAAACATATTCAGGAGAAAATATCTATGTATTACTAGCAAAGCCAGACAGATCTGAGGATACTTAAACCTAGAGAGGGGAGCAGTGAACGGGCAAGACAGCTATTTCTACAAACTTGAAAAAACACCCCAGGTTTGAAGAAAAATGTATTAAAAAAAAAAACATTTGGGAGTTTAAAACAAAACAAAACGATAAGAACATAAGAACACAAGAGACGCCAGTGCTGGATCAGGCCAATGGCCCATCTAGTCCAACACTCTGTCACACAGTGGCCAAAAATACCAGGTGCCATCAGGAGATCCAGCAGTGGGGCCAGGACACCAGAAGCCCTCCCACTGTTGACCCCCCAAGCACCAAGGATACAGAGCATCACTTGCCCCAGACTGAGAGTTCCTATCTATATCTTGTGGCTAATAGCCACTGATGGACCTCTGCTCCTTATGATAAAAGGAATGCTGGTAGCTTTAACAAACTGATTCCCTCAGTGGCTGTTGCTAGGCAACCACAGCATTCCAGGTTGGGTTTCAGTGAGGAAAGGTCAGGGGAGGAGGCAGGGTCCTTTCCAGGGCTGATTTTGGCCTCTGGGGGAAGGCTCAGAACAGACAGACCTGGGGCTGGGGTTTCCAGCTCCAAGGTGGGAAATTCCTGGAGATTTGGGGTGGAGTCTGGTGGGGGGACAGGATTTGGGGAGGGAAGTCTCCTCGGATATAATGCCATGGAGTCCCATTCCCCCCGCCAAAGCAGTCATGTTTGTCAAGGAGACAGGTTAAGAGCACCGACTCTAACCTGGGAGAACCGGGTTTTATTCCCCACTCCTCCACTTGCACCTGCTGGATGACCTTGGGCAAGCCATAGTTCTGGCACAGCTGTTCTTGAAAAAGAGCCGTTTCTGTCAGAGCTCTCTCAGCCCCACCTGCCTCACAGGGTGTCTGTTGTGGGGAGGGGAAGGGAAAGGAGTTTATAAGCCATTCTGAGACTCCTTTGGGTAGGGAAGAGTGGGGTATAAATCCAATTTCCTCCTTCTCCTCCTCCTCTTCTTCTTCTCCTTCTTCTCCTTCTTCGTCTTCTTCTTCATCATCATCTGGAATACAATTGCAATTCTGGGAGATATCCAGGTCCCACTAGGAGTTTTTCCAAATAAAGATAACACTAAACACAGCAGGACCACGGAAATAAAGAAACAGTAACAAAGCCAAAATATCCCGTGGAGATAATAATTGTTCAAGGTCTAATAACACAAAAAGTATTGTGTTTGAGACATATGCCTTTAAGTAAAACTTTTTTGATATTAGACCTTGAGCATGTGTTATCTCCACAGGATATTTTGGTTTTGCTACTGTTCCCACTAGGAGTTTGGCAACCCTAGCCTGGCAGCAACCTCTATGTGACCTGACACCCCTAAACTTGCATGATTCAACTAGGCCTGGCTGCTTGTTAACTCTTCAACAGCAGCCACCCAATGAAAGCTGGTGTGGTATAGGCAGAGCTTCACAGTAGAGTCTGGGCAGGGGTCATTTGGAGCAGGAGCACGCAGGAGCAGAGCTCCGGCAGTTAGAAGCACAAGAGGCAGCAAGCCCTGCCCCCAGCTCCCAGCAGGAGTGCAAAGCAGCATGTGTAGCATTCCTCCTGGGGCCAGATAGGCTACTCTGGGACTGGAATGACAGCCCCCAAAGTGGAAAGACAGTCCCTAGGGGTGGTGCCTGAGCGGTGGGTGTTGTCTTCTAATACACTTCCAGTGATGTCAGGGGGTGTGGCATATGCAAATAAGTTATGCTAATGAGTAATGCTAATGAGCTCCTGCCTCTCTTTTTCTACAAAATGACCCCTGGGTCTGGGAGACCCAGATTCGAATCCCCATCTGGCCGTGGAAGATCATTGGGTGATTTCGGGCCAGTCGTCACACACTTCCAGCCTAACCTACCTCACAGAGTTGTTGTGCAAATAAAAAAAAAGGCAAGGGGAATAATGTAAGCTGCTTTGATCCCCACTGTAAAGAAAGGCAGGGTATAAACGAGGTCAATAAGTGATAAATGTAGCTGAAGATGATAGGCATATATAAAAGGCTGATCAGTGAATGGCTGAGAAGGAGAGAAGGAGGCAGGGGAAGGGGAGAGGATATGGGGGTTGCCAGGAGGTAAAGAGGAAGTAGTGTGGGGTAGGAGACAGAGGGATAAGTGAGGTGCCACATGTCCTTGGGCCACAGTTTTCCTAGGTAGAGGTTGTTGGGGGTTGTGGGGAAGAAACCTAAGCAGAAACGGGCAGATCAGTGTAGGTTGGCTGTTGGTTTGGAAGAGAAGGAAGCAGGAAAAGGGGAAGAGGCTATGAGGGCTTTCAGGAAAGGGAAAGAGGAAATAGTAGGGGAGGAGGAAATTAGGTGCCTCCCGCAAGTCCTTGCAGCTTTCTGCTCGTCTGTCTGCTAATAGCCAAGTCGGCTAAACCAGCTAAACAGCCAAGTCAGCTAAACCTTAGCCAAGTCAGCCTAAATCCAGTCAGTGACTGGATTTGTGAACAGATCTTTCTGCAAACCTGAAATATGCCCCCAGTTTGCAGAAAAATCTGAAATCTCAAAAAATTAGGTAGGGGAGGTTAACAAAAACCAAAAGTATAAAAGGAGCACTGGTAGCTTTAAGAAACAGAAGCCCTCAGTGGCTGTTGCTAGGCAACCACAGCATTCCAAGGCTTGGTTTCTAAATAAAAAGCAGGGAGGGAGGGGCAGGGTCCCTTCCAGGGCTGCGTCGACCTTTGAGAGATGACTCATCAGAGCCACCACTGGGTGACCTGATACCACCAGACTTGCGTGACTCACCTAGGCCCGGCTGCTTACTACTGTTCAACAGCAGCCACCCTGTGAAAGCCAGTGTGGTGCAGCAGTTAGAGCTTCAGAGTAGGGTCTAGAGACCCAGAGTTGAATCCCCATCTTGGCTGTGAAAGCTCACTGGGTGATTAAGGGGCAGTCACATACTTTGAACCTAACCTACCTCACAGGGTCGTTGTGTGGAGACAAAAGGAGGAGAACACTGTAAGCTGCTTTGGTCCCCACTGTAGAGAAAGGTGGGGTATAAATGAAGTAAATAAATAATAAATATAGCTAAAGAGAGGAGGCAGAGGAAAAGAAGGTTGGTGAATGGCTGAGAAGGCAAGAACGAGGCAGGGAAAGGGGAGAGGATACAGGGGTTGCCAGGAGGAGGGAAAGAGGAAAGGCATGATCAGCAATTTTAAGTGACTTTTAAATGGCGGCAGCATTCTCGTGACGGCCATGAGGACGCTGTTGCATCTCGTTTGGCCCTTTCGCTTGGGAAGTTGCAGCAGGCAACGCAGAGTATTTCTTCCCCAGGTGCTGTCGACTTCATAAAACACAAATAATGAAATTGCCGTCCAAAAGGTCTAGCGAGCTAAAAATAAGCACCCACTGCAGGCAGGAAAGCATTTGGCCATGACGGGGAAAGGTCAGCGAATGCAGTATATTTCACACCCACGTACGTTCCATAATGTCACGTTTGGAAAATAGCCGGGGGACTGGCGAGGATCACATTTGCTTTACGGAAGGGACCAAGTGAGCAAGGCTGCAACTATCTTCGTAGTTCGTGTTGCCAACTCCAGCCTGGAAAATTCCTGGACATTTGGGGGCAGTGCCTGTGAGGGGAGGATTTGGGGACTGATTTCACCTAGAATCTATGGTAGACCATAGAGTGGGTGTCCCCCACAGGGGACTGTTCCTGGCGCCCACCAAGTGGTGTTAGAAAATGGGTGGGGCCAGGTGTGGCTTTTGTCCTGCAAGGCTTCTGATTGGCTGACGGAGATTTGATTGACTGTGCGGATTTTTAAAAACACTACTTTGGCAGTAGCTGCCACCACAACACAAGGCAGTTCATTGTGTGACTGAAGGTGTGATTGAAGGTTTTGTGGCTGGCTCTGCCTTTTGTGTCGGAATTCCAAAGATGCCTTTTGCGTCAGAATTCCATAGATGCCTTTTGTGTCAGAATTCCATAGATGCCCACGGGCCAAAAACAGGGTGTGGAGCCCTGCCATAGAGTTTGCCCTGTGGATCTGTCATTTTCCGCATTCTGGAGTTCTCTTGGAATTACAGTGAATCCTCAGACTACAGAGATCTGTTCCCTTAGAGAGAATAGTTTCAAGTGGGTAGTCGTGTTGATCTGGAGTAGAAGATTTGAGTCCAGTTGTAGCCAGTTTGGTGTAGTGGTTAGACCACGGACTCTAATCTGGGAGAACCAGGTTTGATTCCCCACTCCTCCACATGCAGCTGCTGGTGTGACCTTGGGTGAGTTACAAGTTCTCTCAGAGCTGTTCTCTCACAAGCAGTTCTCGAAAGAGCTCTTCCAGCCCCACCTATCTCACAGGGTGTCTGTTGTGGGGAGAGGAAGGGAAGGAGATTGTAAGCTGCTCAGAGACTCTTAGTGAAGGGCGGAGTATAAATCTAATCACTACTTCTTCTTCTTCTTCTTCTTCTTCTTCTTCTTCTTCTTCTTCTTCTTCTTCTTCTTCTTCTTCTTCTTCTTCTTCTTCTTCTTCTTCGTCCTGAGAGACTAAAAGGTTTCTAAAGGTATAAGCTTTCATGACTTAGAGCTCCCTTTGTCAGACCCTGGAAATCTTCAGGAAAACTGATCTCTGTCATCAGGAGATCCATTGTAATAGGGAGAGATTTCCAGGCCCCACCTGGAGGTTGGGAACCCTAAGCACCATCCCCAAATCTCCAGGAATTTCCCAGGCCAGTGGTGGGAGCCCTAGGAATTGGTTGAATTTGAGAAAGTGGCTTTCATCCTTCCTCACTTGCAGGGGTCGTTTCCTAGAAAAAGAGGTGCAGGAGCTCATTTGCATAACTCATTTGCATATGCCACACTCCCTGACAAAGGGCAGGCATGTTTAAAATGACTTATGCAAATGAGTTTAAATCCCTCCCCCTTCCCTCAGTCTCTCCACAAAAGTGGAAAGGCTCAGGGCAAAGCGGCCATGTCTGCCCGCCTCCCCTTCCCCTTCCCAGCCAACCTGCTGCGGCGGACTGGATGGAGAAGGGAAGGGCAGGGAAGCCAGCCATTTAAATCCCCCCTCAGTCTCTCCACTTTTGCTCAGGGGGAAAGGAGGGTATGTCTGCCCGCCTCCCCTTCCTGTCTCCAGCCAATCTGCCGCGGCGGGCTGGATGGAGAAGGGAAGGGAAGGGAGGCAGACATGCCTGGCTTCCCTGACTGATCTTCTCCAGGTGCCCTGTGGCTGTGGAGCACCTGGAGAAGATTGGGCAGGGAAGCCAGCCATTTAAATCCCCTTCAAGTCTCTGCAGGTGGGCCAGGAAAGTGGGGGGCGGGGCCTGGGCTCCTTACTGCTGGAGCGCCGCTCCAGGGTGCTCCAGAAGGAAATGACCCCCTGCTCACTCATCTCGCTGTTTTCCTGGCCTGAAGGAATTTTCCTGGCCCAACTGAAATTTGCCCTACAGGTGGAAGCATACGAATTTTCCTAAGAACCTAAGAACAGCCCTGCTGGATCAGACTAATAGTCCATCTAGTCCAGCATCTTGTCTCACACAGTGGCCAATCAGTTCCTCTGGAAGGCCCACAACATGGCATAGAGGCCGAGGCCTCCATAAGAACATCAGAAGAGCCCTGCTGGATCAGACCAGTGGTCCATCTAGTCCAGCATCCTGTCTCACACAGTGGCCAGTCAGTTCCTCTGGAGGGCCAACAACATGGCATAGAGGCTGAGGCCTTCATAAGAACATCAGAAGAGCCCTGCTGGATCAGACCAGTGGTCCATCTAGTCTAGCATCTTTTCTCACACAGTGGCCAACCAGTTCCTCTGGAGGGTCAACAACAGGGCATAGAGGCTGAGACCTTCCCCTGATGTTGTCTCCTGGCTCTGGGATTCAGAGGAGGCCTCTGAATGTGGAGGTTCCCCTCAGCCACCATGGCTCCTAGCCATTGATAGACTGATCCTCCAGGAATCTGTCTAATCCCCTTTTGAAGCTGTTTATTCCTGTGGCCATCACTCTGGCAGTGAATTCTGCGTTTTAATCACTCTCTGTGTAAAGTGGTGTTTCCTTTTGTCCATCCTGAACCTACTGCCCATCACTTCACTGGATCCCCCGGAGTTCTAGTATTTCGGGAGAGGAAGAAAAAGCTCCTTTTGTCAGCTGTCCCCATCCCATGTGTAATTGTATAAACCACTATCGTGTTTCCCCTTACTAGTCATCTCAACTGAAAAGGCCCAGACTCTTCATAGTGAAGGTGCTGCAACCTTCTAATCATCTTGGTTGCCCTCCCTGTGTACTTTAGTTTCAGGAACAGGCGATTTAGATCAGGACAACAGGAGAGGCAGAAACAGTTTAAAGTGTTCTGTGTCCCAGAACCCTTGTCCCCCCTAACCTCCACCACCAAATGTCTTGTTTGGATTTTAGTGTCATATTGTTAAGCAGACAAATCAGTGGGTTCTAGATCCAATCAAGCCTGAACTCTCCCTAAAAACTAAAAATGGCTCAACTGAGGCCATCGTACTTTCATCACGTCATGAGATGACGCTGGAAAAGACTATCATGCTAGGAAAAGTTGGAGATAGAAGGAAAAAAAGGAAGTCCCAACCTGAGACTTGATCACTACACCTTCAAAAGGATATTATAGCTTTGGAAAAAGTGCAGAAGAGGGCAACTAGGATGATAAAAGGGTTGGAGAACTTTCTCTATGAGGAAAGGTTGAGGCGCTTGGGGCTCTTTAGCTTGGAGAAACGACGGCTGAGGGGGTGACATGATCGAGGTCTATAAGATTATGCGTGGGATAGAGCAGGTGGAGAAAGAGGTCCTTTTCTCCCTTTCTCACAATACAAGAACTCGTGGGCACTCCAAGGAATTGCTGAGCGGTCGAGTTAGAATGGATAAAAGGAAGTACTTCTTCACCCAAAGAGTGATTAATACGTGGAATTCACTGCCACAGGAGGTGGTGGCGGTGGCTACAAGCATAGACGGCTTCAAGAGGGAATTAGATAAGCATATGGAGCAGAGGTCCATCAGTGGCTATTAGCCACAAGGTAGAGATAGGAACTCTGGGGCAAGGGATGCTCTGTATTCTTGGTGCTTGCAGGGGACAAGAGTGGGAGGGCTTCTAGTGTCCTGGCCCCACAGCTGGACCTCCTGATGGCACCTGGTATTTTTAGCCACTGTGTGACAGAGTGTTGGACTGGATGGGTCACTGGCCTGATCCAACATTGGCTTCTCTTATGTTCTTATGTAAGGAAGTCAGGGCCCTCAGTTTGCAAGGACTGAGCAAGGCAGTGGACAACAGGACGTTTTGGAAGACGTTCATTCATTCATAGGGTAGCTGTAAGTTGGAAGCAACTTGATTTCACAGAAGAAGAAGAAGAAGAAGAAGAAGAAGAAGAAGAAGAAGAAGAAGAAGAAGAAGAAGAAGAAGAAGAAGAGGAGGAGGAGGAGGAGGAGGAGGAGGAGGAGGAGGAGGAGGAGGAGGAGGAGATTGGATTTATACCCCGCCCTTCACTCAGAGTCTCAGACTGGTTTACAATCTCCTTTTCCTTCTCCTCCCCACAACAGATACCCTGAGAGGTAGGTGGGGCTGAGAGAGCTCTTTCCAGGACTGCTCTGGAGAGAACAGCTCTCAAAGAACTTGTGACTTGACCCAAGGTCACACCACTAGCTGCATGTGGAGGAGTGGGGAATCAAACCCGGTCCTCCCAGATTAGAGTCCGTGCTCTTAACCATGACACCCAACTGGCTGTCACAACACATGCATGTAGTTAAATGCACACACGTGGTTTAAGCAAGGCAATGCTTGAACAACCACCCTTGGAAGCAGTGCTTCCCCAGAAACTTTTATGAACATATTCTCTACGTCCGGTCTAAAATCACAGACTGTTTCACCCGGTAGGTGTTCAGATCCAGCGAAGCAATCCTTAAAGTGCCTCTCCGTGCTCCTTTGTAACACGGAACTACAAAGTCTTGCTCTTTACCGTGTCAATTGGCGCACCGGCTTTGAATTGTTGATTGAAGCGCATATATTTTTGAAAGCCTGCTGCCCGTGTGGCAATTACTCCCGGAATAAAAGCCAGCGGGGTGGATAGCGCTTCTGAAACTCTCTTCTGAAAACTGCTGAATGCTGTGAAGTACAAAGACCTTGGCCTTTCAAGGCCCCCTGGGCCCAAACAGGCCACCTGGATCCATGCTCTTTATATTCCTACCTCTGTGGCGTTTGCTTGATGAAAGCATTTAGCAGTGTGACGGCCTCTTCTCAGCCAGACGGGAAGACCTGCCCTTCACAGAGTCCTAACGCCGCTTCAGTCTTCCAACTGCTGGAGTAAATTCATTCTTGGTATTGTGAGGGAGCCATGCTATGAATAGATCTGCTTTAGGTTTACCATTGGCCCGCTCGAGGGAAGGCAAACTCCTGCCTCCGCCCACAATTGCCCGACCAATGGATTCACAGGAGAAAGTGGGGAGGGAACAACCATGCGGACAGTGTGATGTCACTTCCGGGCGGTCGACCAGAAGTGATGTCACAGCACCCCACAAAGTTCTAGAAATCATGTCAATCTCTGTGGTCTTTACCATAAAGACTGGGGGGATTCCTACAGCGTTGCGTGGGGTTGTGACCAGTGTTCCCTCTAAGCTGAGTTAGTGTGAGCTAGCTCACAATTTTTTAGCCTCCAGCTCACAGATTTTTGTCTTAGCTCAGGAAGGACGGCTCCAGAGCAAACTCATTCATGCAGTAACCAAATCAGTCGCTCGCAACTTTAAAGCCAGTCGTTCACCGAGTAGAATTTTTGCTCCCAAGACTCCACAGCTTAGAGGGAACATTGGTTGTGACATCACTTCCTGGTGATTGCCGTAGGAGTGATGTCACAGCATCTGTGATGCCCCGCTTCCCCAGTCTCAGCCCCGCAAACTTCCTTAGCTTTGGAACCAAGGAGGGCTGTCAACCTGGCTGTTCCTGCTTGGCATGTAGGAGACCTCTGGTCCAGCCACTGCTATCTCCAGTGAAAAGGTCTCAGGTGGCCATTACCACAGAAATACTTTTCTCTGCCTGGTAGCCGTTGCTAGGCAGAGTAGACAGGACTGAGCTAGATGGACCAATGGTGTGGCTTGCTATGAAAATACCGGCTGGATATTAAAGGTAAAGGTTCCCTTGCTCGAAAGCCAGTCGAATCCAACTCTAGGGTTGCGGTGCTCATCTCCGTTTCAAAGCCGAAGAGCCAGCGCTGTCCGAAGACGTTTCCGTGGTCATGTGGCCGGCATGACTAAACACCAAGGTGCATGGAATGCTGTTACCTTCCCCTCCCTGGCAGTCTTCAAGCAGCGGCTGGACCAACACTTGTCGGGGATGCTCTAGGTTGATCCTGCACTGAGCAGGGGGGCTGGGCTAGATGCCCTCTAGGACCCCTTCCAGCCAGGGGCGGATTAAGGCTCCCTGATGCCCTAAGCACTGACCAGTCTTGGTGCCCCCCTCCTTTCCACCCTGACCCCGTCCATTTTAGTCGTTGACCTGTCCGACCAGATCTACAATGCAGGTTGCAGCAATACAAAAAATCAGGGCTTCTTTTTGTAGAAAAAGCCCAGCAGGAACTCATTCGCATAATAGGCCACGCCCAACAGCAGAAACTCATTAGCCTATTAGGCCACACCCCTGTGTTACCGGAAGTGTGGCCATCCAGCTACGCCCACCTTTTGCTTCTTATTCTGTTTACCTTGTTTGTTGTCAAAACCCCAGGGCTTTTTTGGGAGCAGGAACTCCTTTGCATGTGAGGCCACACACCCCTCATGTAGCTAATCCTAATGCGTTCCTGCTGTTGGGTGTGGCCTGTTATGCTAATGAGTTCCTGCTGGGCGTGGCCGACTCGGGAGCCAGCCGGAACGCCGTTCCTGTGCGTTCCTGCCCAAAAGTAGCCCTGGAAAAAATTATTCATACGATAACACAATATACTGTACAAACTCAGCCAAGCTTTGGCTACCTAAAGTCCTACACAAATGCAAGACAACATCCGTTTTAATATTTCACCGGTTAAATGTATCCAAGTTCCGATATTCACGACCCGAATGGCACTTTTCTACATTTTTCCACCCTTTCCCCAACTTTGCGGTGCCCCCTTTGGCCCTGGCGCCCTAAGCACGTGCTCAGTCCGCTCAATGGTTGATCTACCACTGCTTCCAGCTCTGCGATTCTTGGATTCTGTGGGGTCCTCGTGTTGCATTTGAAGAAGCGGACTCTGGTGCCTTTAAGGGCGGGGACACCAAGTGTGTATTTATTGTCAGGGGGAGGTCAAGAAGGCTCTTATTACCCAGCGAAGTCGCCTGCAGAAGTGTTCGGTGGAAAGCGGCCGGCCGTGCTTGATCGGCGATGGGGAACGAGATGTGACCCAGTGGTGGAGCACCTGTTTTGCATGCCGAACGACCCGGGGCTCTGCAGCCGCACAACGAGGCGGAGGCCGCTCAGATCTGAACGGACCAAGAGTCCTGGGCGGTATAACGCTGCATCGTTTGGCTGAAATTACAGTCAGCGCGTGTTGCAGCGGTTGTCAAGTGATGGTCACGTGGGGTGGGAAGGGAGGTGACAACGGCCCTCGAGAGGACCCAGCGCCTGCCCCATGATGGAGGGAGGGAGGGAGGAGGGATGTCGGCAGAGATGGTTGTGCTGTGAGAGCAAGTCTGGTGTAGTGGTTAGGAGCACGGACTCTAATCTGGGATAATGAGGTTCAATTCCCCACTCCTTCACATGCAGCCAGCTGGGTGACCTCGGGTCAGTCACCAGTTCTCTCAGAGATGTTCTCTCAAAAGCAGTTCTTGAAAGAGCTCTCTCAGCCCCACCTACCTCACCGGGTGTCTGTTGTGGGGAGGGGAAGGGAAAGGAGATTGAAAGCCACTCAGAGTGAAGGGCGGGGTATAAATCTCTTCTTCTTCTTCTTCTTCTTCTTCTTCTTCTTCTTCTTCTTCTTCTTCTTCTTCTTCTTCTTCTTCTTCTTCTTCTTCTTCCTGCTCATCTTGCACATGGTGGCAGTTCCTGGCGTTGCTCCAGTGCTGCAATGTCACTTCCAGAGTGAGCCCCAAAGCAACCTCGTCGTTTTGGGGTGATGTTCTAGATTCCCTGAAGCTCTGTGGCTTTACAATAGAGTGTCAGTGGAATCCTAGAGCGTCGCCCGATGCGATGATGTCACTTCTGGTTTGCCCCGGAAATGATGTCACTGCATTGGAATGACACCAATTCCTTCCCCTTTCTGCCATACCAAAGCAGTGGCAGAGGAATGAAGCTGCCAGTGGGCGATATCCCACTGGAATCTGAGACCTTGCCACCCTTAAGGATGCCAACCTCCAGGAGGGACCTGGGTATCCCCCAGAATTATAGCTCCGGACTACAGAGATCAGTTCCCCTGGAGGAAATGGCCGCTTTGGAAGGTAGACTCTATGGCATTGTGCCCCACTGAGGTCTCTCCCTTCCCCAAATTTCACCTTCCTCAGGCTTCACATTAGGGATGCCAGCCTCCTGGTGGGACCTGGGGATCCCCCGGAATTACAGCTCATCTCCGGACTACAGAGATCAGTTCCCCTGGAGAAAATGGATGCTTTGGAGGGTGGACTCTGTGGCATTGTACCCCACTGAGGTCCCCCTGTCCTCCCGAGGCTCCATCTCCGAAACTTCTGGAGTTTCCCCACCTGGATTTGGCAACCCCCCCACCTGTGGCCAGGGGGTACCTGCCAATCCAAGCCACCCTACTTTTATCTCCACTATTTCATCGAAACAGCCTTTTCATTTCAGATAACATGTTTTTTTTCGATCGCAAGTCTTTTTCTGTTTGTTCGTCGGTAAGTCCTCGTGGTTGGTTACTGTCTGCACGTTGATGGTTATTTGCAATTGCTAATTTATCTCCGGAAGGTACTTGACGGCTGCATCTCCCAAAGCAACACTATAAATAGTATGCGACAATGCTGTTCACACACATTCCAGGGCATTAAAACCAATAGCATCGATTAACATATTGACCCGTATCCCGTGGGTTTTTTCCACCACTGGAAGGTTCTTTCAGATAGTGGAGCAGGTGATTTCCTCTGATTTCCACCCACACATCCCCATGCACTGTAGACCCCTCCTTCCAATGTTTGGAGGGGTCCCCACGAATTGTGGATCTAGCATTTCAGAAGGTGCGGTGAGCTACAGCAGGGATGGGAGGCAGGAAAGTCCAGTTATGTAAGTCCCCACTCTAGTTTTTGTTAAATACAAGCCACTGCCGCCGGTGTTCCCTCTAAGCTGAGTTAGTGTGAGCTAGCTCCACAGTTCTTTAGCCTCCGGCTCACACATTTTTGTCTCCGCTCAGGAAGGGAGGGCTCCAGAGCAGACTGATTTACGCAGCAGCCAAATCGCTCGCTCACAGCTTTTAATGCCAGTAGCTCACAAAGTAGAATTTTGACTCACAAGACTCCACAGCTTAGAGGGAACATTGGTTGCCATAAGCTGGGTGTGATCTGGTGGCACTGCCACAGGAGGTGGCGACGGCTACAAGCATGGACAACTTCAGGAGGGAATTGGATAAACATATGAAGCAGAGGTCCATCAGTGGCTATTAGACACAAGGTAGAGATAGGAACTCTCAGCCTGGGGCAGGTGATGCTCTGTATTCTTGGTGCTTGGGGGGGTGTTTTTCAACAGTGGGGGGCTTCTAGTGTCCTGGCCCCACTGCTGGACTTCCTGATGGCACCTGATATTTTTGGCCACTATGTGACACAGGGTGTTAGACTGGATGGGCCATTGGCCTGATCCAACATCGGCTTCTCTTATGTTCTTATGTTCACTCCCAACCAGTGTTCCCTCTAAGCTGAGTTAGTGTGAGCGAGCTCACAGTTTTTTAACCTCCAGCTCACAGATTTTTGTCTCGGCTCATGAAGGACGGCTCCGGAGCGAACCCACTTTATGCAGCAGCCGAATTGCTCCTTCACGACTTTAATGCCGGTAGCTCCCAAAGTAGAATTTTTCCTCACGAGCTTACAGGGAGGCGGATTGACTACCGCCTTCCTGCCAAAGCTCTCAGGCGTTGCCACCCCCTCCCCACGACGATCTGAGGATGCTGAAGTTCTGCCTGGGACTGCCTGCTGATCTCCAGACTGACAGAGATCTACAGCAGACTACAGAGATCCCGTTCCTCCTGGAGAAAATCAGTTTCCAGACACGAGTATCTGTGCTCAGTCTGAAGTAGACTAGAGTCTAGGACTTTGAGTCCCAGGCTCCACGATCTCCGACTACAGAGATCTCAGGGCTTCTTTTCTGTAGAAAAAGTCCAGCAGAGAACTTGCAGTCTAGCATAATAGGCCAGCACTTGAAACCAGCAGAAACTCATTAGCATATTAGGCCACACCCTTAACAGCACAGCTCATTAGCCTATTAGGCCACACCCCAAGTTACCAGAAGTGTGGTCATCCAGCCACACCCACCTTTTGCTTCTTACTCTGTTTACCTTGTTTGTTGTCAAAACCCAGGGCTTTTTTCGGAGCAGGAACTCCTTTGCATGTTAGGCCACACACCCCTCATGTAGCCAATCCTCATGTGTTTCTGCTGTTGGGTGTGGCCTGTTATGCTAATGAGTTCCTGCTGGGCGGACCAACTCAGGAGCCAGCCGGAACTCCGCTCCTGTGCGTTCCTGCCCAAAAAGAGCCCTGGCTAAGACTAACAATATTTTTCTGGTATGAGCATCAAAGCTCTCTTCATCAAATACTTCATAAGGCGGCTGCTTTGGAGGGTGTACACTGTGGCATTGTACCCTGCTGGGGTTGCCAAACCCCCCAGTGGAGGCGGGGGGGTCCCCCACTGCCAGGCCCCACCTCCCCGCTGCCGGTGAGCTGGCCGGTGGGGGGAACTTCCCCCGAAAATGAGGGAGATCCATCCGACATGCAGCGACGTCTCTACATCACTGCCCACCCAATGCTCCCTCTTAAGCTGTGGAGTCCTGTGAGCAAAAATTCTACTCTGTGAGCTGTTGGCCTTAAATCGGTGAGCGAGACATTTGGCTGCTGCATCAATTAGTTTGCTACTAGAACAGAAACAGAAGACATTCTAGGTTTTCTAGTGACGTAGAGGCCGAGATTTCACACAAGGGGGCCTTCTCTGGCCTCGCTGCAGAGACAATTCAGGAAAAAAACCAGTAGCAGCACCATAGCTCGATTACTAACGGAGACCAGGATGGAAGAGTTGGAATTATTGAGATGTTTTATTCTGTATTAGATTAGCTTTTTTTATTTGGTGGTTTATATCTTGTTTGGTCATTGTGATGGCCTATGGCCAAAGGCAATAGAAACTGAACCCAAACCTGAAATTAGTTTGCTCGGGAGCCATCCTTCCTGACACAACTGTATGAACCGGGGGCTAAAAAACTGTGAGCTAGCTCACACCAACTCAGCTTAGAGGGAACGCTGCTACCCACGTGACCTGGAAGTTAACGTCGTCACGTTGGGGACGTCAGGGGCGATGCTGTGGTGTTTGGGCAAAAACTCGATGGTAGAAGCCAAATTTACCATAGAGTTTTTGCCCAGATCCCAGAGTGTTGCCTCAACGTCCTGGACGTGATGATGTCACTTCCGGGTCAGGTGGGCAGTGACGTGGAGACGTCGGTGTATGTCAGATGGAACTCCCTCTTGCTCCCGGTAAGTCCCTTCCATCCCCCACTAGTTGCCAAGAGGGACCTGGCAACTCTATAACCTGCTAAGGTCCCTTCCCGAGTCCTGCCCTCCACAGACTCCACCCCTCTCTCCATCTCCGGGAATTTCCCAACCCGCAGCTGGCAGCACTAACTACATCAGAAGCAGCAGCAGCAGCATAAAAGCCGGGAGCAAGCAATTCAGCAAGCCGTCAGCCGATAAAATTAAGTTTGCAGCACCCGATACCAGCAGCAATTTAATATATACGAGCCCCAATTCATTAGAACGCAGGAGACCAAAAGCAGAGAAGAAGAAGGCAGGCGAAATTACCCGATCCTAAATGATAATAACGACGTTGTTGTTTTTTTAATCCCAGAGAACGGCCAAGCGTACCTTCAGAAGAAGCCCACCATGTACCCCCCTTGGAACAGCACTTTTGACGCGCACATCCACAAGGGACGGGTCATGCACATCATCGTGAAGGACAAGAGCGCCGAGATGGTCTCCGAGACGACGGTCGAACTCAACGTGGTGGCAGAGAAGTGTAAGAAGAATAACGGGAAGACGGAAATCTGGGTTAGTGCTGGAACCGTGAAACTGGGCTCCCCAAACTGTTTTCAGCCTGCGGGCCCCTGTGGGACCCTGGCATAGTGTGGTGGGCGTGGCCCTAAATGGCTGCCGCAGGAGGAGGAGCCAGCCGGAAAATGGCTGCCACAGCTTACCTTCACTTAAACCTTGTGTTCAGTGTTCCCTCTAAGCTGAGTTAGTGTGAGCTAGCTCACAGTTTTTTAGCCTCCAGCTCACACATTTTTGTCTCAGCTCAGGAAGGATGACTCCAGAGCAAACTAATTTATGCAGTAGACAAAGCGCTCGCTCACAGCTTTAGTACCAGTAGCTCACAAAGTAGAATGCCTGCTCACAAACCTCCACAGCTTAGAGGGAACTTTGCTTGTGTTGTGGTTGCAGCCCCATCTGGCCCTACTCATGGAATCATAGAGTTGGAAGGGATCTCCGAGGTCATCTAGTCCAACCTCCTGCACAAGGCGGGAAATTCACAAATACCTCCCCCGCCCCACTCCCCAGGGACCCTTGCTCCATGCCCAAGAAGATGACAAAAAACCTCCAGGATCTCCAGCCAAACTGGCCTGGAGGAAAATTGTTTCCTGACCCCAAACTGGTGATCAGCATTTCCCCTGGGCGTGTAAGAAAGGGTCACGAGAACTAAGCATGGAGGCAACCCTTCCTGCCCTCCCTCTCAGGATCTGCCTAAGTTCGCAGAACCAGCATGGCTGCCTGAGGGCCATTTAGCCTCTGCTTAAAACCTCCAAAGAAGGAGAGCCCACCACCTCCCGAGGAAGCCTGGGCACCAGAAAAGGTGTTCAGGGGCACTGTAGGACCCGTGGGCACTACACTGGGGATCCCCGTCCTGAAAACATCTCGGAGGCTCAAAGTGGGGAGGTCTATATAGCACATGGGGAATGCAACGTGTTTTTTGAATTTTAGAATTGCATTTTGCCATGGGGTGCGATATTTCTTAGATAAAGGTAAAGGTAAAGGTTCCCTTGCTCGAAAGCCAGTCAAATCCGACTCTAGGGTTGCGGTGCTCATCTCCGTTTCCAAGCCAAAGAGCCAGCGCTGTCTGAAGATGTTTCCGTGGTCATGTGAGCGGCATGACTAAACACCAAGGCGCACGGAACGCTGTTACCTTCCCACTGAAGTGGTACCTATTTATCTACTTGCAATTTCTTGCTTTCGAACTACTAGGTTGGCAGGAGTTGGAACTAGAGACAGGAGCTCACCCCGTCATGCGGCACTCTCGGGACTTGAACTGCTGAACTACTGACCTTCCACAGCCTGCAGTTCAGCGTCTTAACCACTTGAGCCACCACAGCTCCATTTCTTAGATGGGCAAGCCCAATTCTGAATCCAGCTGGGGGACAGAGTTTGCAGTCGCTGGCAATGTTCTCATATCACCTGTTGTGATATCCTGGACCCTATCAGGAGGAAGAGGGGCAGGCCTGTAGCCACGGTGGGCCTTTGGGGGGCTCTGCCCCCTTCCTTAAAGGCACAGCCCCACACAAGAATTTTTTCCTGTAAATGCTTTTTTCAATCATTTGTAAACATTTTTTTTAAAAAGGCATGCTCTCCTTTAAGCAGAGTGTGGTGCTGTAGTTGGCTAATTCCCGCACTGAGCAAGGTGGGTTGGAGTAAGTGACCTCCGGGATCCCTTCTAACTCTGTGCCAAGAAACTGGTCTCCTTTAAGAGAATTTTTCTGCCTAAGTGTTAGCTTTCTTGATGATAGAAGCCATCACCCCCACCTGTCGGCTTGTGATCAGAATTGTTGCTTAGGCTGGTGAAAGTGATTAACTTGCAGCAGCTGCGAACTGTCATCTAAAAGGGGTTGACAGCTTGCAATTTAGAGATCTCTCCTGGTCACATCTTTCTATTGGCTAAATGGCTTTTCTTTCTGTACTGAGAACTTCAGCCCCACCAGAAAAAAATTGCCCCGCAGGCCACAAAATCCTGGCTACGGTCCCAAAGAGTGGAGAAAGTGTCACTCGACAGGCACCAAGAAAGGTGTTGATGGGTACCCATGGGCGCCACATGGGAGATCTCTGTGTTAAAACCTTGCTCATATTCTTAGGTAAAGGTAAAGGTTTCCCTTGCTCAAAAGCCAGTCAAATCCAATTCCAGGGATGCGGTGCTCATCTCCGTTTCCAAGCTGAAGAGCCAGCGCTGTCCGAAGACGTTTCCATGGTCATGTGGCCGGCATGACTAGACACTGAGGCACACGGAACGCCATTCCCTTCCCACCAAAGCAGTACCTATTTATCTACTTGTGATTCTTTGCTTTTGGACTGCTAGGTTGGCAGGAGCTGGAACCAGAGACGGGAGCTCACTCTGTCATGCGGCACTCGGGTCTCGAACTGCTGAACTACCGACCTTCCGGTCTGCAGTTCAGCGTCTTAACCACTTGAGCCACTGCTCATCTTCTTAAAAATAATAAAATAGTCTGAGAACGATTCTGGATGAGATGACGAACAAAACGTATCACAAATTGAGGGTCGCCATTGGTTTTGGGGATGAGGAATACTTCCAGGTTGCCATAAAAAGCTGTTTGCAGTTCTCCAAGTGGGCAATGCATCACGTTAATGGTGCTAATTCCCGCAAGACTGAGACACCTGGTTTCAATGATAGGGTGAAAGATGGCATCGTAATAGCTTTCGCCTAGGAAGAAAAGCCCTTTGGGAGGATGAGATAATAACGGACAGTAATAAAAGCGACCCCGAGACTCGAATGATGGGATGCCCCAGTTTAATCTCTCCCCCAATTTAATCGAGGAATATAATGTGGCAATGGGGTTCTGTTGAGTACTGCTGACCTGCACTTAACATTTTGCCACTACTGACGTAATAATATTATCAGGGGACTCAAAATGTGCAGGATCTCACTGATGGCCAAATTGATTTTTGAACACTCATTGCCGGCCAGAGAACTTGGATCCCCACGAGCCCATAAAACACTGTCGTCTTTATCTTCATCTCCTACACATGGGTCCACGCATTTTGCCACCACACCCCATATTGGGATATTTGCTTCATATAGCAGAGTTTGCCCAGGCATAGGAGTGTGATACTGAGCGTGGGAAATAAATCTCCCCGGAAGTGTATTGCAAAAAGGGTAAACTTACATTTATTCAAGTAAATCCAATCCGCATTCAGGTCGCAGTCGAAAGAAGAGGGAATAGTCTAATCTGAAGAGTAGTTTCCCTATCACAAATGGCCAGCTTGTCTGGCATCAGGTGTGTGGGAGTATGAGGGCATTGTCTCTACAGGAGAGATCTGCAGAGACATGTATCTGCAGGGAAGGCCATGTTGAGAAAGTGAGAGGACAAAGACAGACAGAGAGAGAGGTCAGAGGGAAGCTCCCAGGTTGAGAAAAGAGGCATCCCATTCAAGAAAAGAACACCAAGAAGAAGAAGAAGAGAGAAGAGATTGGATTATGCCAAAAAAAAGTCTCCAAGGAAGGTTAAGCAAAGAGAGGCATCCCATTCAAGAAAAGAACACCAAGAAGAAGAAGAAGAGAGAAGAAGAAGATGAGAGAAGAAGAGAGAAGAGATTGGATTATGCCAAAAAAAGTCTCCAAGGAAGGTTGAGAAAAGAGAGGCATCCCATTCAAGAAAAGAACACCAAGAAGAAGAAGAAGAGAGAAGAAGAAGATGAGATAAGAGATTGGATTATGCCAAAAAAAGTCTCCAAGGAAGGTTAAGAAAAGAGAGGCATCCCATTCAAGAAAAGAACATGAAGAAGAAGAAGAAGAGAGAAGAAGAGAGAAGAGACTGGATTATGCCAAAAAAAAGTCTCCAAGGACTAGAAATTTCTTTTTCCAATATTCAGTTAACCGGAAGCAATTCAAACGCCATCAGCACCAACGGACCGTGCATATTGTATCTCGTTTCATGTATAACTTTATCAAAGTGGGTGGCATTGAAATACCTATGTAATATTAATCCATTCAGCAAACATAGTAGCACTCATCAGATCCATTAGTGTCATGATACATCACGGTTGTTTGCTTCTTCTCAGCAACCTGAAGGTTGGCAACTCTAGTTTGCAATCCTATTCCTAGGGCTGGCCAGAGGGTTGTGGGTGGGCCCATGGAGGTGGGGAGTCAACGTCACATGTGGCGCGACATCACTTCTGGTACAAAAAAACCCAGAAATTACAAAAGGAAGCTGTAGGAATCTCTAGAAACTCTGTTGTAAAGCCATAGGGTTTCCAGTGAAGAAGAAGAAGAAGAAGAAGAAGAAGAAGAAGAAGAAGAGAAGGAGGAGGAGATTGGATTTATACACCGCCCTTCACTACCCAATGGAGTCTCAGAGCAGCTTACAAACTCCTTTCCATTCCCCTCCCCACAATAAACACCCTGTAAGGTACGCGAGGCTCAGGGGGCTCTGACAGAAACTGCTCTTTTTCAAGGACAGCTCTTGTTAGAACGATGGCTTGCCTAAGGTCATCCAGCAGGTGCAAGTGGAGGAGTGGGGAATCAAACCCAGTTCTCCCAGATTAGAGTCTGCACACTTAACCACTACGCCAAACTGGCTCTAGAGCGATCCTGGAAGGGACAGGCAGGCTCAAGTCTTTCCCTTTAGATTTCTAGAAGATTAAATATATATATATATATATATATGTTGTATCTGAAGAAAAAAGTTGGAGAACACAGCACCCCTACTCTGCCGCCATTACTACGTCTCTGTATTCTTGCCACTGGGTGGGGGAGTGGGAGGGCTTCTGGAGGCCTGGCCCCACTGGTGGACCTCCTGACAGCACCTGGGTTTTGGCCACTGTGTGACACAAGTGTTGGGCTGGACAGGCTGTTGTTTGGTGTAGTGGTTAAAGAGCACGTACTCTAATCTGGGAGAACCAGGTTTGAGTCCCCACTCCTCCACATGCAGCTGCTGGTGTGACCTCAGGTCAGTCACAAGTTCTCTCAGAGCTGTTCCCTCAAGAGCAGTCCTTGAAACAGCTCTCTCAGCCCCACCTACTTCACAGGGTGTCTGTAGTGGGGAGGGGAAGGGAAAGGAGATTGTAAACTGCTCTGAGACTCCTTCAGGTAGTGAAGGGCAGGGTATAAATCCAATCTCCTCCTCCTCCTCCTCCTCCTCTTCCTCTTCTTCTGATCCAACATGGCTTCTCTTATGTTCTTATGGCCCCGCTGGTGGATCTCCTGATGGCACCTGGTTTTTGGCCACTGGGTGACATCAAGTGTTGGACTGGATGGGCCGTTGGCCTGATGCAACATGGCTTCTCTTACATTCTTTGTCTGGGGCAGTGACGCTCTGTATTCTTGGTGCTTGGGGGGCAAAAGTGGGAGGGCTTCTGGAGTTCTGTCCCCGCTGGTAGACCTCCTGATGGCCCCTGGTATTTTTGGCCACTGTGCGACACAAGGTGTTCGACTGGAGGGGCCACTGGCCTGATCCAACATGGCTTCTCTTACGTTCTTCTGTCTTCCTCCCTAATGGAGATTTCAGTGCAATACTCCAGGGGGAAAAAATGTTTATTGGGTTTTCCATTAATGTCTCTTCCTGAACCAAAGTTTTAAAAGCCGGAACCAAAGTTCTGGAATGTACCCTGCCACATATTTTATTCGTCTTTAAGGTGCTCCCGGACTCTTGCTCTTTTCTTCCCGAAGTGATCGTTTGCTGATGGTGTCAAAACCGCTCTTCCCTTTTTCTTTTTTTAAAACACCCTCTCTTTCCCCTTTTTTTAGCTAGAACTGAAGCCCCAGGGGAGAATGCTCATGAATGCGAGATACTTCCTGGAAACCAGTGGCAAGTAACATTCTTGTAAATTTCTTGTAAATTTCTTTATTTGATGTGATTTCTAGAGTCCGCCCTCCCCCCCTCTCACAGGCTGGGATTGGGCCGGACACATCCATTTAAAGAGCATAAAATCTATCCAAACTGGGAAGGATTTTTACAGCAAGAGTGGCACAGCAGTGGAAGCCGCTGCCTAGAGAGGCGGTGAGTTCCCCATCGCTGGCAGTCTTCAGGCAGCGGCTGGACAAACGCTGGTCAGGGGAAGACTTAGGCTGACTCTGCATCGGCTTTTCTCTCCGTCGTTTCACGAGACCCGTGTTGGAACAGAAATTCTCCTCTGCATTGCGTGCCTCTTTCACTTCCTTTGACCATCGGGTTTTATGGTACACTCTGCATTGCGTGCCGCTTTCGCTTCCTTTGACCATCGGGTTTTATGGTACACTCTGCATTGCGTGCCGCTTTCGCTTCCTTTGACCATCGGGTTTTATGGTACCCCCTGCATTGCGTGCCGCTTTCGCTTCCTTTGACCATCGGGTTTTATGGTACCCCCTGCATTGCGTGCCGCTTTCGCTTCCTTTGATCATCGGGTTTCATGGTACCCCCTGCATTGCATGCTGCTTTCGCTTCCTTTGATCATCGGGTTTCATGGTACCCCCTGCATTGCATGCCGCTTTCGCTTCCTTTGACCATCGGGTTTTATGGTACCCTCTGCATTGCATGCCGCTTTCGCTTCCTTTGATCATCGGGTTTTATGGTACCCTCTGCATTGCATGCCGCTTTCGCTTCCTTTGACCATCGGGTTTCATGGTACCCACTGCATTGCATGCCGCTTTCGCTTCCTTTGACCATCGGGTTTTATGGTACCCCCTGCATTGCATGCTGCTTTCGCTTCCTTTGATCATCGGGTTTCATGGTACCCTCTGCATTGCATGCTGCTTTCGCTTCCTTTGACCATCAGGTTTCTATGGCACCCTCTGCATTGCATGCCGCTTTCGCTTCCTTTGACCGTCGGGTTTTATGGTACCCTCTGCATTGCATGCTGCTTTCGCTTCCTTTGATCATCGGGTTTCATGGTACCCTCTGCATTGCATGCTGCTTTCGCTTCCTTTGACCATCGGGTTTCATGGTACCCCCTGCATTGCATGCCGCTTTCGCTTCCTTTGACCATCGGGTTTTATGGTACCCCCTGCATTGCATGCTGCTTTCGCTTCCTTTGATCATCGGGTTTCATGGTACCCTCTGCATTGCATGCTGCTTTCGCTTCCTTTGATCATCGGGTTTCATGGTACCCCCTGCATTGCATGCCGCTTTCGCTTCCTTTGACCATCGGGTTTTATGGTACCCCCTGCATTGCATGCTGCTTTCGCTTCCTTTGATCATCGGGTTTCATGGTACCCTCTGCATTGCATGCTGCTTTCGCTTCCTTTGATCATCGGGTTTCATGGTACCCCCTGCATTGCATGCTGCTTTCGCTTCCCTTGATCATCGGGTTTCATGGTACCCTCTGCATTGCATGCCGCTTTCGCTTCCTTTGACCATCGGGTTTTATGGTACCCCCTGCATTGCATGCTGCTTTCGCTTCCTTTGATCATCGGGTTTCATGGTACCCCCTGCATTGCATGCTGCTTTCGCTTCCTTTGATCATCGGGTTTCATGGTACTACCTGCATTGCATGCCGCTTTCGCTTCCTTCGATCATCGGGTTTCATGGTACCCCCTGCATTGCATGCTGCTTTCGCTTCCTTTGATCATCGGGTTTCATGGTACCCCCTGCATTGCATGCTGCTTTCGCTTCCTTTGATCATCGGGTTTCATGGTACCCCCTGCATTGCATGCTGCTTTCGCTTCCTTTGATCATCGGGTTTCATGGTACCCCTGCATTGCATGCTGCTTTCGCTTCCTTTGATCATCGGGTTTCATGGTACCCCCTGCATTGCATGCCGCTTTCGCTTCCTTCGATCATCGGGTTTCATGGTACCCCCTGCATTGCATGCTGCTTTCGCTTCCTTTGATCATCGGGTTTCATGGTACCCCCTGCATTGCATGCTGCTTTCGCTTCCTTTGATCATCGGGTTTCATGGTACCCCCTGCATTGCATGCCGCTTTCGCTTCCTTTGACCATCGGGTTTTATGGTACCCCCTGCATTGCATGCTGCTTTCGCTTCCTTTGATCATCGGGTTTCATGGTACCCCCTGCATTGCATGCTGCTTTCGCTTCCTTTGATCATCGGGTTTCATGGTACCCCCTGCATTGCATGCTGCTTTCGCTTCCTTTGATCATCGGGTTTCATGGTACCCCCTGCATTGCATGCTGCTTTCGCTTCCTTTGATCATCGGGTTTCATGGTACCCCCTGCATTGCATGCCGCTTTCGCTTCCTTCGATCATCGGGTTTCATGGTACCCCCTGCATTGCATGCTGCTTTCGCTTCCTTCGATCATCGGGTTTCATGGTACCCCCTGCATTGCATGCTGCTTTCGCTTCCTTTGACCATCGGGTTTTATGGTACCCTCTGCATTGCATGCCGCTTTCGCTTCCTTTGACCATCAGGTTTTATGGCACCCTTTTGCATTGCATGCTGCTTTCGCTTCCTTTGGCCATCGGGTTTTATGGCCCCCTCCGCACTGTATGCCGCTTTCACTGCCTTTGATCGTCGGGTTTTATGGTACCTTCTGCATTGCATGCCGCTTTCGCTTCCTTTGACCATCGGGTTTTATGGTACCCTCTGCATTGCATGCCGCTTTCGCTTCCTTTGACCATCGGGTTTCATGGTACCCCCTGCATTGCATGCTGCTTTCGCTTCCTTTGATCATCGGGTTTCATGGTACCCCTGCATTGCATGCCGCTTTCGCTTCCTTTGACCATCGGGTTTCATGGTACCCCCTGCATTGCATGCTGCTTTCGCTTCCTTTGATCATCGGGTTTCATGGTACCCCCTGCATTGCATGCCGCTTTCGCTTCCTTTGACCATCGGGTTTTATGGTACACTCTGCATTGCATGCCGCTTTCGCTTCCTTTGACCATCGGGTTTTATGGTACACTCTGCATTGCATGCCGCTTTCGCTTCCTTCGATCATCGGGTTTCATGGTACCCCCTGCATTGCATGCTGCTTTCGCTTCCTTTGATCATCGGGTTTCATGGTACCCCCTGCATTGCATGCCGCTTTCGCTTCCTTTGACCATCGGGTTTTATGGTACCCTCTGCATTGCATGCTGCTTTCGCTTCCTTTGATCATCGGGTTTTATGGTACCCCCTGCATTGCATGCTGCTTTCGCTTCCTTTGATCATCGGGTTTCATGGTACCCCCTGCATTGCATGCCGCTTTCGCTTCCTTTGACCATCGGGTTTCATGGTACCCCCTGCATTGCATGCCGCTTTCGCTTCCTTTGATCATCGGGTTTCATGGTACCCCCTGCATTGCATGCCGCTTTCGCTTCCTTTGATCATCGGGTTTCATGGTACCCCCTGCATTGCATGCCGCTTTCGCTTCCTTTGATCATCGGGTTTCATGGTACCCCCTGCATTGCATGCCGCTTTCGCTTCCTTTGATCATCGGGTTTCATGGTACCCCCTGCATTGCATGCCGCTTTCGCTTCCTTTGACCATCGGGTTTTATGGTACACTCTGCATTGCATGCCGCTTTCGCTTCCTTTGACCATCGGGTTTTATGGTACACTCTGCATTGCATGCCGCTTTCGCTTCCTTCGATCATCGGGTTTCATGGTACCCCCTGCATTGCATGCCGCTTTCGCTTCCTTTGACCATCGGGTTTCATGGTACCCCCTGCATTGCATGCTGCTTTCGCTTCCTTTGATCATCGGGTTTCATGGTACCCTCTGCATTGCATGCCGCTTTCGCTTCCTTTGACCATCGGGTTTTATGGTACACTCTGCATTGCATGCCGCTTTCGCTTCCTTTGACCATCGGGTTTAATGGTACACTCTGCATTGCATGCCGCTTTCGCTTCCTTTGATCATCGGGTTTCATGGTACCCCCTGCATTGCATGCCGCTTTCGCTTCCTTTGACCATCGGGTTTCATGGTACCCCCTGCATTGCATGCTGCTTTCGCTTCCTTTGATCATCGGGTTTCATGGTACCCCCTGCATTGCATGCCGCTTTCGCTTCCTTTGACCATCGGGTTTTATGGTACACTCTGCATTGCATGCCGCTTTCGCTTCCTTTGACCATCGGGTTTTATGGTACACTCTGCATTGCATGCCGCTTTCGCTTCCTTCGATCATCGGGTTTCATGGTACCCCCTGCATTGCATGCCGCTTTCGCTTCCTTTGACCATCGGGTTTCATGGTACCCCCTGCATTGCATGCCGCTTTCGCTTCCTTCGATCATCGGGTTTCATGGTACCCCCTGCATTGCATGCCGCTTTCGCTTCCTTTGACCATCGGGTTTCATGGTACCCCCTGCATTGCATGCTGCTTTCGCTTCCTTTGACCATCGGGTTTTATGGTACACCCTGCATTGCATGCCGCTTTCTTCCTTTGATCATCGGGTTTCATGGTACACTCTGCATTGCATGCCGCTTTCGCTTCCTTTGACCATCGGGTTTTATGGTACACTCTGCATTGCATGCCGCTTTCGCTTCCTTTGATCATCGGGTTTCATGGTACCCTCTGCATTGCATGCCGCTTTCGCTTCCTTTGACCATCGGGTTTTATGGTACACTCTGCATTGCATGCCGCTTTCGCTTCCTTCGATCATCGGGTTTCATGGTACCCCCTGCATTGCATGCCGCTTTCGCTTCCTTTGACCATCGGGTTTCATGGTACCCTCTGCATTGCATGCCGCTTTCGCTTCCTTTGACCATCGGGTTTTATGGTACACTCTGCATTGCATGCCGCTTTCGCTTCCTTCGATCATCGGGTTTCATGGTACCCCCTGCATTGCATGCCGCTTTCGCTTCCTTTGACCATCGGGTTTCATGGTACCCTCTGCATTGCATGCCGCTTTCGCTTCCTTTGACCATCGGGTTTTATGGTACACTCTGCATTGCATGCCGCTTTCGCTTCCTTCGATCATCGGGTTTCATGGTACCCGCTGCATTGCATGCCGCTTTCGCTTCCTTTGACCATCGGGTTTCATGGTACCCTCTGCATTGCATGCCGCTTTCGCTTCCTTTGACCATCGGGTTTCATGGTACCCCCTGCATTGCATGCTGCTTTCGCTTCCTTCGATCATCGGGTTTCATGGTACACTCTGCATTGCATGCCGCTTTCGCTTCCTTTGAACATCGGGTTTCATGGTACCCTCTGCATTGCATGCCGCTTTCGCTTCCTTTGATCATCGGGTTTCATGGTACCCTCTCTGCATTGCATGCCGCTTTCGCTTCCTTTGAACATCGGGTTTCATGGTACCCCCTGCATTGCATGCCGCTTTCGCTTCCTTTGATCATCGGGTTGCATGGTACCCTCTGCATTGCATGCCGCTTTCGCTTCCTTTGATCATCGGGTTGCATGGTAACCTCTGCATTGCATGCCGCTTTCGCTTCCTTTGATCATCGGGTTTCGTGGTACCTTCTGCATTGCATGCCGCTTTCGCTTCCTTTGACCATCAGGTTTTATGGCACGCCCTGGAGGACTCCACTGCACCCAGCCGGCACCCTGCGGACCAAGGACGCTACAATGGCTTTTGCTTTTGAATTCCGGAGGGGTAATCTACTGCCACAGCAATAAACAGCATCTTGTGGCAGTTTGGGGTGCCAGCCTCCAGGTGGGACCTGGGGATCCCCCGGAATTACAGCTCATCTCCAGACTACAGGGATCAGTTCCCCTGGAGAAAATGGCTGCTTTGGAGGGTGGACTCTCTGGCATTGTGCCCCACTGAGGTCCCCCTGTCCAACCCAGGCTCCGTCCCCCAAACTTCCTGGAGTTTCCCGACCTGGATTTGGAAGCCTTACCCCCCCCATCCTTCACCAATAGCCGGGGGCACACACCTGGTAACCTTAACGAGTAACTGGCTTTTATTAGGTATTAAAAACTTTGAGGCACCTTTAAAATGGTCTCTTGGAGGTGCCGCGAGCCTTTCTAAAATACTCCTTGAAAAATGACTGATACACATGAGCACGCCGATTAAAACCAGATCACACAAACAGCTACTAGTGGGTAGCCGTGTCAGTCCGGAATGGCGGTTCAGAACTCAAGTCCAGTAGCCCCTCAAAATATAATAATAATCGTGTGCCATCGAGTCGCAACCGATTCACCCTCACGGGGCTTTTGAGGCAAGGGATGAGCGGAGGTAGTGTGCCACTGCCTGCCTCGGCGTAGCAACCCTGGTCTTCCTTGGTGGTCGCAAGGGCTAACTAGGTCCGGCCCTGATTCGCTTCCAAGCTCTGACAAGATGGGGCTGGTCAAAGCTATTTGGGCTGCTAGTTGTCCCTTAGACAGCAACAGAATCTTCCAGGGTATGAGCTTTCTTGAGCTGACGCTCGTGAAAGGTCTGTTGCCTAACCCTGGGACATTTTGTGGGTCTCCAGCAGTGTTCCCTCTAAGCTGAGTTAGTGTGAGCTAGCTCACTGTTTTTTAGCCTGCAGCTCACCCATTTTTGTCTTCGCTCAGGAAGGAGGGCTCCGGAGCAAGCTAATTTACGCAGTAGCCAAATCGCTCGCTCACAACTTTAATGCCGGTAACTCACAAAGTTTGCTCACAAGACTCCATGCCTGAGAGGGAGCATCGGTCTCCAGGAGTGCTACCGGGCTCAAATTGTGTTGCACATCATGCGTAGACTCACATGACTGCCGCCTTTCTGGGCAGCGTTTTAATCCACACGTGGGGGCACTGACATAAGTAACCCATGACGAAAAGCGAAACAAAACAGTGAACTGAAAATGACGGCAAGCTGCAGCAGACAAGCTCAAATGAGAATTTTTCCAGTGAGAAACCAACGGGGGAGGCGAGGGTTAACGTTTCCCACCTTCTGCCTCCCCCTGTCCCCTCCTGTTTGATAAAGCAATCTGGGAGGCTGCATTTGCAAAAGAAAAAGGAAATTAACCAAACAACAACTGTGATGTTTATTTGAGTCTTGGAACTCTGACTTTCTGGATGTAACAGATGTTGCATGGAGGGTTGAGCTCACTGGCAGAGCCTCTGCTTGGCACGCAGAAGGTCCCAGGTTCAGAACCTGGCATCTCCAGTTAAAAGGACCAAGCAGTAGATGATGTGAAAGACCTCTGCCTGAGACTCTGGAGAGCTGCTGCCAGTCTGAGTAGACAATACTGACTTGGATGCACCAAGGGTCTGATTCAGTATGAGCAGGGGTCATTTTCTGCCAGAGCATGGCGGAGCGGTGCTCCGGCAGTAAGGAGCCCAGGGTGGCCCCCCCGCCATGCCTGGCCTGCCTGCACAGGCAGATCAGACAGGGAAGGCCTGCACAGCCCCCTGCCACCTGGGGGGAAGGGGGGATTTAAATGCCTTTCTTTCCCTTCCCAGATGGGGAAGGGAGAGAAAGACATTCTAAACATGCCTGGGCTCCCTGCCCGATCTTCTCCAGGTGCCCTGTGGTTGCGGGGCAACTGGAGAAGATCAGGCAGCAAACCCAGGCATGCTTGCATGCTTGCCCTTTGTCCAGGTGTGTGGCATATGCAAATGAGTTATGCAAATGAGCTCCTGCGCCTCTTTTTCTACGAAATGATCCCTGAGTATGAGGCAACCAATTTGGTGTGGCGGTTAAGAGCTGTGGACTCTAATCTGGAGAACAAGGTTTGATTTCCCACTCCACATGAAGTCAGCTGGGTGACCTTGGGTCAGTCACAGTTCTTTCAAAACTCTCTCAGCCCCACCTACCTCACGGGGTGTCTGTTACGGGGAGAGGAAGGGAAGGCGATTGTCAGCCTATCTGAGGCTCCTTTGGGTAGTGAAGCAGGGTATAAAACCCCACTCTTCTTTTCCTCCTCCTCCTCCTCCTTGTGTGTGCTCTGCTATACAGCTGTGGCCAACTCCACTTTGGTATGCAAAACTGTATGAGTCATGCTGTGTGTAAATGAACCCAACAAAGGCAGCTGGGGAGGGAAACAGCCCATTTCAGTTATCTGGACAAAGGTTTTGGGGTTGGGTAGCTTTAGACAAACCGAGGAGACGGAATCAGGAAGATTACATCATGCTGTTATGAAGCAGTGTACCACGTTGTCGTAATCTGAACACGTGACGCTGCCTTATACTACCTTATACTGAATCAGACCCCGGGTCCATCTGACGAAGGGAACTTTGACTCTCAGAACCTTCTACCTCTGGAAATCTCGGTGGTCTCTAAGGTGGTACTGAGCTTGAATTTAGTTCTTCCAGAGCTATTTTGGGGGCAGGAACACACAGGAATGGAGTTCTGGCTGGCTGCTGAGTTGACCACGCCCAGCAGGAACTCATTAGCATAACGGGCCACACCCGACAGCAGAAACTCATTCAGATTGGCTACATTTGGGGTGTGTGGCCTAACATGCAAAGGAGTTCCTGCTCCAAAAAAAGCCCTGGGTTTTGACAACAAACAAGGTAACCAGAATAAGAAGCAAAAGGTGGGTGTGGCTGGATGACCACACTTCTGGTAACACAAGGTGTGGCCTAATATGCTAATGAGCTGTGCTGTCAGGGGTGTGACCTAATATGCTAATAAGCTTATGCTGTTCGGTGTGGCCTGTTATGCTAATAAGTTCCTGCTGGGCTTTTTCTACAAAAAAAGCCCTGAGTTCTTCTACAACAGACCAATACACACAGGGTGATTTCCCACTAAAGCTTGCCGCGGGGTTGTGCCGCCGTTTGCCCGGAGATTTTTAGTCAATTTCACACCTGAAGCGCGGGGCTGCATTTTGACCCGCGGCCGCCCGATTTCCCCGCAGTTTCGTAATCCTGTTTTTTGAGGATTACGAAACTGCGGAAATCGGGCAAAGCCGCATGGGTCAAAATGCAGCCCCGCGGCTTCGGGTGTGAAATTGACTAAAAATCTCCGGGCAAATGGCGGCACAACCCCGCGGCAAGCTTTAGTGGGAAATCACCCACAGTTTCCAGCCTCCAGACAGCACCTGTGGATCTCCTGCTATCACTTAATTCTTAAATTCTTTACTGTTTTTGCAACTGGAGTAATAAACAGCAAACCCTCAACCCCCAATAAACATCATTCCACGGGGAAACATGGAAGGATTTAAAGGCCGCTACTGCAAAAAATCGTCATGTGACTTGACAGCAGCCGCTAGAAATTTTGCCACACACAGAATACTTTGTTCGTCTTCGTCTCTAAGTAACCAGGATGATCTTGCTTCTGGAGGGAGGAAGTCCTGATTAAATAAAGGGGAAATCAAGCAAAATATGATCCACAGGGCCAATTCTTGACTACTGCCCTAATTACAGAGTTGATCTGAGTATGAAATCCCATTAAATCTTCCTGACATCGCAGCTGAAAGTATTACAGATGCTCTCTAGATGAGGAAGATCAGTTCCCCTTGGAGAAAACGGCTGCTTTGGAAAGTGGATTCTATGGCTGCGATCACACGCGCCAGTAGATCTGACATAGGCGTGAATGCCTGATGGATCTAAAGGGTGCGATCAGACGGCAACATCTGGGAAGCGTCCTGCAGTCATCAGCAACTCTGCCACAGAAGCAGAGTAAAAAGACACCAGAGAAATTCTGGTAGTAAACAGGATTCCGACAGGCCACGGACGGACTTTCCCCTGTCTGATCATGCAAGCACACATGCATGCCGTCAGGATGGTCCGATCAGTCCATCCTGGCTCAGTGACGGCTTTTCCCTCCTCTTTGCAGTATGCACATCCACCCTCCAAATCTCCAGATATCTCCCAACCCAGAGTTGGCAACCCTACCAATATGGCTACCCAGCTGAAACTACCCTGGTCCATCAACAGTCTTGTCTACTCAGACAGCAAGTGGCTCTCTGGGGACTCGGGCAGAGGTCTTTCACACCACCTATTTCCCGATCCTTTCAACTGGAGATGCCGGGGATTGAACCTGGGACCTTCTGAGTGCCAAGCTGAGGCTCTGCCACCGAGCCACGGCCCCTCTAAATTTCAGTTTCGTATTTAATGTTCTCCCAAAGACAGCCTGTCTGTACAACATAATACATAAAAGAAAGCCAGGGAAACGCTATATCTCAAAAATGTGCAAATATTAATATGAAATATATATATATATATATTAGAACAAGCAAGAACAACTTTAATAAGTGCAAACAGTACAACAAACAGCCAAATAACGAAGGCTCCGGATTCTTCTCTCCGTTTCGTGAATCTCACTTCCTCAGAAGTAAGTATTCTTGGCACAAATGTGTTGTCCTCATTTCATTTCCACAGTGTAGAAATATCAGTTTGACAATCAAAAATCTTGTACAATTTCTAAACATTCATCAAAACGATCTCATCGGGCACTGGTCAAATGTAGCAGCTGCTTCTCCATGCTGGAATACTTACTTCTGAGGAAGTGGTATTCACGAAACGAAGAGAAGAATCCGGAGCCTTCGTTATTTGGCTATTCGTTGTACGGTTTGCACTTAGCAAAGTTCTTCTTGCTTGTTCTAATACATATATTTTTCATGTTAATATTTGCACATTTTTGAGATATAGCGTTTCCCTGGCTTTCTTTTATATTTTGTATTGTCTTATAAGCTAGGAGGTCTCTCTTTTTTGTCTTGTCTGTACCACATGTCAGGGATAGAGAGGCTAGAACACTTTGGCGCATGACTTTTCCACAAGCAAGGATTTCCCCCCATGGTTCCCCCTCTCTGCCACATAGTACAGTCCAACAGGAGCTATACCGCCTTCTCAGGGGTGTCGAACTCATTCATTATGTGGGCCGGATATGACATAAATGAGACCTTGTTGGGCCGGGCCGTGTGTGTCATAAAACGTAATGCCAGGTAGCAGAGATATAAACTTTATAAAGGACACGGGCAAACACCATTAAAGGTTATTTTAAAACGTTAAATAACACATTTCCAGTGAGTTCGACACCCCTGCCGAGACTTATCCGATGATATCACTCAGCCCCGAGACATTTGTAGGAAGCGTGCCTTACTATTTTTGCCGCTCGAGTGGCGCAACTTTCGAGCAGATTTGAACAGGGTTATTTTGGTTTCGCGCCTGACCGCAGGATTTCTTCATCACGCCCTGACTTCACTCTCTTTGCGTTCTCCCCAGATGCTCCCAAATTCATCGACTGTGAAAAGGAAGGATTCTTCTCCCTGCACCAGCGCCGAGGGGCCATCAAGCAAGCCAAGATCCACAACGTCAAATGTCACGAGTTCACCGCCACCTTCTTCCCACAACCCACGTTCTGCTCCGTGTGTCATGAGTTTGTCTGGTAGGGCCTTTGGGGTTTTTCTCTCGGCCTGCGGTCTGTGCGCCCTTAACTGGAAGGCCCCAAGCTAGCCAGATCTTGTCAAATCTCGGAAGCTAAGCCGGGTCGGCCCTGGTTAGGGATGGGAAACCACCAAGGAAGTCCATGATTTCTACACAAAGGAAAGCAGTGGCAAACCTCCCCAGTTTGTCTCTTGCCTTAAAAACCTTACAGGATTGCCGGAGGTCAGCTGCAACCAGTGTTCCCTCTAAGCCAGGAGTGTCAAACATGCGGCCTGGCAGCTAGAGCAGGCCCCCGGAGGGCTTCCCTCAGGCCAGCAGTGGAACAGGCCATCTCCTGCTTCCAGTTCTGCTGCTGCTGCTTCCTAGCTTGCTTCGCCAGACTCTCTTAATCACTCAACCATTTCATGTTTTCCCCTGGGTCCAAGACTCAGAACTCTGAGCAGGAGATTTCTGTGGTGAATGTCAATAAATCAAAAGTAGGTTTGCAGCTTACGGAGCTAATGTTTTAAGGATGTTTTTATCTGAAGTAAAAAAAACACCCTTTTGTGTTTCTGTCCTTTATATCTCTGCTACCTGAGAGCCAGTTTGGTGTCGTGGTTAAGTGCGCGGACTCTAATCTGGGAGAACCGGGTTTGATTCCCCACTCCTCCACTTGCACCTGCTGGATGGCCTTGGGCAAGCCGTAGTTCTGATAAGAGCTGTCCTTGAAAAAGAGCCGTTTCTGTCAAGAGCTCTCTCAGCCCCGCCTTCCTCACAGGGTGTCTGTTGTGGGGAGGGGAAGGGAAAGGAGTTTGTAAGCTGCTCTGAGACTCCTTTGGGTAGTGAAGGGCGGGGTATACATCCAATCTCTTCTTCTTCTTCTACCTCACAGGTTGTCTGTTGTGGGGAGGGGAAGGGAAAGGAGTTTGTAGGCCGCTCTGAGAAACCTTTGGGTAGTGAAGGGCGAAGTATAACTCCAATCTCTTCTTCTTCTTCTTCTACCTCACAGGTTGTTTGTTGTGGGGAGGGGAAGGGAGAGGAGTTTGTAGGCCGCTCTGAGAAACCTTTGGGTAGTGAAGGGCGAGGTATAACTCCAATCTCTTCTTCTTCTTCTACCTCACAGGGTGTCTGTTGTGGGGAGGGGAAGGGAGAGGAGTTTGTAGGCCGCTCTGAGAAACCTTTGGGTAGTGAAGGGTGAGGTATAACTCCAATCTCTTCTTCTTCTTCTACCTCACAGGGTGTCTGTTGTGGGGAGGGGAAGGGAAAGGAGTTTGTAGGCCGCTCTGAGAAACCTTTGGGTAGTGAAGGGCAGGGTATAACTCCAATCTCTTCTTCTTCTTCTACCTCACAGGGTGTCTGTTGTGGGGAGGGGAAGGGAAAGGAGTTTGTAGGCCGCTCTGAGAAACCTTTGGGTAGTGAAGGGTGGGGTATAAATCCACTCTCTTCTTCTTCTTCTTCTTCTACCTGGCATTACATTTTATGACACACGTGGCCCAGCCCGACAAGGTCTCGTTTACGTCAGATCCGGCCCTCATAACAAACGAGTTCGACACCCCTGCTCTGAGCCGAGTTAGTGTGTGAGCCAGCTCACAGTTTTTTAGCCTCCGGCTCACCCCTTTTTGTCTTTGCTCAGGAAGGACGGCTCCAGAGCCAACTAATTCGTCAAGCGGACAACTCGCTCGCTCACAACTTCAATGCCAGCAGCTCACAAAGTAGAATTTTTGCTCACAAGACTCCACAGCTTAGGACAGGGGTGTCAAACAGAAGGCCCGGGGGCCAGATCCGGCCTGTCTAGGGTTCTTATGCGGCTCGCAAACAACTGATGCAAGGGAAGAAGTGCAGGGGGGGAGTGGGCGGAGCCACTCCATTGTGCCTTCAGCACGGCGGAACGACCTCGTCTGCAGCAGTGAAGCATCGTGGGAGCGTCCGCCCAAGCACTGCACTGCTGCCTCTCCGGTCTGCTCATGTCGGTTTTCCTCTGCACCCCCTCCCAGCCCAGGGGGCCTTGCAGTGAGGATACACCAACTCGGAGCTTACTAGCAGCTGTCCTTTGTACAGTTTCTGTTAAGTATGAGACTCAAGAACGATTTCAGCTTCAAGAGTGATTCCAGCTTTATTTGAACAGCAAACTGTAAGTCAGGAACACACGACAAACAAGTGGAGCACAGCTCCCTTTTTAAACTCTCCCGGGCTGTCAAAGCCACACCCACAGTTAGCTAAAGGCCAATCACAACACAGAGATAAAGGCCAATCATAGCACAGGGATAAAGGCCAATCAGGACCGTTCCCTCTTTGCAACATTCTCACACAGTGATTGGGTATTTACAATGGTTTCGCCGAAACCAGCCAATGGTGATGTGACAGCTGAAGAGCCACATTCAGACTCAAGCTTAACATGGAAATGTATAGCAAGGATTCACACCCCAATACATAACAGTTTCTATCTCCGGTACCCGACGTTATGTTTTATGGCGTACACGGCTCGGCCCATCAAAGTGACATTTATGTCAGATCCGACCCTTGTAACAAATGAGTTTTGACACCCTCTGGCCTACAGGGAGCATTGGCTCCAGCTTGACAGCATTTTTTACCACTACCTCCACCACGACAGTCTGTGTAGAAAGTGGTGGCAGCTACAAGCATGGACAGCTTCAAGAGGGGATTGGTTAAACATATGGAGGAGAGGTCCATCAATGGTTATTGGCCACAAGCTGTAGATGGAACATTATGTCTGGGGCAGTGAAGCTGTGTCTTCTTGGGTCAGTCAAAGTTCTCTGAGAGCTGTTCTCTCAAGGGCAGTTTCTCTCAGAGCTCTCTCAGACCCTCCTACCTGACAGGATGTCTGTTGTGGGGAGAGGAATGGAAGGAGATGGTAAGCCGCTCTGAGACTCGGAGTGAAGGGCGGGGTATAAATCCAATCTCTTCTTCTCTGCTTGGTGCTTGAGGGACACAGTGGGAGGGCTTCTGGTGTCCTGGCCCCACTGGTGGACCTCCTGATGGCACCTGGGTTTTGGCCACTGTGTGACACAGAATGTTGGACTGGATGGGCCATTGGCCTGATCCAACATTGGCTTCTCTTATGTACTTATGGCCCTGCTGGTGGACCTCCTGATGGCACCTGGGTTTTGGCCCCTGTGTGACACAGAGTGTTGGAGTGGAGGGGCCTTTGGCCTGATCCAACATGGCTTCTCTTATGTACTTATGGCCCTGCTGGTGGACCTCCTGACGGCACCTGGGTTTTGGCCACTGTGTGACACAGAGTGTTGGACTGGATAGGTCATTGGCCTGATCCAACATGGCTTCTCTTGTGTTTATATTATGAAAGACAAAACAAAGGGAATTTTCCACTCTGTGGATAGTGGCTGGATTCTTCTGGGTCCAAGTAAAAGTTTAATTTGCATTCCTCTTAGATATATATGACTGGCAGAGCCTGTACTTTTCTAACACCTTCTCCTCCCTTTTTATTCCAGGGGTCTTAACAAGCAAGGCTACCAATGCAGGCGTAAGTATTTATTATATCATATTTTTAATTATTATGTAATGGCATTATTCATTATCGCTCCATTATTTTCATTGTTATTAATATTATTAATTACCATGATAGATATTGCAGTACCTCTTGCACATTCCATGGGGAGAGAGGAGAAGGGTTTTTCCACACCAGATTATCGCTCTAGCTCAGCTTCTTAACTGTTTCCCTTCCCTTACCCACAGTATGCCCTGACATGGAGGGCCCAGGCGAGCCCAATCTCGTCACATCTTGGAATCTAAACAAAGGTGACCCTAGACAGAGGAGATGGCAAAGACTGAACATGGAGAACCTTCTGCATATAAAGCAATTACTTTTCCACTGAGCCTTGAAACCCCATTCTCCAGTTTGGTGTAGTGGTTTAGTGTGTGGACTCTAATCTGGGAGAACCGGGTTTGATTTCCCATTCCTCCACTTGCAGCTGCTGGATGACCTTGGGCAAGCCATAGTTCTGGCACAGCTGTCCTTGAAAAAGAGCAGTTTCTGTCAGAGCTCTCTCAGCCCCACCTACCTCACAGGGCGTCTGTGGTGGGGAGGGGAAGGGAAAGGAGTTTGTAAGCCTCTCTGAGACTCCCTTGGGTAGTGAAGGGCCAGGTATAAATCCAATCTCTTGCTCTTCTTCTCTCAATAGCAGTCCTTGAAAGAGCTCTCTCAGCCCCACCTACCTCACAGGGTGTCTGTTGTGGGGAGAGGAAGGGAAAGGATTTTGTAAGCCGCTCTGAGACTCCCTTGGGTAGTGAAGGGCGGGGTATAAATCCAATTCCTTGTTCTTCTTCTCTCAAGAGCAGTCCTTGAAAGAGCTCTTTCAGCCCCACCTACCTCACAGGGTGCCTGTTGTGGGGAGGGGAAGGGAAAGGAGTTTTGTAAGTTGCTCTGAGACTCCCTTGGGTAGTGAAGGGCGGGGTATAAATCCAATCTCTTCTTTTTCTTCTCTTCTTCTCTCAATAGCAGTCCTTGAAAGAGCTCTCTCAGCCCCACCTACCTCACAGGGTGTCTGTCACGGGGAGGGGAAGGGAAAGGAGTTTGTAAGCCACTCTGAGACTCCTTCGGGTAGTGAAAGATGGGATATAAATCTAATCTATTATTATTACTATTACTATTACTATTATTACTATTATTTCATTTATACCCCACCTTTCTCTCCAATGGGGACAACAAATCATATTACACCATTCTCCTCTCCTCCATTTTATCCTCACAACAACCTTGTGAAGTACGGTTAGGCTGAGAGGGTGTGACTGGCTCCAGGTCACCCAGCGAGCTTCCACCGCACGCGTGGGAATTCGAACCCGAGACCAGTCCGACACTCTCAACCACGACACCCCACCTTTCTCCCTAGTGTTTGAACCTTCTTCTCCTCTCCTCCGTTTTGTCTTCACGACAAACCTACGAAGATCGCTTTGGAGGGCAGTAGATGGCAGAATTGGCTACAAGCCAAAGAGGTTTGCTCAGAACCGAGAGTGTCGCCCTTCTGACATTGGCGACATAATGACGTCACTTCTGGGTGATGTCGTTGAGCCCTGGACGCAAATTGCGCATGGCAGACTGGCCCGGAAAGGACCCAGGAGCCCCCCCGCCAGCTGCCAGATGGGACTGTAAGGTAGTGCTGGACTCAACTCTAGATTTTCTCCAAAGAAACGGATCTCTGTAGTCCAATCAGTTGTCATTCTGGGACGACTCCAGCCCCCACCTGGAGAGTAATACAAAAACTGAGGGTCACAGTGTTAGGAAGACATACAAAAATATATATCACTGTGTATCAGGGCTATTTCTGGGCAGGAACACACAGGAACGGAGTTCCGGCTGGCTCCCGAGTTGGCCACGCCCAGCAGGAACTCATTAGCATAACAGGCCACACCCAACAGCAGAAGCTCATTAGGATTGGCTACATTCGGAGGGTGTGGCCTAACATGCAAAGGAGTTCCTGCTCCAAAAAAAGCCCTGGGTCTTGACAACAAACAAGATAAACAGAATAGGAAGCAAAAGGTGGGTGTGGCTGGATGACCACACTCCTGGTAACATGGGGGGTGGCCTAATATGCTAAATGGGCTGTACTGTTAGGGGTGTGGCCTAACGTGCTAACGAGTCTCTACTGTGGGTGGGGCCTATAATGCTAATGAGTTCCTGCTGGACTTTTTCTATGTTTATAGTAGAACAATTTTATGCTTTATTCTTTTTTCTTTTTATGCTTTTTCAATACTGTTGTCTAAATATTGGTATCAAATATTATCAAAAATATATTTCACGCAAACAATACATCGAGTGCAGGTTTACATTCAGCCAGCACCTTGTCAGTGTTGTTTGGGTGAAACGTATTTTTCTCTGTGTACTGTTTGGGTGCAATGTATTTTTGATCATATCTGATACCGATATCTAGACAACGGTACTGACAAACATAAAAAGAAAAAGAATAAAGCATAAAATTGTTCTACCATAAACATATATTTATTGTAAAGTAAAGGTAACGATTTCCCTTGCTCGAAAGCCAGTCGAATTTGACTCTAGACATGCGGTGCTCATCTCCGTTTCCAAGCCGAAGAGCCAGCGCTGTCCGAAGACGTTTCCGTGGTCATGTGGCTGGCATGACTAGACGCCGAGGTGCACGGAACACTGTTACCTTCCCACCAAAGTGGTACCTATTTATCTACTTGCAGTTTCTTGCTTTCGAACTGCTAGATTGGCAGGAGCTGGGGCCAGAGACGGGAGCTCACTCCGTCATGCGGCACTCGGGTCTCGAACTGCTGAACTACCGGCCTTCCGGTCTGCAACTCAGCGTCTTAACCACTTGAGCCACAGCAGCCCCTTATATTTATTGTACACAGTGATATATATATTTGTATGCCCACCTGGAGATTGGCAACCCCAACAGCCTCTTCTGGAGCCCTCCCCCAGTCCTTCTGGACCTTCACTCATGCAAGAAAGGAGCGTGACCTTTGTTTGTCCTGTAAACGGCTGTAATGCATTACACTTTGTATCCCAGCTCCTGCCTTGTTTAAAATGGTCTTCTTCAAGTGATGGGCGGTCCTTTCTCTTTTCCCCCAGAATGCAATGCCGCCATTCACAAGAAGTGCATCGATAAAGTGATTGCGAAGTGTACAGGGTCGGCGATCAACAGCAGGGAAACCATGGTAAGTATGTGTGCGATGCCAAGCCTCGGACATCCCAGGAGTCAGGTGATCCATACAGCATTACTGACTAATTAAAACGTTTAGATCCCTTCTTTTCTTGTGGTTCCAGGTGACTTAAGATAATAGTGAAAAACATTTCCAGTTAAAATTATGCATGGGGTGGAGAGAGTTGGCAAAGAGAAATCACCCCCCCCAAAAAAAGACTAGAACTCCAGGGCGCCCCATGAAGCTGATGGGCAGTAGGTTTGGGATGGACAAAAGGAAATACTACTTTACACAGAGAAAGATGAAAAGGTGGAATCCACTGCCAGAGTAATGGTCACAGGAATAAACAACTTTGAAGGAAGATGAGATAAATTCATGGAGGGCAAGTCTATCAATAACTACTAGCCATGATGACTGCGCGGAACCTCCACATTCAGAGGCATTAAACCTCTGAATCCCATAGCCAGGAGGCAATGTTAGGGGAAAGCCTTGGCCCCTATGCCCTGTAGCTGGCCCACCAGAAGCAATGATTGGTCACTGTGTGAGTCAGGATGCTGGACTAGATGAACCATTGGTCTGATCCAGCAGGGTTCTTCTTATGTTCTTAAAATCAAAAATAAAATAGCAAAAAACCCACCCAAATATCTCCCTTCCCTTAAAAAGATGCCTGCCATTCAAACCCCTTGAAAGCCCTGTCAAACAGTACCACCAGCAGGGCCATAAGGACATAAGAGAAGCCAGGATGGATCAGGCCAATGGTCCATCCAACCCAACACTCTGGGTCACACAGTGGCCAAAACTCAGGTTCCGTCAGAAGGTCCACCAGTGGGGCCAGAAGAACGTAAGAGAAGCCATGTTGGATCAGGCCAGCGTCCCATCCAGTCCAACACTCTGTATCACACAGAACTAAGAGGGTCAAGTTAACAAATAAATTATAATCAAAATATACAAATATTTATTATGGTGTACACATGATTAAAACATACATAAGGTTAAAAGAAATAGTCCAAATATCAGACTTAAAGCTTCACCCCCCCTTTTTTCAGTTTTGGTCCATCAACGGGGCCATAAGAACATAAGAGAACATAAGAACATAAGAGAAGCCAATGTTGAATCAGGCCAATGGCCCATCTAGTCCAACACTCTGTCACACAGCGGCCAAAATATACCACATGCTATCAGGAGGTCCAGCAGTGGGGCCAGGACACTAGAAGCCCTCCCACTGCTGCCCCCTCCAGCACCAAGAACAGAGTACATCACCTGCCCAGACTGAGAATTCCCATCTATACCCTGTGGCTAATAGCCACTGATGGACTTCTGCTCCATATGTTTATCTAATTCCCTCTTGAAACTGTCCATACTTATAGCTGCCACCACCTCCTGTGGCAGTGAATTCCACGTGTTAATCACTCTTTGGGTGAAGAAGTATTTTCTTTTATCTGTTCTAACCTGACTGCTCAGCAATTTCCTGGAGTGCCCACGAGTTCTTGTCTTGTGAGAAAGGGAGAAAAGTACTTCTTTCTCAACTTGCTCAATCCCATTCATAATCTTATAAACCTCGATCACGTCACCCCTCAGCCGTCGTTTCTCCAAGCTGAAGAGCCCCAAGCGTTTTAACCTTTCTTCATAGGGAAGGTGTTCCAACCCTTTTATCATTCTAGTTGCCCTTCTCTGCACTTTTTCCAATGCTATATCCTTTTTGAGATGTGGTGACCAGAACTGTACACAGTATTCCAAATGAGGTCGCACCAATGATTTATACAGGGGCATTATGGAAGAGAAGCCATGTTGGATCAGGCCAATGGGCCCTCCAGTCCAACACTCTGTGTCACACAGTGTCCAAAACCCAGGTGCCATCGAGGAGGTCCACCAACAGGGCCATAAGAACATAAGAGAGGTGAGACAGGTCACACAGCAGCCAAAACCCAGGTGTCATCAGGAGGTCCACCAGTGGGGCCAGATGTGAAAGACCTCTACCTGTGACTCTGGAGAGTTGCCGCCAGTCTGAGCAGACAGTTCTGACCTCGCCAGGCCGATGGTCTGATTCAGTACAAAGCACCTCTGTGTGCATGTTCAAGCGTTTGCTCCCTTTCTTGCAGTTCCACAAGGAGAGGTTTAAGATCGACATGCCCCACCGCTTTAAAGTCTACAACTACAAGAGCCCAACCTTCTGCGACCACTGCGGCACGCTGCTCTGGGGCCTCGCGAGGCAGGGCTTGAAATGCGACGGTGAGTCGAGGGGCTGAGAGGGGCTAGCAGGGGGCTGCAGAAGGAGGCCTCCTCTCCACCTGCCCGGGGTGATGGTGGTTGGTACCCATAAGCAGGCCCGTCACCAGGATTTTGTGCCTTGTGGGGCAAAAATTTTTTCTGGGAAGGCTGAAGTCCCCAACACAGAAAGAAAAGCTGTTTTGCTAATAGAAAGCCATTACCAGGATAGATCTCTGAATTGCAACCTGTCAGCCACTTTAGATTACAGTTCTCAGCGGCTGCAAGTTAATCACCTCTGCCAGCTTAAGCAACAATTCCGAGAACAAGCCGGCAGGTGGGGGGGGATGACTTCTATAGTCAAGAACGCTGACATTTAGGCAGAAAAGCTCTCTTGAAGGAGACGAGCTTCTTGGCACAGAGTTAGAAGGGAACCTAGAGGTCACCTACTCCAACCCCCTCGCTCAGTGCGGGAATTAGTCAACTACAGCACCCCACTCTGCTGAAAGGAGTGCAAGCCTTTAAAAAAATGTCTAAAAACTATTGGAAAAAGCATTTACAGGAGAAATTCTTGTGGGGGGTCTGTGCCTCTTAAGAAAGGGGGGCAGAGCCCCCAAAGCCCCACTGTAGCTACAGGCCTGCCCATAAGAGGAAGAGGATCAGGCCTGCAGCTTCTGTTGGCAGTCAGGTTGCCAGCTTGGAGTTGGGAAACACCTAGAGATTCAGGGGGCGGAGCCTGAGGAGGGCGGGGTTTGGGGAGGGGGGGAGGGGCTTTAATGGGGCATAATGCCATTGAGTCCACCTTCCAAAGTGGCCATTTCCTCCAGGTGAATTGATCTCTGTCCCTTGGAGATCAGTTTTAATTGCGGGGGATCTCCAACCACCATGTGGAGTTTAGAGAACCTTACAGCATAGATCCAGAGGAGTTCAGCCGTGTTAGCCTGTTGCTACAAAAAAATGGCTGCGTTCAGACTGGCAATTTGCTCTGCTATAGCCACATTTCAGCCAAGTTTCCCAAGCGGATTAAAGGGGGCGTTCAGACAGGCACATCTGCCTGGCGTTCCCCACCCGTAGGCAACCCGTGCTGTTCCGCTTTGCTCCCAGAATTAAAAGATACCTGTTGAGAGTGGTAGCAAATCCCGGAGAGCGCCTTTATCCCGCTTCGTTCCGCTTCCCGGAAGTGTGAACGCTCAGCCGAAAAGCCGGGAGCAACCTGTGTTGTGCATAAGGCAGCAGCAATATGATTGGCTGTGCTCCGCTCTACCACCCAATAGAGTGCCCGCATAATGGGATCCTTCCCAAATCGGCCGGATACCTATGTGTGTACGAGCGCATATGCGCTCATGCACACATAGGCATCCAGCCGATTTACCAGGAAAAAACCATTTACAGCCGCACCTCTGGGCCAGCAGTCTGAATGCTCCCACGTGCCTCCTTCCGGTATGCTCCCGCATCAGTCAGCGCAGTATGACCAGGAAAACCTGGTGTAACAGGCCGGATTCACCCCCCGGCCAGAGTAACCCCGGGGTTACTCTGGCCTAGGCTAGAATAACCCCTGCCGGGCCAGGCCAGAGTAACCCCGGGGTTAATCCAGACTAACCCCTGCCAGACAAACCTCTGCCAGGCCATGCCAGAGTTACCCCAACTGCACAACACAACAATCTGTAACCCCGGGCCAAAGTAACCCTTCGGGTGTAAAGTTGCCTATGCCAAACTATCTGAACCTGGGTCTCCCAGTCCCCAGTATAGAGTGGTAAGTTAAATGTCATTGTAACCAGCACAGTGTCAGCTTCTGAGGGTTTGAGGTCCATGAGAAACTTGTCAGCCAATCTGAGATTCCTCTGGGCAGTGAAGAACGGGGCATGAATCCAATCTCATTAGTCAACAGAGTGCGGCAGCAGTGTTCCCTCTAAGCTGAGTGAATGTGAGCTAGCTCACAGTTTTTTAGGCTCCAGCTCACACATTTTTGTCTTCGCTCAGGAAGGAGGGCTCCAGAGCAAACTAATCATGCAGCAGCCAAATAGCTCGCTCACAACTTTAATGCTAGTAGCTCACAACGTGGAATTTTTGCTCTCAGGACTCCACAGCTTAGAGGGAACATTGCCCGGCAGAGGTTTGTCTGGCAGGGGTTAATCTGGATTAACCCCCAGGGTTACTCTGGCGGGGGGGGGGGTGAATCTGGCCTGTTACACTGGAACAGTTTGTTCCAGGGCTTTTCTGCCACGACTGGCTCCCACTTCAAACTGCCAGTCTGAACTCAGCCAATAAAAAGCCCAGTAGCACCTTTAAGACTAACAAACTTTATCGTAGCATAAGCTTTCGAGAAACACATCTCTCTCCTGGTTTTGTTAGTCTTCAAGTTTGTTAGTCTTAACAAGTGTGTTAGTCTTAAAGATGCTTCTGGGCTTTTTTTTTACTGTTTTACAGCATACGGAAAATGTTGCAAACATATACAAAAGATAGGAACCTCGAGGGACGCTAAACCAAATGTAAAACTGGGAAACTGGAAACGCTCATACAGTGTTTAACACCGCCCTAAGGCTGGGTCGAGCTGTGGTGGCTCAAGTGGTTAAGACGCTGAACTGCAGGCTGTGGAAGGTCAGTAGTTCAGCAGTTCAAGACCCGTGAGTGCCGCATGACGGGGTGAGCTCCCGTCTCTAGTTCCAGCTCCTGCCAACCTAGCAGTTCGAAAGCAAGAAATTGCAAGTAGATAAATAGGTACCACTTCAGTGGGAAGGTAACAGCGTTCCGTGCGCCTTGGTGTTTAGTCATGCCGGCCACATGACCACGGAAACGTCTTCAGACAGCGCTGGCTCTTCGGCTTTGAAACGGAGATGAGCACCGCAACCCTAGAGTCGGATTCGACTGGCTTTCGAGCAAGGGAGCCTTTACCTTTAAGGCTGGGTCACAGTTTCACTTCCAAATATCAATAAAGAAACTGGAAATGCTCATATGGTCCTTAGCATTGCCCGAAGGCTGTGTACCACTTTCACACAAGGTCCGGTATTCCAGAAGAATCTGGTCACGGTAGCAAGTCCTCTTACGGGCTCGCCAGGTGCCCAGTTTTCCTGTTTCACTGGGGCTTTGTCAAAGAGGCGACTGGGACTTCAATAGATTCCCAAGGTTAACAGTCCTGAAGCCAAAGAATCAATTTCTAAAAGATTTCTTAACAGCTTTCCTTCATGCAGTGATTCAGATACACAAACCTTAAGGTTGTGAAAGGAAATGTTTAAAAAAAAAAAAAAGGATTGTGTAGTTTTGTCAAGGGAAACACACGCAGCAAGGGCCAGAACAAACATGTACCAAGTGGTGCAGAGTCGAACCCCCTGACTCGCCGTCTCCCTTTGCAGCCTGTGCGATGAACGTCCATCACAAGTGCCAAACCAAAGTGGCAAACCTATGTGGCGTCAACCAGAAGCTCATGGCCGAAGCGTTGGCTTTAATCGGGAGCGCTCAGCAGGTGGGTAACCAATACAGATCTACGGCTGCTTGACGGAGAGGACTGGGGTATATACTGTGTGATCACAGAACCGGGACACCCACCAGATCAAAAGACAGAGGAGGATTATAAAATGATGAATGAATTAAAGGTAGCGGCTAGACGAAACAACTGTGTCGTAATAGGCGACTTTGACTACCCACACATTGATTGGGTCAATATGTGTTCAAGTCAGGAAAAAGAGATTGAGTTTCGAGACACTCTCAATGACTGTGCTACGGAACAGATGGTCACAGAACCTACCAGGGGAGAGGCGATCCTGGATTTGGTCCTAAGTAACGCCCAAGACCTGGTGAGAGGCATTTTTGGCCACTGTGTGACAGAGTGTTGGACTAGATGGGCCATTGGCCTGATCCAACATTGGCTTCTCTTATGTTCTTAAATTAAAGGCAGGAAGGCCTCCCTGGATCTTAGGGAAAACTTTTTGACAGTCAGAGCTGTGCCACAGTGGAATCAGCTGCCTGGGGAGGTGGTGAGCTCCCCCTCCCTGGCCGTCTCGAAGCAGCGGCTGGACAAACCCTCACCAGGGTTGCTCTAGGCCAATCCTGCATCGAACAGGGGATTGCTGTTATGTATTGTGCATACATGTAATGCCAGAGCTTCAACCATCCAGGCTGGTATCGTAAAATGCACGTTCTGATTGGCTACTCTGTGCAGCAGGCCAAGTCAGAGCGTAAGGAAGGTTCCGGATGGAACGGAAATCATTGGTCCTTATGTAAGCGTTATGATTGGTTAATAACACGCTACGGGGTGTGGCTACACTCGCCCGGAAAGTTAAAAGGGAGCTTGTTGCTCTCCTGTTTGTGTTGGTTTTCTGTCGTGTTCAAATAAAGCTGAAGTCACTTGTTAAGAAGCTGACTGAAGTCTCATACTTAACAGTTGCCAAACTGGTTCTAGACCAGGTGTCCCCGGTGTTGTGCCCGTAAGCACCACGGTGCCTGTTGACACTTTTTCTGGAGCCCACCCGGTGTTTTTAGGAAATTGGCGGGGCAAGACAGGGCTCTTCAAAGAAAGGGTTTGGATTAACTGTCGGAGATTTGATTGGCTGTGCAGATTTTTTTAAAAAAATGTTGCTTTGCACAAGGAGCTGCAGTGTGTGCCTGAAGTTAAACTGTGGCAGCCATTTTGTGGCTGGCTCTGCCTCCTCAGGCAGCCATTTTGTTGGTTAGGGTTAGGCTCCTCAGGCAGCCCACCATGCCATTATCAGAATTCCAAATGTGCTCGCTGGCTCAAAAAGGTTGCGGACCCCTGTTACAGATGCCCCCTTGGAGAAGGATATGTCGGGTTCGCTGCCAGAGGACGTAGTGGCGGCCACAGGAATAAACGGCGTTAAAGGGCAATCAGACAGATTCGTGGAGGATCAGTCTATTAATGGCTACTAGCCATGGTGACTGAGGGGAACCTCCACATTCAGAGAAACTAAATCTCTGAATCCCAGAGTCAGGAGGGAACATCAGGGGACGGCCTTGGCCTCTATGCCCTGTTGCCGGCCCTCCAGTGTGAGACAGGATGCTGGACTAGATGGACTGTTGGTGATGGTCTTATGAAGGCCTCGGCCTCTATGCCCTGTTGCTGGCGCTCCAGAAGAAATGGTCGGCCACTGTCTGATTCAGAACCTAAAAAGGGTTAGTCAAATGCAAAAGAGGGCCAGCAATAAAAGCTCAATATATGCTATATATAAAAAGATACATGTATTTATTAAACAAAGGTTTTAAAATTATATATAAGGGCCCAACCACACCTCATGTACAAATATCCAGTTATAACATACAAGGGCTGATGGACTTGGCCTGACGCGTTTCGGCCTGCACAGGCCTTCTTCAGGGGTCAAACACAGTGAGGCTATAATTGGCTATAAAAATACGTTACAATCATACAGATACAAGATAGGGACCAGGAAAAAAATTGCTGTAAAAGATAAAAGAAATGGGAAATAGTTGATGTAAAAGATAAAAGACATGGGGAATAGTTGATGTAAAAGATTTCCCATTTCTTTTACCTTTTACAGCAACTTTTTCTGTTCCCTATTGATATTATATCTTGCATCTGTATGATTGTAATGTATTTTTATAGCCAATATGTGCCTCACTGTGTTTGACCCCTGAAGAAGGCCTATGCAGGCCGAAACGCGTCAGGTCAAGTCCATCAGCCCTTGTATGTTATAACTGGATATTTGTACATGAGGTGTGGTTGGGCCCTTATATATAATTTTAAAACCTTTGTTTCATAAATACATGTATCTTTTTATATACTTCATATATTGAGCTTTTATTGCTGGCCCTCTTTGCATTTGACTAACCTTCTTTAGGTTCTGAATTCTAGGTTTTAGGTTCAGTTTTCTCCCCCCCCCCCCCCGCCCCGCCTTTTTGTCCCAGTTTGGCGACTGTGTGAGACAGGATGCTGGACTAGATGGACCCTTGCTGGTCTGATCCAGCAGGGCTCTTCTTATGTTCTAATGAAAGTCTCAGCCTCTCTGCCCTGTTGATGGCCCTCCAGAGGAACTGGGTAGCCCCTGTGTGAGACAGGATGCCAGATGGACTATTGGTCTGATCCAGCAGGGCTCTTCTTGTGATGTGTCTTACATTCCAGTATTAGGGACTAGAACAGGCCTGTAGCCAGGATTTTTTTAGTCGGGGGCATTTAAATTTCTTAGGGGGCACTGGCTAATCAAAATAAAGGTGATTTAGTGTGGTCTCTCATGCTGGACAGCTGCATGGGGATACCCAGCTCCTTCCCTGCACTGGCTGCCACTCAGAGGCCTTGAGCTGAATGGGAAGTTGTGGGGCCTTGCCAGTAAGTCAGGGGGCCTAGCCCCAAGGTGCCCCATTGCTTTTTATTTAGGGAAGGAGAGGGGAGGGGAGAGGGGAGGGGAGATTATCAGAGTGGGGAGCTCAGCACTTACATTTTATATTGGCGTGAGGTTTACAAATCTGTGACGTGACTACATCTTCTCTTTCTCTCTTTCTCTTACGCACAAATAAATACACATACTATGGACCAGGCTCGAAGTTTGCGGGATCCGGAGCATATTACACGAGAAGGGCCCCTTGAAATCCTCTCCCCGGACAGAGGCTCCTCCTCCGCCCCGTCTGTGCCAGGCCCCCCAGTGGGGAAAAAAGGTATTGCATTCTCTCCTTCAAGTCTCCCCCTAAAATGAGTTGCTTCCCCTGTACAAGGGACTTCCCCTCCTACCTTATATAGTTCCCTGTTTTACCTGTTTCCATGCCGGGTTATAAGGAGATTTACAGTCCTATCCTAAACAGAGTTACACCCTTCTAAGGCCACTGAAGTCAATGGGTTTGGAAGGGTGTAAGGATTGCAGTGGAAATGTATCTCTAAGCTACAGAGACTAGTTCCGGAAGTTTTCAGAGCAGGGACAGGTTGCTCCTGTTTGCTGTCATTGGCTTCCTTCCCATAAAATCCGGATTCCACGGGCAATGGCAAATGTCTGCTATGACTACCACCACCCCTACTCCACTGCCATGATCAATTCCTCTGTCTCCTCTCCACCATCCCTAACACCAAACCTGCTTACACTTCTTCCCTCCTTACTTCCTAGGCATCTGTGGCAAGGCACGTGTGCCCAGTAGGTCTTGCTGAATGCTCATAAGATACTTCTTGCAAGAAATCACCCTACCAGTACAGTTGGTAGCCCAGTGGTGGCACCTGGTGGGAGATGGCAGGGGAGGGAGATTCTACCTGATTGGCAATATTCCCTCTAAGCTGTGGAGTCTTGTGAGCAAAAATTCTACTCTGTGAGCTACTAGCGTTAAAGTTGTGAGCGAGTGATTTGTCTACTGCATAAATCAGTTTGCTCTGGAGCCATCCTTCCTGGGCTGAGACAAAAATGTGTGAGCCGGAGGCTAAAATACTGTGAGCTAGCTCACACTAACTCAGCTTAGAGGGAACACCGCTGATTGGCACCATGGCAACGCCACAACGTCACTTCTGGCATGAGCCAGATGGAATGTCATCGCTTTGTCGTGACACTCTAGAATTCATGAAAAACTCTAGAGTTTAACCGTGATTTAACCATAGAGTTTGGGGCGAATCCTAGAGCATCACACTGACACAATTAAGTTGCCATGTCAGCACAGTGCCAATGGTCTCTGGCCCATAGCCAGGAGTTTTTTGTTTGGAGGGGCATTTGAATTAGTTAAATTACAGTTAATTAAATCAGTCCCAATGCCTGTCTTTAAAGGGGGTCTGTTTCCAGCCCTTCCTTTCAAGGGACAGGACAGCGAGTGTGTCAGTTCCTAGGGAAAAAACAGCTCAGAGGGCATTTAATTGCCTTCAGAAGACATTTAAATGCCTTTTGAGTTCCCTTCCACAGGGCAAGAAAGCTTAGAAGGGCACTCAAGAGCGGCACCTTCAATACATCTCCAACAATCCCTCTTTCTGCTAGCCCAGTCCTGCTGTAGACTACCTAGGTCATGGTGAGTCTTTCAAAAGCACTCCCATGAGCCTTTGAGAAACATGCAAATTAGGCGGGGGGGTTCTTTCCATAAAACTAAGGTTTCTGGCATGGCTATTTGTGGGCAGGGCTTTTAATTTAGTGGGCGGGGCCCCAAAATGCTTCACTATAGTTGTCACTCTGGGATGTGACTCTGCAGTTTTAATTTTACTGTTTTTGATTGTGTATCTAGACTATTGTATCCTTATATACAGGGCTTTTTTTGTAGAAAAAGGCCAGCAGGAACTCATTAGCATAATAGGCCACACCCAACAGCAGCTCATTAGCATATTAGGCCACACCCCGTGTTACCTGAAGTGTGGTCATCCAGCCAGACCCACCTTTTGCTTCTTATTCTGTTTACCTTGTTTGTTGTCAAAACCCAGGGCTTTTTTTTGTAGCAGGAACTCCTTTGCATGTCAGGCCACACACCCCTCATGTAGCCAATCCTAATGAGTTTCTGTTGTTGGGTGTGGCCTATTATGCTAATGAGTTCCTGCTGGGCGTGGCCAACTCGGGAGCCAGCCGGAACTCCGTTCCTGTGCGTTCCTGCCCAAAAATAGCCCTGCTTATATATATGCCAATAAAAGGCTTTGGATTGGCTTCGCTATAGCTACAGGCCTGAATGGCCTCTCTTCCCCCTATCTATCTCTGTCTATCAAACAGCGGTGGATGATAACAGGTCCTGGAAGCCCCACTGACTGGGAACGTGCAGTTGTACGCTCTGTGTTCAAAGACGCCTGGCAGAGCAGAAGGGGGAGGGGTGTTAGCTACCCCCAGAAGTTGAGAAGCAGGTGGAGGTTGGTGGGCAGAGGGGGTGCCCCTGTCCCTTTATCTACACTGGGGCTACTGGGGCTCCGCCCTCCCTTAAGCCCCCCCGCTTCTTCTCAAAAGCATTTAAAGGGTTCTTTTAAATGCTTTTGAGAAGAAATGGAGGGTGGCTTGCATTCCTCTCCCTCCCTTCCTACAAGATTTAAAGGGCCCTTCAGCTGATCAGCGGGCAGCACATGGCCCACCAATCATAGAATCAAGAATCATAGAATGTTAGAGTTGGAAAGGACCTTGCAGGTCATCTAGTCCAACCCCCTACGCTCTGCAGGAGCATAGCTCTACATACCTACATACCTACAACATACCTGAAAGATGGTTGTCCAGTCTCTGCATGAAAACATCCAGCGAAGGAGCATCCACCACCTCCCGAGGCAGTCTGTTCCACTGCTCAACCACTCTTACAGTTAGGAAGTTTCTCCTGATATCTAGCCGGTAACGACTCCCTTGTCATTTCCACCCATTAGATCTAGTCTTGCAGTCTGGAGCAAGAGAGAATAGATCTGCTCCATCTTCTACACGACGGCCCTTCAAATACTTGAAGACTGCCATCATGTCCCTCTCTAAGTCTTCTCTTTCCAAGGCTAAACATGCCCAGCTCTTCCAGCCTTTCCTCGTAAGGCTTGGATTCCAACCCTCTCACCATCCTGGTTGCCCTCTTCTGGACACGCTCCAGCTTGTCAACACCCTTCCTGAAATGTGGTGCCCAAAACTGGTCACAGGACTCCAGGTGAGGCCTGACCATAGCAGAATAGAGCAGAACTACCGCCTCCCGTGATCTGGACACAAGGCTTCTGTTAATGCATTCCAAGATTGCATTAGCTTTCTTCGCAGCCGCATCACACTGCAGGCTCATGTTGAGCTTGTGATCAACCATCAACTGGAGGGCCCTTTAAATCTTGCAGGAGGTGAGGGAGAGGGGGGCATGCCACCCCCCCATTCACTATGGCAAATAATGGCATCTCCACCAGAAAAAAGATCGCCCCACAAACCACAAAATCCTGTCTACGGGCCTGGCTGCCCCCCACAAGTTGAGTCACCACTGAAGCCGCGGTCCCACAATAGTGAGCCGGAGGCAACTTTTGAGTGTAAAGAAATGCTCCCTCTAACGTAACTGGAGACTCTTCTAAATGCTCTGCGATGTGTTGTAGAACCTCAAGGTATCTCCTGGGAGTCTCCCGTAGAAGACGTCACGAGCCCCGATTCTCCAGCGGTTCCCGAACCGAGGATAGATCCCGATCTGCCGAAATTAACCATAGATGATTTCGCCTTGCACAAAATGCTGGGGAAGGGAAGTTTCGGCAAGGTACGTCATGAGAGGGGAAGCAGGAGGCAAATTCCATGGACGTTTTGCATTTTTAGGAAATCACCACTGTACTCATTTACACACACACCCAATAAAAATTTTCTGGCTAGGGGACTGACTTCAGGGCACTTTGAGTGATGCTCAGTTACCACTAATGAAGCAAAGGAGATTACCAGATGAGGATCCTTAAAGCTGAAATTCAGGATCCCCTCCATCTAAAAGCTGACCAATGCCTTGACTTAACCTATGCGTGCTGATTTTGTGCATTGCCAGATTGATGTCAAGGTGTCAGGGTCCCGCAGCAATCCATTCCCAAAAACTCCCATTCAAAAGAGTGAAGTTTATTGAGTCAAGGAAAGGCAGGTCATCTGTGCATACATTCTGTGTTAGAACTGATTGCAAACACACGCAATGGAGAGTTATACATAATTCAAAGGAGCCCCCCTGGTGGACCCGGGCCAATCAGGGAACTAGCAAAAGCCCGCCTAACCTAATGGGTCTCCATTCTCAGAGAAAGTAGCAACAAGGTACCAAGGTCACCTGCTTAGGCTAGCAGATAAGAGGAGCCAGGAAGAAACGAAAGTTGAGATTCCATTACAGCAACAGACCCATCAATCACCTCCCACCTCCACCAGTTATGGCGGCGGCCGAGCTGACATTCTGCCCCCCTGAAGACACGCCCCCCCCCCGCCAGGCTTCCCCGGGTACATTTTGTGAAAGGCACAAATCAGTTTAGGAGCACTGACATTACATTAATCAACCCATTCATTGTGTGAGGGGTCAAAGTCTTTCCATTTAACAAGATATAATACATGGCCACGTTTGACTTCAGAGTCCAATATCTGGGCAACTTCGTGATGGGGCTCACCATTCACCATCAGTGGAGGAAGGCCTGGAGGTCGAGGTCTCCGTACATTCGGCCCAGTGTCCCTTTTGAGGGGACTGAAATGAAAAATAGGATGCACATCCTTAAGAGACTTAGGTAATTCAAGTTCAACAGGCATCATTGATTTTGCACAGCACCCTGAAGGGTCCAACGTATTTCCAGCCCAACTTCCTACAAGGCTGGAGACCCTTTAAGTTTTTGATAGATAGGTACGCTGTATCCCCAGGCTGTATATTCCATTCTGGGGCTCCGCCCTTCTCAGCCTGGCCCTTATAGTCTGCCTTAGCTTTGTTCAGAGTTTTTTGGATTTCAGCCCAGTGATCTTTCAATCCTTTCCAGCAAGCTTGGCGATACCCTGGAGAGGGGTCAGAAGTCTTCACCGTGGAAAGAGGGCCCCCTTCATTTTTTTTTTTAAATTAAAGGTAAAGGTAAAGGTTCCCTTGCTCGAAAGCCAGTCAAATCCAACTCTAGGGTTGCGGTGCTCATCTCCGTTTCAAAGCCGAAGAGCCAGCACTGTCCAAAGACATTTCCGTGGTCATGTGGCTGGCATGACTAAACACCAAGGTGCACGGAACGCTGTTACCTTCCCACTGAAGTGCTACCTATTTATCTACTTGCAATTTCTTGCTTTCGAACTGCTAGGTTGGCAGGAGCTGGAACTAGAGACGGGAGCTCACTCCGTCATGTGGCAGTTTCGGGTCTCGAACTGCTGAACTACTGACCTTCCACAGCCTGCAGTTCAGCATCTTAACCACTTGAGCCACCGCAGCTCAAGCTTATATACATAATCTTACATTAAATCATTATACATTCATTTTACCCCTCTTCCGCTCCCCACCCTCCTATATTATCTTCATACCTTCAACCATGTGCACAGATTCTTCATCCGTATTTGGATATTTGGATTGGCTTCCCCCCTTTCCACCCATTCCTTATAGCCCTCCCATTTATTTGTGATCTTTTGATATTTCTCCTCCCATGTCTCTTCAGTAATTATCTGTGCAAATATATCTGATTGTACGCGTTCAAAGACATAATTGTTCCATTTTCCCATTGTCCATTTGTGCTTATCCCTCCATCCCAATGCTATTACAGCCATCCCGGCTAAGACCATAATTTTATATGTTGTTGTTGTTCAGTCACACAGTCGAGTCCGACTCTTCGCGACCCCATGGACCAGATTACGCCAGGTCCTCCTGTCTTCCGCCGTCCGCTGAAGTTTGCTCAATTTCACGTTCATTGCATCGATGACACTGTCTAACCATCTCATCCTTTGCCATCCCCTTCTTCTTTGACCTTCAATCTTTCCCAGCATCATGGTCTTCTCCAGTGAATGCTCCCTTCTCATTCGGTGGCCAAAGTATTTGAGCTTCAGCTTCAGGATCTGGCCTTCCAGGGAACAGTCAGGGTTGATTTCTTTTAGGATTGACTGACTTGATCTCCTTGCAGTCCAAGGGACTCTCAAGAGCCTTCTCCAGCACCATAGTTCAAAAGAATCTACTCTTCGGCGCTCGGCCTTCCTTATAGTCCAACTCTCGCAGCCATACATTACTACGGGGAATACCATCGCTTTGACCATGCGGACTTTTGTTGGCAGCGTGATGTCTCTGCTTTTTATCATGCTGTTTAGGTTTGCCATCGCTTTCCTCCCAAGGAGCAGGCGTCTTTTAATTTTGTGGCTGCAGTCACCATCTGCAGTGATCTGGGATCCTAGGAACGTGAAGTCTGTCACTACTTCTACGACTTCCCCTTCTATTTGCCAAGGAGTGATGGGGCCGGATGCCATGATCTTAGTTTTTTTGATGTTGAGCTTCAAGCCCACTTTTGCGCTCTCCTCTTTCACCCTGAGCAAGAGGCTCTTTTATATATTTTATATAACTCCCGTTTATTTCTTTCCACTTTTTTTATTTCCCAATATTCCAGAGACAGGCAGATCCCTACTCATCTCTATATTAACTTGAAATAACAATAACCCTTACAATCTTTTGCCAGAATTCCTTAACCACCTTACATTCCCACCACATGTGGGCGTATACACCTACTTCTAAACCACATAGATGGGAACTCTCAGTCTGGGGCAGGTGATGCGCTCTATTCTTGGTGCTGGAGGGGGCAGCAGTGGGAGGGCTTCTAGTGTCCTGGCCCCACTGCTGGACCTCCTGATGGCACCTGGTATATTTTGGCCGCTGTGTGACAGAGTGTTGGACTAGATGGGCCATTGGCCTGATTCAACATTGGCTTCTCTTATGTTCTTATGTTCTTATGTTCACAGTGCGAACACTTTGGATCCATTCCTTTAATTATATACGCTATCTGAGCCGGTGTTCTATACCATTCCCATATAAATTTCTAGAGGGCCCCCTTCATAGCCATACAAAGCCTTGAAGGGGGACAGACCCGTGGAACTATGAAGAGAGTTATTGTAACTGTATTCCACATAGGGTAACAGGTCAACCCAGTCATCTTGTTGATAGTCAGTAAAGCATCTAAGGAACTGCTCCGGTGGCCAATCGGAAGCCCTGCTGGGCAAAATGCCACCTGGGCCCATCCATTAAAAAAAAAGCACCCACATTTGGAGGGCACCAGAAAAGCATTGGAAGATGCCTTGGCGCCCGCGGGCACCATGTTGAGGATCCTTGAGCTAGGCTCTCAGTGTCCCCGTTTCTCACCCAGTGCCAAATTCTGTAGCTTGGCTGGGCACGCTGAAACCGCGGACTTGCATGCCAGGCTGCCGGTCACTGAAGAGGATCCCCTTTCTGCTCCAGGTCTTCCTCGCTGAGCTGAAGTCCACCAGCCAGTTCTTCGCCTTGAAAGCTCTGAAGAAGGACGTCGTGCTGATGGACGACGACGTGGAATGTACCATGGTGGAAAAGCGGGTCCTCTCGCTCGCGTGGGAACACCCCTTCCTCACCCACGTCTTTTGTACATTCCAAACCAAGGTAAAAAAACAAAAACAAAACGTGTTCCTTCAGTTCATTTTGGAGGCAACGAGGAAAACGTTGGCTTTGGTGCGTTGGCCGATATGAGGACACCAACCCGGGTTTAGCTGTTGTAGCCAAAAAGAAAGAGAGGGGGAAACAGGGCTCTTTTTGTAGCAGGAACTCCTTTGCATATTAGGCGACACCCCCCCTAATGTAGCCAATCCTCTAGGAGTTTACAGTAGCCCCTGTAAGAAGAGCTCTGTAAGCTCTTGAAGGATTGGCTACATTAGGGGGTGTGTGGCCTAATATGCAAAGGAGTTCCTGCTATAAAAAGAGCCCTGAAAAACCTAAACCAACTAAGCAAAAGCCTCCACAGGAAGTTTAGAAAACTTATTGAGGGCCAAAAGTTAAAAACATAAGTGAATATAGACCAAAGAGTGTTTATTTCAAAGACATATAAAAACTCTGTAGGGGCCTCTGGTCCCATTTGTGCCAGAGGTCTTGCCCAGGTAGGGAGAGATCTTTTGGATTTGGACGGCGGGTCACAGCGCACTTGAATATGGGGCGCAAAAGAGCAGAAATGCAATATATGCACGGATGCTTGTAGACAGCACAGTTTGCTTGGAGATCAGGGAGAGGGGATTTGCAGAGGTGATCATTAGGAGAGTTGGCATCAAGGGAGACTGTTTCTATGAGTATGCAGAATTGTACCTATTTAACCTTGGACTCGCGGACGGCGCTGAGAATGACCCATTTGCCCATCTGTAAAATGGGTAATTTTTAAGCATAGAGCAAAATTCACCAACTGGGACCAGCGTAGCTTAAGCAGTGTTCCGTTTTTTTGTTCTTTTGTGCTTTTAGACGCCTCCTAAATTAAAACAATACCATTATTTCCCGTTGTTTGCTAGGAAAACCTCTTCTTTGTGATGGAATACCTCAACGGGGGAGATCTGATGTTTCATATTCAAATCTGCCACAAGTTCGACATAGGTAGGGCAAGGTAAGACATTGCCTGTTTTGCTGCATATTCTGACAGATTATCCGGTGATAACCTTTCTGATTTGATACAGTCCTGGGGGGGAAGTACTACCTTGGAATGTGGGGGTTAATCCTTGGTTTGAAAGCTAACACTTTCTCCATGATATGAGATGTGCGTCAGAGCCACAAGGTGAAGTCACTTGCTGGTGAAGAAGAAGAAGAAGAGGAGGAGGAGGAGGAGGAGGAGAGGATTGGATTTATACCCCACCCTTCACTACCTGAAGAAGCCTCAGAGCAGCTTACAAACTCCTTTCCCCTTCCCCTTCCCCTCCCCACAACAGACACCCCTGTGAGGTAGGCGGGGCTGAGAGAGCTCTTTCGAGGACGGCTCTTGAAAGAACAGCTCTGAGAGAACTTGTGACTGATGCAAGGTCACACCAGCAGCTGCATGTGGAGGAATGGGGAATCAAACACAGTTCTCCCAGATTAGAGTCCACACTACAACAAAATTCCTCCACAGATCTGACCCTTGGTTTTTTCCTGCACGATAATAGATCTGCTGCTAGGGTGACTTACCCAGGGGCAGTGACACAGTGAAGTCACTTCCGGTGCAACCTGCAAGTGACATCATCACATAGGGGCAACACTCTAGCATCTGTCCAAAACTCTGTGGTTTTAATCAGAGATGATGGGGCGAATGCTAGAGTGTCACCCGATGCAATGATATCACATCCGGGTTGTGCCGGAAGTGATGTCATGATGTTGGTGTGATGTCAATCCTCCCATTTACCGCACTATCCCCCCCCGCGCTAGGGTTGCCAGCCTGCAGGTGGGGCCTGGAGATATCCTGGTATTGCAACGGATCTCCAGACGACAGAGATCAGATCCCCCTGGAGAAAATGGCTGCCTTGGCAGGGTGGCATTGTACCCTGCTGAGGTCCCTCCCCTCCCCAAACCCCGCCCTCTCCCAGATCCACCCCAAAAATCTCCAGGTATTTCCCATCCCAGAGCTGCCAATCCTACCACTGCCCAACCGAGCGGTGTTGGGAACAGCCATCGGGGGCAGGAGATTTCTCACTGAAGCAGGACACCTGGCCTCCCTATCTGCTGGTCGTCTTGTCTTTTCCCCAGCTCTTTTGGTCTGTAGCTCACAGTTCTGCTCCTGATGCAAGTGAGTTCATAATTCTGGCTTCCCCCACTTCCTGTCACATGACTTCCGGCTACGTGCTTGCAAGCCCAGTGAGTCCCAGGCTCATTCCGTCCCAAGTCTGGGAAGTTTTAAGAAAGTCGTTCTCAAAGAGAATGGTGGTCCTACAATCTGAAACCAACACTGAGGGTGAAAGGGTTAAATCCCACCAGAGCCATGGACCCGATCCAAATCAGGACCTCTTGCAGCTCATGTTTCCTAATTAATATCGAGAGACAGATCCCCTGGTATCTCCTTTGCTCTGGCCCTTAGGTGCCTGTTTGAACCTTTCTGTTTTCTTTTCGGCCTCTGAGTTCCCCAGCACTTGGCGTTTCCACATTCTCATTTTCCTCTCTTGTATGTTCCTGTTTCTTCTTGAGGTGCGGTTTTTGTTCCACATGTGTCTTGCTCCCTCTAGTGGTCGATTCAATATTACACTGATATATGTTCAGCATATCTCCCTGCGGATTTTAACTGGAGGTTTTATGCTGGACATAAATCAGTGTAATATCAAACTGACCACTAGAGGGGGCAAAGCACATGTGGAACACGAAAAGAACCCCAAAGAAACAGTAACTCACAAGGGAGAGAGGAAAAGATTGCGGAAAGGTCCTTATTTGGGTAACTAATGCTGTCTGGGTTTTTTTCTCTAACATTTTAAGATTTTTTTAGTTGCTAGACTTGTGGATTTCTTCCTTTGTGGGTGTTTGCAGAAAGACAGTTCATATCTACAAAAAGAAACAGTGAATGAAATCAAAACTCTGACTTTTTCAGGTTCTACGCTGCTGAAATTGTTTGTGGCTTGCAGTTCCTTCATTCCAAAGGAATCATATACAGGTAGGATTATATTGTATATTGCTGGAGAGAATGCGAACAGTTTTATTAATGTAAATACTGATACAGGGTGCGCTTAGGCCATTTTAACTCTAGGGGGAGCTGTAATGCATGCTTCCTACTGCTAAGAGCCTGCTGAATGCCCTCCTTGTTTTCCCCTGCCTTCCGTGTTTCTGCTCTGCCTATAAATTAAATATAACCTAGATGTTTTATTCTGGCCTCCTTTGTTCATGGCCTTTAGATGAGCACTGGAGCTTTTTATTCACCTGACATGAGGTCTGAGTCCTTGTGCTGTCTATTGTTTTATTGGTTTTATCGCTTTTATTGTTTTACGAATCTTATGTTGCAAGACACCCTGAGCCCACTCGTAGGATAGGGTGAGGTATAAATTAAATAATAATAATAATAGCCAGGGGTCTTTTCGTAGAAAAACAGCTGTAGGAGCTCATTAGCATATGGTATGCTAATGAGCTATTAGGCTATTAGCATATGCCACGCCTCCTGACATCACCGGAAGTGATGTCAGAAGGGGAAGCAAAAGGGGGGAGGCATCTTCAAAAGCCTCTCCTTCCCTTCCCCAGCTGGTCTGGGTGGGGGAGCTAAGAGAGAAGGGGTTTAAAGTTTAAACTCCTTCTCACTAGAGTTGGGCCACAGAAGGAGGAAAGAGGGAAGGAAAGAGAGAGAGTAGAAAGAAGGAAAGAGGGAAAGGAAGAGAAGGAAAGGGGAGGGAAAGAAAGAGAGGGAAGAAGGAGGGAAACATGGAAAGGAGGAAAAAAGAGAAGAGAAGAATGTGGGAAAGAAAGAAAGAGAGAAGAGAAGAAGGAGGGAAAGAGGAAAAAGAGAGAAGGAAAGGAGGGAATGAAAGAAATTTGGCGGCAATTCGGCCCCATTATATCCTATGGGCCATTGATGTCAATGGTGAAAATATAGGATATATTCTGGGGGCTGGAAGGGAGGGGGTTTGAGGGAGAGGCACCAAACTCACAGGGTAGCTGGCGGAACCTCTCCCCAAGATACCCACCAAGTTTCAAGAACATTGTATCAAGGGGTCCAATTCTATGGGTCCCTAAACAGGTTGCCCCTATTCCCTCCATTGTTCTCTATGGTGGGAAAAAAATAACTTTTTTTCCCACTATAGAGAACAATGGAGGGAATAGGGGCAACCTGTTTGGGGGACCATAGAATTGGACCCCCTGGTCCAATGTTCTTGAAACTTGGTTGGTATCTTGGGGAGAGGCTCCATAAGCTACCCCGTGAGTTTGGAGCCGCTCCCTCAAACCCCTTCCCTCCAGCCCCCAGAATATACCCTATGTTTTCACCATTGACTTCAATGGCCCATAGGATATAATGGAGCTGAAATTGACATTCGGCTGCCTGAAAGACTCCCCGGGACGCCGGCTGGGGGCGGGGCCTGGCTCCTGAGCTCCCGGAGCTGCGCTCCTGTGCGCTCCCCCCAAAAAGACCCCTGATAATAGCAATAATAATAATGCTATAGCAGGAGCTGCGGTGGCTCAAGTGGTTAAGACGCTGAACTGCAGGCTGCAGAAGGTCAGTAGTTCAGCAGTTCGAGACCTGAGAGTGCCGCATGACGGGGTGAGCTCCCGTCTCTAGTTCCAGCTCCTGCCAACCTAGCAGTTCGAAAGCAAGAAACTGCAAGTAGATAAATAGGTACCACATCGGTGGGAAGGTAACAGTGTTCCGTGCGCCTTGGTGTTTAGTCATGCCGGCCACATGACCACGGAAACATCTTCGGACAGCGCTGGCTCTTCGGCTTTGAAACGGAGATGACCACCCCAACCCTAGAGTCGGATTCGACTGGCTTTCGAGCAAGGGAATCTTTACCTTTACTTTTAATAATGTTATAAAGCAGGACAGGCATCTCATTTCTCTAGGAATTGCCAGGAGTCTCTTTGAAATTACCTGATAATCTATAGCAAAATTCTGGCATTAGACCCCGCTGAGATCCCACCCATTCCCTCTGTCCCCAGGCTCCACCCCAAATCTCCAGGAATTTCCCAACCCAGAGCTGGCAACCCTAGGCTAGGGTTGTGAGCTCCAGATAGGGTTGCCAGGTCCCTTCAAGATGCTGGCGGGGGAACGGGGGGACACTCCGGGAGCTGGAAGCATCGCCCCTGACATGCCAGGGTAACCAGAAGTGACATTGCACACCATGCCTACGTCACTTCCGGGTGACGTAGGCCCATTGGGGGCAACGCTCTGGTTTTGGGGCAAAACTCTGTGGTAAAATCGGCCTCAAGCCATAGAGTTTTGCCCAAAAACCAGAGCGTCACACACACCCCAACACTTCCAGGTGACATAGGCACATTGCTCCACATGTTGTTGGGTGGGGGGATTCCCTCCCACCAGCCAGCTGGCCGAAGGTGGGCAGGAGCCCGCTAAAACGGGGAGTCCCCCGCTCCGAACGGGGGACTGCTTCTCGGCCTTTTGACTAAGATCAAGTGTAGTGTGTGTGTGTGAACTGGCAACTCCAGTTCCAGATTAGGAAATTTCTGGGGGTTTTAGGAGGAGATCCTGGGGAGGGCGGGATTTAGGGAGGGGTGGGGCCTCAGCAGGGTATAAACATTGTTAAAATTAGGAAATGGGTGGAGATTTGGGGATGGAGCCTGGGGAGGACGGGGACCTCGGTGGGGCAAAACACCGTAGAGTCTACCCTCCAAAGCGGCCATTTTTTCTAGGGGGGGACTAGCGGGGCCTCAGCCGGCCTCACCCACTTCTCTCTTTGCAGAGACCTGAAGCTTGACAATGTTCTGTTAGACAAGGACGGCCACATCAAAATCGCTGACTTTGGGATGTGCAAAGAGAACATATTCGGGAATGACAAGACAAGCACCTTCTGCGGAACCCCTGACTATATCGCGCCGGAGGTAGGTAGGCGTCCTCACCCTGTTGCTCATAATGTCTGTCGACAGCTGTGAGCCACAATCGAGAAATGGAGAGGATGGTGTGCGGAATGGAGTGAGGACCAATCAGCCCACACATGCAAATGATCTTGAAAGGCTGGCCCAATCAGGTAGAGTCATTGGGATCATGGCTAGCCTTTTACAGAGCCAGGATTATGACTCAACTACTCTTCTCTTTCTGTCTTCTCAAGGTGCCTATTCTACATAGGTGTTCTTATGCTAGCAATAATCCTTAGCCTATTTAGCCAATAGTAAGCTGTTATCAGGATCGATCTCTCAATTGCAAGCTGTCAACCACTTTAGATGACAGTTCTCAGCTGCTGCAAGTTAATCACTTCTGCCAGCCTAAGCAACAGTTCTGGTAACAAGCCAGCAGGTGGGAGTGATGACTTCTATAGTCAAGAAAGCTAACACTTAGGCAGAAAAACTCTCTTAAAGGAGACCGGTTTCTTGACACAGAGTTAGAAGGGATCCTAGAGGTCACCTACTCCAACCCCTTTGCTCAGTGCGGGAATTAGTCAACTACGGCACCCCATTCTGCTTAAAGAAGCACACACCTTTTAAAAAGTGATTGGAAAAAGCATTTACAGGAGAAATTCTTGTGGGGGGGCTGTGCCTCTAAGAAAGGGGGCAGAGCCCCCCAAAGCCCCACCATGGCTCCAAGAAAACACAGTGGTGGACACTATAGTGCCCCCGGGCACCACGTTGGGGGATCACTGAAAGAGATATTACTAGCCGCTCAACGTAAAGCAACTTCGTGTCTTCAGGTCTCCCCCTTTCTCCAATTCCCTTCAATGACAGATTCTCCTGGGACAGAAATACAACATGTCTGTAGACTGGTGGTCCTTCGGCGTCCTCTTGTATGAAATGTTGATTGGCCAGTCTCCATTCCACGGCCAGGACGAAGAGGAGCTCTTCCAGTCGATCCGCATGGACAGCCCCTTCTACCCGCGCTGGCTTGACACAGACGCGAGAGACCTTTTAGTGAAGGTGAGAAGTGGGGTCGCCAGGTCCCCCCTACCAGCGGGAGTGTGGGGGGGATAGGTTTGCCCCCTCCGGGTTGGGAAACTCCTTGGGATTTGGGGGATGGAGCCTGGGGAGGACAGGGACCTCAGTGGGGTATGACACCATAGAGTCCACTGTCCAAAGCAGCCATTTTCTCCAGGGATTGATGTCGTCTGGAGGTGAGGGGTAATTCCAGGGTATCCCAGGTCCCATCTGGAGGCTGGCACCCCTAGTGAGAAGTGAGATGTCCCTTTTTGGCTATATACTTTTCCAGGGCTTTTTTTGTAGAAAAAGCCCAGCAGGAACTCATTAGCATAACAGGCCACACCCATCAGTAGAAACTCATTAGCATATTAGGCCACACCCCGGACAGCACAGCTCATTGGAATAAGAACATAAGAACATAAGAGAAGCCAATGTTGAATCAGGCCAATGGCCCATCTAGTCCAACACTCTGTCACACAGCGGCCAGAAATACCAGGTGCCATCAGGAGGTCCAGCAGTGGGGCCAGGACACTAGAAGCCCTCCCACTGCTGCCCCCTCCAGCACCAAGAATAGAGTGCATCACCTGCCCCAGACTGAGAATTCCCATCTATACCCTGTGACTAATAGCCACTGATGGACTTCTGCTCCATATGTTTATCTAATTCCCTCTTGAAACTGTCCATACTTGTAGCTGCCACCACCTTCTGTGGCCATGAATTCTCTTGGTCCGTCTCTGCCAGTTCAGACCCCATCAACATGTAATATTAGGCCACACCCCCATGTTGCCAGAAGTGCGGTCATCCAGCCACACCCATCTCTTGCTTCTTATTCTGTTTGCCTTGTTTGTTGTCAAAACCCAGGGCTTTTTTTGGTAGCAGGAACTCCTTTGCATGTTAGGCCACACACCCCCTAATGTGGCCAATCTGAACGAGTTCCTGCTGTTGGGCGTGGCCTGTTATGCTAATGAGTTCCTGCTGGGCGTGGCCAACTCGGGAGCCAGCCGGAACTCCGTTCCTGTGCGTTCCTGCCCAGAAATAGCCCTGTAGTTTTCAATGTTTTTGAGGGAGGGGGGCTGTTTATATGGAGAATTCATTTCTCTTTGCGTGAAAACAGGGGCCTCTGCAGATTACCTTTACCAGAGGAATTCATGTGGGGGTCACTGTGTTGGGTTTGAAGCGGCAGAACAAAGTTTGAGTCCAGCAGCACCTTTAAGACTAGGGAAGTTTTATTCAAAGGGTAAGCTTTCGTGTGCACTTTGAATAAAACTTGGTAGGCCTTTGCCAGCGGAAGAGCGCTTTAATTATCCGGCATCTCGTTCGCGACGTTTTGGTGATTCGTATTTGTTTCCTAATGTTAAGCAGCCGCATTCTCTGCCCCAAGGCACCCCAGAGCATGTTGAAATTCAATAAGGGCTGTCCTTTGAAGAGATCAAAGCAACAAAACAGTATCAAACACGGGCCGCCAGTTCGTTAAATAGCAAGCGATCGTTCCCGATCTCTAGAGGAGGTCAAGAAACACAGGGAGACACGAAAAGCGTTTTGATTTGCCGTTGAAAAACACCCAAGAAGCGGTCTGCAAAACATCGGCCTGCATCTAGCTGGGCGTGCAAAAATTGGACCTACATCCTAATGGTATCAGCAAATGCCATGGGAGCGATGCTTCTGCATCTAGGGTTGCCAACCTCCAGGGAGTTATATGACACTGTGTATAATAGATGTAAAGGGGCCACGGTGGCTTAGAAGTTAAGACGCTGAGCTGCAGGCTGGAGGGTCTGTAGTTTGGCAGTTCGAGACTCTAGTGCTATGTGACGCAGTTCGAGACCCTAGTGCTATCTCTGGCCCCAGCTCCTGCCGACCTAGCAGTTCGAAAGCAAGAAATCACAAGTAGATAAATAGGTACCACTTCAGTGGGAAGGTAACAGCGTTTCATGCACCTCAGCGTTTAGTCATGCTAGCCACATAACCACGGAAACATCTTCAGACAGTGCTGGCTCTTTGGCTCAGAAACGGAGATGAGCACCGCCCCGTAGAGTCAGATTCGACTGGCTTTCGGGCAAGGGAAACTTTTACTTATAATAGATGTATGCTTAAGGTAGATCGATTTTGTGCTTTTTATTTTTCTTTTTAAAAATTTTTTCTATACTATTATATAAGTATTAGTGTCAAGTATTATCAAACATAGGTTTCCCAGGGCTCTTTTCGTAGCAGGAACTCCTTTACATATTAGGCCACACACCCCCGTAAAGCAGCCAGTCCTCCAAGAGCTTACAGAGCTCTTCTTACAGGGGCTACTGCAAGCTCTTGGAGGATTGGCTACATTAGGGGGGAGTGTCGCCTAATATGCAAAGGAGTTCCTGCTACGAAAAGAGCCCTGGGTTTCACCAAAACAATCCATCAGAGTGCAGGTTTACACTATGTTCTAACATTCAAACAGCACCTTCTCAGTTTCACAATCACTAGTCCCAGGGGACTCTAGTAATCTACCCATATCGAATGAAATCTTTTTCAAGTACAGTGACGTACATACAGAACATAAGGCACAATAGATTCTCTTTGTGAGAATAGAACTCTTAAAACAGTAAATAGCAACATATTTTCTAGGGTCCCATCGGAACCTTTATGGCAAACATAATAACTCACCTAGGAGAACATTTCTCTCAAGTTCCATCAGGCAACCGCCCTCGATTGAGAAGATGTGGAAGAGTGGAGCCACTGCCCTGAATCGGGACAGACTGATTTTTGTTTCGTCTTCTGTTACTTTTCCAGCTTTTTGTACGAGAACCGGAGAGGAGGCTGGGAGCCAAAGGGAATATCCGTCAGCACGCCTTCTTCCAGGAAATCGACTGGGAAGCTCTGGAAGGGAGAGCGGTGGAGCCCCCGTTCAGGCCCCGAGTGGTGAGAAAACACCTTTTTACTAGCTTGCTGATTTTGAAGACCCTTGGGCTCTCTGCATAGCAGATGGAGCGAATGGTAGCCCGAATATTAAGGGCGTTTCTACCTACTCATTCTCTTGGGGTTGAGCATTCCTGCAAAGGCGCCCCCATCTGGCCAGACTCATATTACACCAGGTCTATCACCGCCAGTGCTCCCTCTAAGCTGAGTCAGTGTGAGCTAGCTCACAGATTTTTAGCCTCCGGCTCACACATTTCTGTCTCAGCTCAGGAAGGAGGGCTCCCGAGCAGACTAATTTACGCAGCAGCCGAATCGCTCGCTCACAACTTTAACGCCAGTAGCTCACAAAGTGGAATTTTGGCTCATAAGATTCCACAGCTTTAGAGGGGGCATTGCCACCCCCAAACACAATCTGTTTGGGAAACCAGTTCAGTATAATTTCAGCTTTAGAGAGCACTCATGTTGGTCTATAGTAGGAGACCTAGATTTGAGTCCAGTAGCACCAGGTTCTGACCTAGATAGCCCAGGCTAGCCCGATCTCATCAGATTTCGGAAGGTAAGCAGAGCTGTTCCTGGTTAGCATTTGGATGGGAGACCTCTAAGGAAAACCAGGGACGTGACGCAGAGGCAGGCAATGGCAAACCACCCCCGAACATCCCTTGCCTTGAAAACCCTGCAGGGTCACCGTAAATCAGCTTTGGCATTAAAAAAAAAAATACATTTTATTTTAACTTTTTAAGGGAATGCAGAATAAAGAAAAGGAACGGGGGAAAGGGATAAAAGGTATGATTACGAAAACACAACACAGAGGGCAATCCTGCAGATATTAAGGACAATCCTTGATTAAAATACATGCGTACCGCTTCGGTGGGAAGGGAACAGCGTTCCGTGCGCCTCGGCGTCTAGTCATGCCGGCCACATGACCACGGAAACGTCTTCGGACAGCGCTGGCTCTTCGGCTTGGAAACGGAGATGAGCGCCGCACCCCTAGAGTCGGATTCGACTGGCTTTCACGTGAGAGAAACCTTTACCCTTTACATAAAAAGAATATACAGGATGGCAGCTTAAAGAACCACTATAACAACCTACTTGACTTATTCTACCATTTTCTCGTATTATCATTTTTATCCTATCTTATCTATTTTATAATAAAACACGAATAACCTCATGGGGATTTTGTATATAATTTTAACATGGCCGTTTTGTTGTGATAAAAGTCATATAGAAGTTGATATCCTTAATATTTCATATTAAAACTATCATATAATATTAAACCATTCAGATATATGACTACAGAGATAGGTTATAATAATCACAGAAGTCTCGCCGGTTGTTTTCAAATTCATCTTTCGGTCTCGGATTAACGTAGCTTGCCAGTTTGGCCATAACTGCATCTTGTCTATCCAGTTGTCAAAAGTTGCCATTCTTGCATCTTGTATATCCAGTTGTCAAAAGTTGGACAGCTGTCAATCTTCCACTTTGCTGCAGTTAACGTATAAATCAGCTTTGATTTGTCAGTTAACATATAAGTCAGCTTTGATTTGACAGCCCAAAAAAGCACCTTAAGAGACCAACAAGATTTTTGCCATATGGGTGTTCAAGAGTATCTCACGCGTTCGAGAGACCTGGCAAAAGCATTGACTCTCGAGATTTCATGTCCCAGAAATCTCGTGCTACCGGATTCGAATTTAGCTCATTATCTGAACACTTGAGGACACCTTTCCACAAGAAAGCAAAATATGGGAAGAAGAATACACGGGAGACGCCACCACACCAGTGTTCCCTCTAAGCGTTTCTACCTACTCATTCTCTTGGGGTTGAGCATTCCTGCAAAGGCGCCCCCATCTGGCCAGACTCGTATTACACCAGGTCTATCACCACCAGTGTTCCCTCTAAGCTGAGTGAGTGTGAGCTAGCTCACAGTTTCTTAGCCTCCAGCTCACACATTTTTGTCTTCGCTCAGGGAGGAGGGCTCCAGAGCAAACTAATTTATGCAGCAGCCAAAACTGCTTGCTCACAGCTTTGATGCCAGTAGCTCACAATGTAGAATTTTTGCTCACAAGACTCCACGGCTTAGAGGGAGCATTGCACCACACAGTGACCTTTTCCTGTTTTTTTTTAAATGCAATCATTTGTGCATAAATTCGCCCCTGGTACAGCCTCAGCATGGAGGAAATGGTGTCAGACTAGGGTTGCCAGCTCCGGGATGGGAAATTCCTGGAGATTTAGGGGTGCAACCTGGGGAGGGGAGGACAAGGGACCTCAGCGGGGTACAATGCCAGAGGACCCACCCTCCCAAGCAGCCATTTTCTCCAGGGGAACTGATCTCTGCTGTCTGGAGAGGAGTTGTAATTCCAGGAGATCTCCAGACCCCACCTGGAGAATTGCAACTCCAGGCCTGACTCATTTGTCACTGTTGTGGTAAGAGGAACCACTTCCTTTTTTCTTTTTTAATTTTTTAGTGTCTGTGTGTGTGTGTGTGTACATATGCTTGCATGCCTGGAAGTCATGGGGACTTCTGGTGACCCCTACTGGGGGTCAATGTTCCCTCTAAGCTCCAGAGTCTTGTGAGCAGAAATTCTACTTTGTGAGCTACTGGCATTAAAGTTGTGAGTGAGCGCTTTGGCCACTGCAGAAATTAGTTTGTCCTGGAGCCCTCCTTCCTGAGCTAAGACAAAAATGTGTGAGCCGGAGGCTAACAAACTGTGAGCTAGCTCACACTAACTCAGCTTAGGGGGAACATTGGGGATGTGGATGTTTTTCAGAGAGGTGGCTTGATAAGCTTTCCTCTGTGTCCCAGGGGCTCTGGTATTTCTTGGAGGCCTCCCATCCAAATTCTTGCCATGGTCGTCCCCGCTTAGCTCCCAAGATCTGACGAGATCGGGCTTACCTGGCCTATCCTCGCCTTTGGAACCCCTTGCCCTTTTTTCCTGCTCCCAAAATACTAGAAGTCGAGGGCATCCAGTGGAGCTGACTGGAAGTAGATGCAGGATGGACAAAAGGAACTACTTCTTGACTCAGTGAGTGATCGCTAGGCGTGGTGACTAAAGGGAACCTCCACATTCAGTGCTAGGAGGCAACTTCAGAGAAGGCCTCTATGCCCTGTTGGTGGCCCTCCAGAGGAACTGGTTGGCCTCTCAGTGAGACAGAATGCTGGACGAGATGGACCCCTGGTCTGATCCAGCAGGGCTCTTCTTGTGTTCTTAGGATGCTGGACTGGAAGGACCACTGGTCTGATCCATCAAGACTCTCCTTATGTTCTTAGGATGCTGGACTGGATGGACCTCTGGTCTGATCCAGCAAGACTCTTCTTATGTTCTTAGGATGCTGGACTAGATGGACCACTGGTCTGATCCAGCAGGGCTCTCCTTATGTTCTTAGGATGCTGGACTAGATGGACCACTGGTCTGATCCAGCAAGACTCTCCTTATGTTCTTAAGGTGCTGGACTAGGTGTACCACTGGTTTCATCCAGCTGAGTTCTTCTTATGTTCTTAAGATGCTGGACTAGATGGACCTCTGGTGTGATCCAGCAGGGCTCTTCTTATGTTTTTGTGTTCTAGTTCCATTTTGTGGGGACTCAGTCTGTGAGTACCTGGACCCCCCCTTTCCCCATCCACCTGCATCCCCCTCCCACCCATCCACCTGCATAAGAACATCAGAAGAGTCCAGCATCCTGTCTCACACAGTGGCCAACCAGTTCCTCTGGACAGCCAACAACAGGGCATAGAGGCTGAGGCCTTCATAAGAACATCAGAAGAGCCCTGCTGGATCAGACCAGTGAGGGTCCATGTAGTCCAGCATCCTGTTTCACACAGTGGCCAACCAGTTCCTCTGGGGGCCAACGACAGGGCATAGAGGCCAAGGCCTTCATAAGAACATAAGTAGAGCCCCCCAGATCAGACCAGTGGTCCATCTAGTCCAGCATCCCATCTCACACAGCGGCCCACCAGTTCCTCTGGATGGTCAGCAACAGGGCACAGAGGCCAAAGCCTTCCTCTGATGTTGCCCCTTGGCTCTGGGATTCAGAGGATTAGTGCCTCTGAATGTGGAGGCTCCCCTCAGTCGCCATGGCTCATAGCCACTGATGGGCTTCACTTCTGTGAATCTATCCAATCCCCTTTCAAAGCTGTCTATTCCTGTGCATGCCCCTCCGTTGGTGCCTGCCTCCCTTCCCTCTCTTTTGCACTTCTGTTTTGTTTTAACTGTTGCTGTCTTTCTGTTGCACTGGCTTGCTAGCACCAGTTTTAATTCTGGCTGTCGTCTGCTTGTTGGCTGCCGTTTTGTTGGCTGTCGTTTTATTGTCATTTTGTTTTTAATTTCCGTTAGCTGCCTTGGGGATCTCCAGGTGGGGACAGAAAGGTGGGTTAGAAGTGTTTAAAATAAGGAGATACCTCAATCAGTAAGTAGTCTTTCCAGGAGCACAGCTCCCCGTCATGCAAGTGACGTTAAAATGCCCCCTCCTCCATTTCAATGTACCTGGGAGGAAGCCCCCCATTGCACACAGTGGGGCTTGCTTCTGAGTAGAGAAATGCAAACCATCTGGCCAGAGCTTTTTTGGTAGGAAAAGCCCAGCAGGAACTCATTAGCGCAATAGGCCACACCCAACAGCAGAAACTCATTAGCATATCAGACCACACCCCTGACAGCATAGCTCATTAGCAGGTTAGGCCACGTCCCCGTGTCACCAGAAGTGTGGTCATCCAGCCACACCCACCTTTTGCTTCTTATTCTGTTTGCCTTGTTTGTTGTCAAAACCCCAGGGCTTTTTTGTAGCAGGAACTCCTTTACACGTTAGGCCACACACCCCTAATGTAGCCAGTCCTAATGAGTTTCTGCTGTTGGGCGTGGCCTGTTATGCTAATGAGTTCCTGCTGGGCGTGGCCGACTCGGGAGCCAGCCGGAACTCCATTCCTGTGCGTTCCTGCCCCAAAATAGCCCTGCATCTGGCTGTTAATGGGATGGGGGGGTATCTGTGTGCATGTGGCGTATCGTGAGCACGATGATGTCCCTTCCAGCACTGCAGACATGATGACGTCACTTCCGGGGAAAACCTGGAAGCGACAGTAGTAGCTCTAGGAATCACTGGAAAGCTGCAATTCCTAGAGCTACTGCTGTCGCTTCTGGGTGTTTCCTGGAAGTGACTTCATCGCACTCATGATACTGCCCTGACACTATGGCCCCGCCCCCAACCCTCCCTCCAGTTAACAGGGTAGGTGAGGCCGTCCTACTTTCTACCAAACCCTATGTAAAGGCACAGCAGCTGGATCCAAAAGTACCATATGTGTGGACAGGGATGCCAGCCTCCAGGTGGGACCTGGGGATCCACCAGAATTACCGCTTACCTCTAGAGAGAGAAAGAGAGAGAAGAGATTGGATTTAGACCCCACCCTTCACTACCCGAAGGAGTCTCAGAGCGGCTGACAATCTCCTTCCCCTTCCCCTCCCCACAACAGACACCCCCTGTGAGGTTGGTGGGGCTGAGAGAGCTCTCTCAGGAACTGCCCTTGAGAGAACAGCTCTGAAAATAACTTGTGACTGACCCAAGGTCCCACCAAGCAGCTGCAGGTGGAGGAGTGGGGAATCAAACCCGGTTCTCCCAGATTAGAGCCCGCGCTCCGAACCATTACACCAAACTGGCTCTCTCACGGCACTGAGATGCTGGTGTCGGCCTCCCCCACTGCCGGTAAGTCCCCTGCCAACTGGCTGATCAGCGGCCGGGGGTGGCGCCCACGGGTAGGGTCCCCACCTCCAGTGAGGCAGTGGCAACCCTATTTAAAAAACAAATATTTGAAATCAAACGCAAATGAAATGGTAATCTGACATATTCTCCTCCATGGCATGGGCCGTCCCACCGCCCTTAACTCCGGTCTCTTTCTCCCTCGGCCAGAGATCGCCCGGCGACTACAGCAACTTTGACAAGGAGTTTCTGAACGAGAAACCCCGGCTGTCGTACGGAGACCGGACCCTCATCAACAGCATGGACCAGAACATGTTCAGAAACTTTTCGTTTACCAGCCCCATCATGGATAAGCTGCTGTCCTGAGAAGCCGGAACGGGAAGCGCTCCTGCCCGAAAAGGATCTCCAGATCGGCTGACCTCCTCCTTCTCTTCTCCCGAAGACGGGGTGAGGGGACTTCCTCGTAGCTCTAGGCAGAAGCTCGGGTTGCCGGCCACCGAACGGGTCCCACAGATCTCCAAACCACAAAGATCAGTTTCCCTGGAGAGCGTGGCCGCTATGGCACCAGGACCCGTGGAGGTCTCTCTCCTCCCTAGGCCCCGCCCAACAAATCACAAGAAACTTCCCCGCCCACAGTTGGCAACCCGAACTGGTCTGGAGGCATTCGTCTGGTTCACGTGACATCGTGTTATCTGGGTTTCAGTGAACTAGACCTCATGTAGAAGAAGAAGAAGAAGAGATTGGATTTATACCCTGTCCTTCACTACCCGAAGGAGTCTGAGAGCAGTTTACAATCTCCTTTCCCTTCCCCTCCCCACAGCAGACATCCTGTGAAGTAGTTTGGGCTGAGAGAGCTCTTTCAAGACCTGCTCTTGAGAGAAGAAGAGGCGATTGGATTTATACCCTGCCCTTCACTACCCAAAGGAGTCTCAGAGCAGCTGACAGTCTCCTTTCCCTTCCCCTCCCCACAGCAGACACCCTGTGAGGTAATTGGGGCTGAGAGAGCTCTTTCAAGAACTGCTCTTGAGAGAAGAAGAGGCGATTGGATTTATACCCTGTCCTTCACTACCCGAAGGAGTCTCAGAGCAGCTGACAATCTCCTTTCCCTTCCCCTCCCTACAGCAGACACCCTGTGAGGTAGTTGGGGCTGAGAGAGCTCTTTCAAGAACTGCTCTTGAGAGAAGAAGAGGCGATTGGATTTATACCCCGCTCTTCACTACCCAAAGGAGTCTCAGAGCGGCTTACAATCTCCTTTCCCTTCCCCTCCCCACAACAGACACCCTGCGAGGTAGGCGGGGCTGAGAGAGCTCTCTCGAGGACTGCCCTTGAGAGGACAGCTCTGAAAGAACTTGTGACTGAGCAAAGGTCACCCCAGCAGCTGCATGTGGAGGAGTGGGGAATCAAACCCGGTTCTCTCAGATTACAGTCTGCGCTCTTAACTGTGACACCAAACTGCAAGATTGTGCAAGATTTCCATCCTGAGCAATGGATCCCAGTCCAGTGAGATCTTAAAATCACTTAATCATAGAGTTGGAAGGGACCTCCAGATAGTCATAGAAACATGGAATCATAGAATGTTAGAATTGGAAGGGACCTTGAAGGTCATCTAGTCCAACCCCCTGCACTCTGCAGGAGCATAGCCAAAAGCTAACCCTACAACACACCCAAAAGATGGTCATCTCCACAGTGCAGGAAATTCACAAACCTTAACAGATCTCCTGAGATTCTCGCCACTTTGCAAGCCCCACCAAGCTCTTGGGCCTTCCATAACGACTCCCTGTGGGAACCTCATGAAAGATCAGCTCTTTGGGTATCAGGGCCTCATTAAATGTCAAATCCCAGCAAGCTCTTCTATCCTCCAGAGCAGGGATCCCTAACGTGATGCCCATGGGTGCTTGGACGCCTGTTGACCCCTCCTCTGGCACTCACCAAGTGTTTTTTAGAAAGTGGGTGGGGCCAAGCGGTTCTTTTGCCCTGCAAGGCTTCTGATTGGCCACTGGAGATTTGATTGGCGGTACAGATTTTTTTTAAAGTTGCTTGGGCGGCGGCTACCACCACAACACAAGGATCTTCATTGTGTGACTGAAGGTAAGCCGTAGCAGCCATTTTGTGACTGGCTCCGCCCCCTGCAGCAGCCATTTTGTGGCTGGCTCCGCCTCCTGCAGCCGCCATTTTGTGGCTGGCTCCGCCTCCTGCAGCCGCCATTTTGTGGCTGGCTCCACCTCCTGAAGCAGCCATTTTGCAGCTGCACCCACCATGTCATGTCTGAATTACAAAGGCACTGCAGGATTGCAAAGATTGGGGACACTCTTCTCTAGAGGCTGCATGAACTGAATTCTCGCGTCAAAAGTCTCTCCAATTTTCAGTACACTAACTGGAATTCAAATGTTTGGTGGGCAATTTAAGCATCTTCCATATTAAGCAGGTATGTTTTCCAGCCACCCTTTTTGTAGATGGGGCGAAATGCAATTCTTTCCCTCAGCAGGCTGCAACTGCAGTTGCCATATGGAGATGCAGGCGCCTATTGGCTATAGCCCGTACCGTTAAGGCTCATGAGCGACAAAACTCCCCTCCCATTTGATAGAACATTTGCTTTTGGTTTTAATGATTTCTCTGCACACTTGCTTTCTGGTGCAGGAGCTCACCACTAAAAAGAAAGAGTAACGAGGCCACCTACCAAATTTACAACAGGTAGATCGGATACCTAAGATGGTGTCCCCACCTCTGTGAGTGGTAGAGATGTTCTGGCTCTCAAATAGCTAGGGTTGCCATCCCCCAGGTCCTGGCGGGGGTTTTCCCAGTTTTGGGAGCTCCAATCTGCTGCTGGCCAGTTGGCCAATGGGGGTAAGCCCCGCCCCCAAGCCCAACTGCCATCGGCCACCCCTCTTGCAAGACTTAAAGGCCTCTTCGGCTGATTGGTGGGGAGCAAGTGGCCAACCGATCAGCTGGAGGGCCCTATAAATCTTACAGGAGGGGAGGGAGAGAGGCGTGCACCATCCCCTGCTTCTTCCCCAAAGCATTTAAAGGGATCCTTTAAATGCTCTGGCGAAGAAGCGAGGGGGTGGCAAGCACCTGCAATCCAAGCCGCGAATTCGCAGCTTGGAGCACAGACGCCAGTCCCCAACGCGATGACGTCACTTTTGCATAACGTCATCACATTGGGACTGTCCCTGCCCCCCGGAACTTCCCCCCCAAGTCCCTCGCTGGGGACCCGGAAGGGCTTGGTAACCCTACAAAACTTCTGCTGAGTTTCATGCCTGCAGTCTGCGGGTGAGATATCTCAGGTAGCAGGTGTGAAGAAAGACTTTTCTCTGCCTAAGAGCCTGGGGAGAGAGACGGTGTAGGGGCTAGAGAGCTGGACCAGGAGCTGCGAGGCCTGGGTTCAAATCTGCCATGGGATCTGTTGGGAGATCTTGGGCTGCTCGCACTCTCTCGGCCTAACCTAACTCACAGGGTTGTCGTGAGGGGGGAAATGGGAAAAGGAGAACCCTTTTTTGCTGTGCTGAGCTCTTTGGAGAAGAGGCTGGATAAAACGTACTGCGGAGAAAGAGACCGCGTTCTGCCCTTCGGAGCAGACAATACTGCTAGAAAGGTCCAACGTAGCACCATATGCTCACTCAATAGCTTTATACAAGTTATTCTCTCTAGTCCAGATGCCTGCAATATTTACCTCTCATATGCCCGTGGTAAATGCCAGGCAGTGCCCAACAACTGGCAGGAGGGTTGTGGGGGGAAGCATCCTGGGAGAAAAATTAAAAAGAAAAACAAGTCCTCATCTACTTACAGGAAGTTCTTACCATATCGTTCCTGGCTAGGCCTAGAGCTACCTAGAAGTGGCAATGGGTAGCTCTAGGAATCACTGGAAACTCTATGGTAAAACCACCTGTTCCTACCATAGAGGTTCTGGTGATTCCTAGAGCTACCTTTTGTCACTTCTGGGTAGCTCTAGGAATTGCTAGGAACTCTATGGTAAGAACTTCCTGTAAGTAGATGAGGCCTTTTTTTTTTTTTAACTCCCACTACCACTTCTAGTGGTGGTAGACAAGGGGACCTCAGGGTGGTGGATCCCCTACCCCCACGGGGGCTTGGCAGCTGTAGCCCATAAGTTCCGTGGTGCCCACCTGGGGGTAGTAGATCCGCGGCCCCCTCAGGGGGCTGGGCAGCTCTAGCCCATGGGTGTCATAGTGCCCACCAGCACATTTCCTGGTGCCTACTTGTTTCTTCCTCAAAGCAAAGAGCCAATCCCGGCATTCTTCTACCTCAATGCAGTAGGAATTACTTCAGAAGACCCCAGCCAGGAGGCCTCACCTCTGTCTCTTCAGGGCACACCCATTCAAAAATAGCGCCCTTTATCACCGGAAGATGTCTGGGAGGCCATCACGTTTTGTCGAACTTTCCGATGTTTTGTGAATGGGCCTAGCCCCCGTGGCAGCCATTTTGTGGTTGGCCACAGACACCCCCCCCCATGGCAGCCATTTTGTTGTGGCCCCTACTACCTTCCAATAGTACCCGCAGGCTCAACCAAGCTGGGAGCCCCCCGTAAGGCTTTAAATAGGGTCCCTGGCTTCCAGAAGGTAGCTGAAGATCTCCTGCGGTTACAGCTGCTCCCCAGGCGATAGAGATCAGTTCACCTGGAGAAAATGGCCACTTGGGAAGGTGGAGTTTATGGCATTATACCCAGCCGAAGCCCCTCCCCTCCCTAAACCCCGCCCTTCTCAGGCTCCACCCACAAAATCTCCAGGGATTGCCCAACCTGGAGCTGGCAACCCTTGCTTGAAAGATTACCCTTTGAAGTGGGCCTAGAAACTAACAGGCAACCAAAAAAGCCAATGTACCCACCAGCGTTGCAACAGCTGCATTTTGGACCTCTTGAGGGGAAAGACTGACTTCCTCATTCTCCAGGTCCCTCGGCAGAGTTGCCAGGTCTCCTACCTGTTTCCAGCGGGGGGGCAGGGCTCTGCGCATGCCGTGATGACATCACCCAGAAGTGATGTCATCATGCTAGGCATGTCTCTGGGGATGCTCTGGCTTAATGCTCTATGATACCATAGAGTTTTCAGGCTGAATGCTAGAGTGTGTCCACCCCACTCCGGCGACGTGCCTGGTGCGATGATGACACCTCCGGGTGATGTCATCACGTCAGGCACGTTGGCCCGATCCAGCCACTTTGGGGTCAGGGGTCCCTAGAGTGGGCAAACCCCCGCCCCCCCAAGGGATCTGGCAGCCCTATCCCTGGGAGGCCGGATTGTCGGCGATAGAATGTTATTTGTAGGTATATAAGCCCTAGTGTTACCAACCTCCAGGCAGGGTCTGGAGTTGTCCCAGAATTCCAACCGATCTCCAGACTGCCAAGCTCAGTTCCCCTGCAGGAAATGGCCGCTTCGGAGGGCGGACTCTCCTGCTATACGGCATGACGTCCTCACTGAACTCCTCCCCTCCCCAAGCTCTACCCCCAAACTGTCAGGAATTTTCCCAGGCTGGAGTTGGCAACCCAATAGGTTGACCAGGTATCCCTGTGTAGCAGGAGAGATGGAACCTGGTTGCCTGCTGCCGTGGGTGGGAAATGGGGGGAGGAAAATAGGCATCGTGTCAGTGCCATAACTTCATTTCTGGCACAGCGCAGGAAGCAACACCATGACATAGGCACAACACGCTAGGATTCCACCAAAAATCTATAGTTTTGGTTTTACCATAGATTTCTGGTGGAATCCTAGAGTGTCACACCAGCATGATGATGTCACTTCTGGGAGCATGCTAGAAGAGACGTCGCTGTGTCACCGTGGTGCATATTTGCATGTCTCTCCCCCTTAAACCTCCCCCTTAAACCCTACACCCCAGTGGCGCTATTTTAATGTGTCTCCCTTTGGTTTCCCTTCAGTGCATAGAATATGTCTGAGCATTATTCCTAAGAACAGTCGTGGTGTTTGAGTTAGAACTGTTAATATGAATTTTTTTCGTGACTGTATATGATGTTTGTACAGGTTAATAAAGTGTTGTCCACGGAAATGCGTGCAGGTATGTTTCTGGGGAAACCGAAGTTGGGAGCATTCCTAGGAGAACAAGTTCAGACCTCAGGTGGGTCTCCATGTTGGTCTGGTTTGAGTCCAGTGGCACCTTGAAGACCAACAAAGTTTAGTTCTGGGTATAAGCTTTTTAGGAGCTGCGGTGGCTCAAGTGGTTAAGACGCTGAACTGCAGGCTGTGGAAGGTCAGTAGTTCAGCAGTTCAAGACCCGTGAGTGCCGCATGACAGGGTGAGCTCCCGTCTCTAGTTCCAGCTCCTGCCAACCTAGCAGTTCGAAAGCAAGAAATTGCAAGTAGATAAATAGGTACCACTTCAGTGGGAAGGTAACAGCGTTCCGTGCGCCTTGGTGTTTAGTCATGCCGGCCACATGACCACGGAAATGTCTTCGGACAGCGCTGGCTCTTCGGCTTTGAAACGGAGATGAGCACCGCAACGCTAGAGTCGGATTCGACTGGCTTTCGAGCAAGGGAACCTTTACCGTTACCTATAAGCTTTTGTGTGCACACACACTTCGTCAGATACACTGAAACAGGTTTCCTCAAGCCTTACATATAGATGGAGGGGTTAGTTGTGAGGAAGGGTTTAGTTAGAGTCAAGATGTGTAAGTAACCGAGCGATAAATATAGCGAAGGTCGGATTAAAGCAGCTGGTAAGACCTGTGAATAGCAGCAAATTAGCATACAGATAATCAGGGCTATTTTGGGGCAGGAACGCACAGGAACAGAGTTCCGGCTGGCTCCCGAGTTGGCCATGCCCAGCAGGAACTCATTAGCATAACAGGCCACACCCAACAGCAGAAACTCATCAGGATTGGTTGCATTAGGGGTGTGTGGCCTAACATGCAAAGGAGTCCCTGCTACAAAAAGAAAAAAAGCCCTGGGTTTTGACAACAAACAAGGTCAACAGAATAAGAAGCAAAAGGTGGGTGTGGCTGGATGACCACACTCCTGGTAACATGGGGGTGTGGCCTAATATGCTAATGAGCTGTGCTGTCAGGGGTATGGCTTAACATGCTAATGATTTTCTGCTGTTGGGTGTGGCCTATTATGCTAATAAGTTCCTGCTGGGCTTTTTCTACAAAAAGAACCCTGCAGATAATAAAAAGAGTTCACAAACAGATGTGAGAACTAAATTTGAGCCCAGTGGCACCTTCAAGGCCGACGAAGTTTAATTCTGGGTATAAGCAAGAACGGAGTGCCTTGGCATGTGTAGATGCACACTTCTTCAGATGCAATAAAACAGACTTCAGGTGTGATCATATTTATCGGAAGCCGCGGCAGATATGCGTTTCCCCTGCAGATTAAAGGGACACGATCAGGCAGACACATCTGTCTGGCGTCCCGGAGTCGTCGTCAGGGCGTCGTTTTGCGCTGCAGGAGCGTGGTTAAAAGCTACCGATGAAAACCTAACTATTATCGGGAACTGCAGGGCGGACGGCTGGAAGTATGATCGCGCAAGCGTGCGTCATTGCAGCCGGGGCAAACAGCCTCGCTTCCTGCCCGCATTTTCTCCCTTCTGTGTGACCGCAGCCTTCCTCAAGTATTACATATAAGTAGAGAGGGGGTGGGGTTAGTTGCCAGAAAGGGCTAGTTAGAGTCAAGATACCTAAGTAACTGAACAAGGAGGAAGAGGAGGAGACTGGATTTATACCCCGCCCTTCACTCGAAGTCTCAGAGCGGCGGCTTACAATCTCCCTCCCTTCCTCTCCCCACAACTGACACCCTGTGAGGTCAGTGGGGGCTGAGAGAGCTCTGAGAGAACTGCTTGTGAAAGAATAGATCTGAGAGAACTTGTGACTGACCCAAGGTCACACCAGCAGCTGTGTGTGGAGGAGTGGGGAATCAAACCTGGTTCTCCCAGATTAGAATCTGCATTCCTAACCACTACGCCAAACTGCCAGGAGAGCTGTCAGGAGGTAGTCACTCTGGCCAGAAATGGGAGTTGTCAAAAGTTCTTGTTTTCATTAAGGGATGACAGGCTGGTCGAGAACAAAACCACAGCATGCGTGAGTGTGAAGCCTCACAAGTCCAGGAGGTAATGTGCTGCCACCAGTCCCTTTAACTAACCCGCCAGCCAGAAACCAAGGGACTCAGTCTCCAGCCCTCCCCATCTAAGATCAAGACATCAGCCCTGCAAGGAAGGACACTCGCATGTTGAGTTCCCAGAAACAATTACTGTGGTAGTTGTAGCCAATGGGGCTAAAGTCCTGGGTTCATACGGAAGCCCCCCCACCTGAAAGCACCACAAAATAAAATTAATAGGGTGTATTAAAAGCATGTGCAGAGATACACACTATAAGAGCAGTGAACAGCAAGGATAAAATAATAAAAGCTAAATAACTAACTTTTACAAGCATTGGTGCTCCAAGTCCAGATATTATCTGAACAGACAGAGCCAAAATAGAGTTTCAAAGTCCCCTCGTAAGAACATAAGAGAAGCCATGTTGGAGCAGGCCAGTGGCCCATCCAGTCCAACACTCTGTGACACAGTGGCCAAAACCCAAGTGTCATCAGGAGGTCCACCAGCAGGGCCATAAGAATTCAAGAGAAGCCATGCTGGATCAGGCCAGTGGCCCATTCAGTCGAACTCTCTGTGACACACAGTGGCCAAAACACAGGGGCCATCGGGAGGTCCACCAGCGGGGCCATAAGAACGTAAGAGAAGCCATGTTGGATCAGGTCAGTGGCCCATCCAGTCCAACTCTCTGTGTCACACAGTGGCCAAAACCCAGGTGCCATCAGGAGGTCTACCAGCGGGGCCATAAGAACATAAGAGAAGCCATGTTGGATCAGGCCAGTGGCCCATCCAGTCCAACTCTCTGTGTCACACAGTGGCCAAAACCCAGGTGCCATCAGGAGGTCCACCAGCGGGGCCATAAGAACATAAGAGAAGCCATGTTGGATCAGGCCAGTGGCCCATCCAGTCCAACTCTCTGTGTCACACAGTGGCCAAAACCCAGGTGCCATCAGGAGGTCCACCAGCGGGGCCATAAGAACATAAGAGAAGCCATGTTGGATCAGGCCAGTAGCCCATCCAGTCCAACTCTCTGTGTCACGCAGTGGCCAAAACCCAGGTGCCATCAGGAGGTCCACCAGCGGGGCCATAAGAACATAAGAGAAGCCATGTTGGATCAGGCCAGTGGCCCCTCCATTCCAACTCTCTGTTTCACACAGTGGCCAAAACCCAGGTGTCATCAGGAGGTCCACCAGCAGGGCCATAAGAACACAAGAGAAGCCATCCTGGATCAGGCCAATGGCCCATCCAGTCGAACTCTCTGTGTCACACAGTGGCCAAAACCCAGGGGCCATCGGGAGGTCCACCAGCAGTTCCGTTAAGAACACAAGAGAAGCCATGCTGGATCAGGTCAATGGCCCATCCAGTACAACACTCTGTGTCACACAGTGGCCAAAACCCAGGGGCCATCAGGAGGTCCACCAGCAGGGCCAGATTAACTCCATGTGCCCTACCACTGTTGCCTCCCAAGCACCGAGAATACAGAGCATCATTTGCCCCAGACAGAGTGTTCCATCTATACCTTGCAGCTAATAGCCACTGATGGACCTCTGCTCCATATGTTTATCAAGTCCCCTCTTGAAGCCATCTATGCTTGTAGCTGCCACCACTTCCTGCGGCAGTGAATTCCGTGTGCTAATTACTCTTTGGGGGAAGAAGCACTTTCTTTGATCTGTTCTAAGTCCACTGTTCATCAATTTCATTGAGTACACACAAGCAGTGTTCCCTCTAAGCTGAGTGAGTGTGAGCTAGCTCACAGTTTTTTAGCCTCCGGCTCACACATTTTTGCCTTAGCTCAGGAAGGAGGGCTCCAGAGCAAACTAATTTATGCAGCAGCCAAATCACTCACTCACAACTTTGATGCCAGGAGCTCACGAAGTAGAAGTTTTGCTCACAAGACTCCACAGTTTAGGGGGAACGTTGCCCGCAGGTTCTTGTATTGAACGCCCCCTCCCCCGTGCAGATACCTGTTTCTGGCTCCGCATGGCATCTTGGGTTCTCTTTTGTAAACAATACACACAATTGCATCTTTCCGTTGTTTTTCATCTTCCCACAGATACAGACTCTTCTGAGAATTTTATCCATCCTCTTCTGTTTCGGAGAACTAGTCCTACCTTTTAATAGTAAAGGATGCATTTCTCAGAGTTGGGCATTAGGTGGCAGTGTTACCTATCCAGTGAATCAACTGGCAGGCGGAGACAAGATGAACTTCCCTTGGTATTTTTCCATCCGACTGGCATTCACTCTCCCTAAACGGGTCACTTGAAAGATATCTAAGACACAACTTAGAGGATTGGTCCATTAATGGTTATTACCCACAATGGCGATATGGAACCTCCATGTTCCGGGGCAGTGTACCTCTGAATACTAGTTGGGAAGGCTTTGGCTGATGTGGGTGTTCTAGGGCAACAAAGAACATGAGAGAAGCCAGGTTGGATCAGGCCAATGGCCCACCCAGTCCAACACTCTGTGTCACACAGTGGCCAAGACCCAGTTGCCAACAGGAGGTCCAACTGCAGGGCCATCAGAACATAAGAGAAGCCATACTGGATCAGGCCAGATGCCCATCCGGTCTAACACTCTGTGTCACACAGCGGCCAAAACCCAGGTGCCATCAGGAGGTCCACCAGCAGGCGATAAGAACATAAGAGAAGCCATGTTGGATCAGGCCAATAGCCCATCCAGTCCAACACTCCATGTCACATAGTGGCCAAAACCCAAGTGCCATCAGGAGGTCCACCGGTGGGGCCAGAACTCCAGAAGCCCTCCCACTGTTGCCCCCAAACACCAAGAATACAGAGCACCACTGCCCCAGACATAAGAACATAAGAGAAGCCATGTTGGATCAGTCCAAGGGCCCATCTGGTCCAACACTATGTGTCACACAGCGGCCAAAACCCAGGGGCCATCAGGAAGTCCTCCAGCAGGGCCAGAACTTCAGAAGCCCTCCTAGTGTTGCGGGGGCCCCCCAAGCACCAAGAATATAGGTCATAACTGCCCTGACAGAGTATTCCCCCTATACCTTGTGGCTAATAGCCACTGATGGACCTCTGTTCCAGATGTTTATCCAATCCCCCCTTGACGCTGTCTATCCTTGTAGGCACCACCACTTCTTATGATACCCTTGCCGAGTGGCAGAGTTGCCAGGCAACTGGCAGGAGGGTTGACGGAAGGACCAACTGTAGTACTACCTCACTTCCGCTGAAAACCCAGAAGTGACTTAGGATAGTTCTAGGAATTGCCAGAAACTCTATGGTGAAACCATAGAGTCTCCAGTGACTCCTAGAAATACCCTGTATCACTTTATCTCCTGCCACCGTTCTGAGAAGGCTTGGCTTCCCTTCTGAGAGGGCACAGAAGAACGCAGCTGGATCATAACTCTATATAAGGCCCATGTACTTTCCCATCGAAGCCAACCCAATATTTGTTATGAAAACATTAGATTGTGCCTGCCCCACCCCAAGGGATACCTCTGGGAAGCCCACAAGGAGGGATATGGCATCCATTCCACAGGGCTGTGCTACTTAGAGGTATAGTGCTTCCGAACATGGAGGCTCCATTGAGCCGTCACAGCTAATGGCAATTGTTATACCCAGGCTCATTAGCATATTAGGCCACACCCCGTGTTATCAGAAGTGTGGTCATCCAGCCACACCCACCTTTTGCTTCTTATTCTGTTTACCTTGTTTGTTGTCCAAACCCAGGGCTTTTTTTTGTAGCAGGAACTCCTTTGCATGTTAGGCCACACACCCCTCATGTAGCCAATCCTAATGAGTTTCTGCTGTTGGGTGTGGCCTGTTATGCTAATGAGTTCCTGCTGGGCATGGCCAGCTCAGGAACCAACCGGAACTCCGTTCCTGTGCGCTCCTGCCCAAAAATAGCCCTGGTTAGACCTCTCCCCCAGAAGAAGAGAAGAGGAGATTGGATTTATAACCCACCCTTCACTACCCAAAGGAGTCTCAGAGTGACTTACAATCTCCTTTCCCTTCCCCTCCCCACATCAGACAGCCTGTGAGGTAGGTGGGGCTGAGGGAGCTCTTTTGAGGACTCCCTTTGAGAGATCAGCTCTGAGAGAACTTGTAACTGACCCAAGGTCACTCCAGCTGCTGCATGTGAAGGAGTGGGGAATCAAACCCAGCTCTCCCAGATTAGAGCCCACGTCCCTAACCAATACACCAAACTGGCTCTAATTTGCCTAGGCAGTGAATCGTAAGCCCAATTTGGAGCCTTTATTAGAAATAAAGAGGCCAGGGCACCTTCAGCTCCTGTATGAGTCAAAGAGCGTGACGTCTAATTTCCAGGCATAATTGTGGAGCTGAGTTGCGTCTCGCCAGTCTCGAAGGCATTTATTGAGGCGCTTGAACATTTCGCCTCAGTAAAAGCACATTGCCTCATCAGACCAAGGTACATCAAGCTTCGTGTCCAGTTTCCAGTCACGGTCATCCAGATGTCTCTGAGAAGCTAACAAACAGAGCAGGAAGGCGACTCTCTCTTCCCGTGGGGTTCCCCCCCAGTAGCTAATATTCTGTGTTAGACCGAACCTGCAGGTTCTGTTGACGGGATTGTCAGCTCTGGCTAACGAAATAGCTAGATGTTTTGTGGGCGGAGCCTGAAGAGGGTGGGGTTTGTGATGGGGAGGGACTTCAGCAGGGTATAATTCCCTAGGGTCCCCCTTCCAAAGCAGCCATTTTCTCCAGGGGAACTGATAAACATAAGAACGTAAGAACATAAGAGAAGCCAATGTTGAATCAGGCCAATGGCCCATCTAGTCCAACACTCTGTCACACAGCGGCCAAAATATACCAGGTGCCATCAGGAGGTCCAGCAGTGGGGCCAGGACACTAGAAGCCCTCCCACTGCTGCCCCCTCCAGCACCAAGAATAGAGTGCATCACCTGCCCCAGACTGAGAGTTCCCATCTATACCCTGTGGCTAATAGCCACTGACGGACCTCTTCTCCAGATGATTATCTGATTCCCTCTTGAAACTGTCCATGCTTGTAGCTGCCACCACCTCCTGTGGCAGTGAATTCCATATGTTAATCACTCTTTGGGTGAAGAAGTATTTCCTTTTATCTGTTCTAACCTGACTGCTCAGCAATCTCATGGAGTGCCCACGAGTTCTTGTATTGTGAGAAAGGGAGAAAAGGACTTCTTTCTCAACTTGCTCAATCCCATTCATAATCTTATAAACCTCGATCATGTCACCCCTCAGCCGTCGTTTCTCCAAGCTGAAGAGCCCCAAGCGTTTTAACCTTTCTTCATAGGGAAGGTGTTCCAACCCTTTTATCATTCTAGTCTCACTTGGAGGCCCGTCGTAATTCGGGAAGATCTCCAGCCACTACCTGCAGGCTAATAGAATAAACACTGCATAATAGTTCAGTGTCAGCTCAAATGATTGAAAACAGTACATCCCAGCTGTAAAGACGACATACTGCAATGATAAATACCTCAATACAACTTGTTTCACAAGTGTGGTATAGTCCCCAATTGGTACACAAAGTTATGAAGAGGGAGGAGGAGGAGGAGGAGGAGGAGGAGGAGGAGGAGGAGGAGGAGGAGGAGGAGATTAGATATATACCCTGGCCTTCACTACCCAAAGGAGTCTCAGACCAGTTTACAATCTCCTTTCCCTTCCCCTCCCCACAACAGACTCCCTGTGAGGTAGGTGGGGCTGAGAGAGCTCTTTCGAGGACTGCCCTTGAGAGAACAGCTCTGAAAGAACTTATGACTGACCCAAAGATCACACCAGCAGCTGTGTGTGGAGGAGTGGGGTTCTCCCAGATTAGAGCCCGCGCTCTTAACCACAACACCAAACTGGCTCTTTTGTTACAAAATCCTTTGCAACAAAAGTTCAAGAAGATTCCATTGGTCAACGTCCGATTCCGGAGTGGCAGGAATTCCCACAGTCTCCCTCAAGACCCCACAAATCATCGACGGAACTGCATTACAACAAGGGAAGGAAAAGTCAAACATCCATCCAGCATAAAGGAGACAGAAATCACATGAAGGGTCTTTTTATCATATGTGGTGGACTTGTGATAAAGCAGTAAAGTATTGGACTGAGATCCACAATGAGATACAAAAAATTTTGAAATGTACTTTTAAGAAAGATCCACAGATGTTATTGTTAGGTCTTAAAATGGAAGAAATAAATGTAGCCAAGAGAACACTACTATGGTACTTGATCACAGCAGCTAGACTGACTTTTGCTCAATGTTGGAAACAAGATAAAGTACCTGAAACATGGGAATGGATTAAAAAGACGTTGTTTATGGCAGAAATGGACAAATTAACAAGAAAATTAAACAACGAAGAAGACGAAACCTTTTTTGGAGACTGGAAAGACTTTCAAGAATACTTGTTGAAGAATTGGGACGTAAAACGTGGTTTGATTTGTTTTGACAGTTATTGAGGAGAAGCGGAAAGAGACTCAGATCTTTGAATTGTTACCATTAGTAAAAGAAATATGTTTAGTAGTAAATGTAATTGTACAAGAGAAATATCAAGGGGGTTGGAGCAGTGCGGGAAGCCTTGTTTGGGGGGAGAGGGAGAAAGAAAAATGGATATGTATTGGTTTGTTTAAATTGTATGAACATGTGATATATCCAATAATAAATTGTATTTTAAAAAAAAAAGGAGACAGAAATCATTCCGTGTACAATTAAACTTACCCAAAGCCTTACACGATTCAGTGTTAACAGAACACAGTCACTTATTTACAGCTGTGACCTCTGTCTAGTTAATTACAGACCGCTGTCTAGTCTTTACAGTTGTTATGTATCGTTTTCAAAGAATCTGAACTTACATTGAACTGTTATACGATGTTTATTCTGTTGGACTTCTTCGTTCACCGAGCGGTCCCTTAGATTTATTGTTCACCACCTGGAGGCTGGCCACCAGATCTGATGAGCTATTCTGACAAACCATTGTCAAAGGGGTCGATTAATGGAGGATGAGTCAATTTAGCTGTTTTTAAAAAATTTCTAAGCTATTGTCTCCCCTTGAGGCTGGGCATGCCACACGTTCATTACGTTTTGTGAAAAGAGTCCGTCTGTCACGTCTGCTTTGGTGTAGTGGTGAAGTGCGCGGACTCTAATCTGGGAGGACCGGGTTTGATTCCCCACTCCTCCACTTGCACCTGCTGGTGTAACCTTGGGTCAGTCACAAGCTCTGGCACAGCTGTTCTCTCAAGGACAGTTTCTGTCAGAAGTTCTCTCAGCCCCACCTCCCTCACCGGGTGTCTGTTGTGGGGAGAGGAAGGGAAAGGAGTTTGTAAGCTGCTCTGAGACTCCTTTGGGTAGTGAAGGGCAGGGTATAAATCCAATCTCTTCTTCTACATCACAGGGTGTCTGTTGTGGGGAGGGGAAGGGAAAGGAGTTTGTCAGCCGCTCTGAGACTCCTTTGGGTAGTGAAGGGCAGGGTATAAATCCAATCTCTTCTTCTACCTCACAGGGTGTCTGTTGTGGGAAGGGGAAGGGAAAGGAGTTTGTCAGCCGCTCTGAGACACCTTTGGGCAGTGAAGGGCGGGGTATAAATCCAATCTCTTCTTCTTCTTTCTGGCCAACAGCAGCGAGCCTAAAAACGATCACTATTACAACCTGGTGAAATAATAAATTCTACTTTTATAGCCATTTGGAATCCTATTTTAGAACCTTTAAGTATACAAGGAGAAATTCCAGAAATTGCAAAGATAATGTGTCTATTGTTTGTAATCGCGCAAAACGATCTTTGTTAAGCCTCTTGACCGTTGGGTTAATTATTCTACCTGAGAACGATCGTGATTCCGATTGTTATTGTATTCGATTCATTTAATAAAATATTTCTAAAAGCATTAAAACCGGCGATCCAACAAGCCCACTCATAAAAACAGCATTAATGGAATATTCAGTGGCCTAAAAGAGTCTCCGCCACACAGGGCTCAAGCTAGAAGCAAACCAAAAAAGGCAGGGGGGGCGGAGCTAAAAAAGATGGAACCTTCCGGTGAGAAGTCTGGATAAAGAGAAATGTTGGCGCCTCGCTCCTCTAAAAACAGTAAAGTAGGCACCGCCTCTGGTGGAGTGGTTAAGTGCGCGGAGAACCGGGTTTGATTCCCCACTCCTCCACTTGCACCTGCTGGTGTGACCTTGGGTCAGTCACAAGCTCTGGCACAGCTGTTCTCTCAAGGACAGTTTCTGTCAGAAGTTCTCTCAGCCCCACCTCCCTCACAGAGTGTCTGTTGTGTGGAGGGGAAGGGAAAGGAGTTTGTAAGCCGCTCTGAGACTCCAAGTGAAGGGCGGGGTATAAATCCAATCTCTTCTCTTCTTCTTCTTTTTCTTCTTCTGTTGTGGGCAGACCAGGTCTAGAGGGTGATCTTCTACTGCCAACATCGCCACCTCTGGGTTGCAGGGATGTAGCCAGAAAATTCTGGGTGGTGGGGCATTGGAAAACTGGGGGGGGGGAGAGAGAGAGATCTTGTTGGCAGGCAGGTGAAGAAGAGAAGGGTCTTTCTTTACCTACCAGCTCAACTTCCACAGCGGGAGTTATGGGGCGTGGGCCATGAGTGAGGGGGCGCCGTCCCTAAATGCCCCGCTGTGGCTATAGGCCTGCTGGGTTCGGAAATACCTGGAGATTTGGGAGGGGGGAGCCGGGTTGGCGGGTTTGGGGTGAGGAGAGACCTCAGAAGGATATAATGACATACAGCCCCCCCTTCCAAAGCAGCCATTTTCTCTAGGGGAACGGATCTTGGTCATCTGGAGATCGATGGTGGGGAAAGTCCAGGCGCCACCTGAAGCTGGCAACCATAAGAGACCAATGCCTGCTACTTCTTTCTAACGTCAAAAGGCCCAAACAGTCAGCCTTCCCACCCCTCACTCATTTTAGAAGCCAGCTTGCTAGGATTGCCAGATGCCACCCCCTCCAGCCACCGGCAGGGGATGGGGGGTACGGTTGCCAGACCCAGGTTGGGAAACTCCAGGAGATCTGGGGATGGAGCCCGGGGAGGACAGAGACCTCAGTGGGGTACAGTGCCAGCCTCCAAGTATCCTTTTTCTCCAGGGGAACTGATCTCTGCAGTCTGGAGATGAACTGTCATTCTGGGTTCCACCTGGAGAAGAAGAAGAAGAAGAAGAAGAAGAAGAAGAAGAAGAAGAAGAAGAGGAGGAGGAGGAGGAGGAGGAGGAGGAGGAGGAGGAGATTGGATTTATACCCCACCCTTCACTACCCAAGGGAGTCTCAGAGCGGCTTACAAACTCCCTTCCCTAGCCCAGTGTTTTTCAACCACTGTGCCGTGGCACACTAGTGTGCCGTGAGATATTGTCTGGTGTGCCGTGGGAAAAATTCCAATTTCATCCGTAACATATGAACAATTATAAAATAAAGTATTATTATTTCAAAATAAAGTAATTATAAAATAATTTCTTTGTGTTTATTTGATTCCTATTCAAGAGAATTACTTTATATATAGTCAATATAGGCACAGAGTTAATTTTTTTTAACATTTTCTAATGGTGGTGTGCCTCGTGATTTTTTTCATGAAAAAAGTGTGCCTTTGCACAAAAAGGTTGAAAAACACTGCCCTAGCCTACAACAGACACCCTCTATGAGGGAGGTGGGGCTGAGAGAGCTCTGACAGAAACTGCTCTTTTTCAAGAACAGCTCTTGTCAGAACGATGGCTTGCCCAAGGTCATCCAGCAGCTGCAAGTGGAGGAGTGGGGAATCAGAAGAAGAAGAGGAGGAGGAAGAAGAGGAGGAGGAGATTGGATTTACACCCCACCCTTCACTACCCAAGGGAGCCTCAGAGCGGCTTACAAATTCCTTTCCCTTCCCCTCCCCACAACAGACACCCTGTGAGGTCGGTGGGGCTGAGAGAGCTCTGACAGAAACTGCTCTTTTTCACGAACTGCTCTGACAGAACGATGGCTTGCCCAAGATCATCCAGCAGCTGTAAGTGGAGGAGTGGGGAATCAAACCCGGTCCTCCCAGATTAGAGTCCGCGCACTTAACCACCACACCAAACTGGCTGGCATCCAATGCTTCCTGTAAGCTGTGGAGTCTTCTGAGCAAAAATTCTCCTTCGTGACCTCCTGGCATTAAAGCTGTGAGCGAGCGATTTGGGCTGCTGCATCAGTCAGTCTGCTCTGGGGCCGTCCTTCCCGAGCGAAGCCAAAAAAACGTGTGAGCCAGGGGCTAAAAAAACTGGGAGCTCGCTCACACCGACTCAGCTTAGGGGCAAGGCTGCTGGCAGCCCCCACCGCTTGCAGAGCTTTGACCCCCCCACACCCCGCTTCTGGCCGGTGCCAACTTGGCAAGCTGGGGACTTGGCACCGAGGGGCACGGTGACTCAGGGCCTATTCGGATGGCCGAGTCACAAGGTGCTTTGGACACAAAAAACGCTCTCCCGTCAGAATCACAGCGTGGCAGCTAAGCCCCCGGGCTTTAAGCAGGCCGTGGACGCTATTGTGGCCAGGCCCCGACGCTTAGTTCAGCAGAGCCCGGGGACAATGGGCCACCAAGGGATAGAAAGAGCGGTGTGCCTGCTAGTGACCCTCGCCAAGGCAACAGCTGCTGGGCACCCCGGAGGGATGGGGCATCTGCCCGCTCTTAGGGTTGCCAGTCTCCAGATGGTGGCTGGAGGAGGAGAAGAAGAGGAGGAGGAGGAGGAGATTGGATTTATACCCCGCCCTTCACTCGGAGTCTCAGATCAGTTTACAATCTCCTTTCCTTTTCCCCTCCCCACAACAGACAACCTGTGAGGTCGGTGGGGCTGAGAGAGCTCTCTCTCGAGAGCTGCCCTGGAGAGAACAGCTCCGAGAGAACTTGTGACTGGCCCAAGGCCACACCAGCAGCTGCAGGTGGAGGAGTGGGGAATCGAACCCGGTTCTCCCAGATCAGAGTCCACGCTCCTAACCACTACACCAGACTGGCTCTCTCCGATCTCTCCGAATGATACCCAGGTTGCAGAGATCGGTTCCCTGGGAGAAAACGGCTGCTTTGGAGGGGGGACTCTATGCCGTTACCCCATTGAGGTCTCTCCCCTCCCCAAACCCCATCCTTCCCCGGGATCCACCTCCCAAATCTCCAGGAATGTCCTGACCAAGAGCTGGCAACCCCGCCCGGTAGGCCTGTGAGCCTACACTTGAATCAGAGTCATGTAAGGTTGACACGAGGGCCATAGCCAGCAGTGGGGCAGTGGGGGCGGTGCCCCCTATTGTATTTGCCGTGCCCACCCCCATCCACTACCGGCCAGATCGCAGTCAGGTAGGGGCGGTGCTTCAGAGATAGGCAGGGAGGAGGAGTTGCTACCTGAGCGGGTGTCGCAGTCCGGCCGGGGGCCAAGGAGGACATGGCCCTTCCATCGCTACTCACCTGGTGAGCCAGCCCCACATGAAGGCCACGCGCACTTGGCAGCCCTGGTTCTTCTGAGCATGTGCAGAGTGTGCAGTCTCACACACACACACACCCGAGCGGTGCTCGCCCCCTTCCCCCCGGGTACGCAGCTGGCCTGGCCTCCCTGCCAACCCCAAGGTGGATCCAGGTGGGAGATAAGAACATAAGAACACAAGAGGAGCCAATGTTGGGTCAGGCCAGTGGTCCATCCAGTCCGACACTCTGTGTCACACAGTGGCCAAAAACACCAGGTGCCATCAGGAGGTCCAGCAGTGGGTCCAGGACACTAAGAGCCCTCCCACTGTTGCCCCCCTCCAAGCACCAAGAATACAGAGCATCCCTTGCCCCGGACTGAGAGTTCCTATCTATCCCTTGTGGCTAAGAGCCACCGATGGACCTCTGCTCCATATTCTTATCTAATTCCCTCTTGAAGCCCTCCGTGCTTGTAGCCACCGTACCACCACCTGCGGCAGTGGACCTCATCTCATAAGAACGTAAGAGAAGCCAATGTTGGATCAAGCCAATGGCCCATCCAGTCCAACACTCTGTGTCACACAGGGGCCAAAATATACCAGGTGCCATCAGGAGGTCCACCAGTGGGGCCAGAACACTGGAAGCCCTCCCACTGTTGCCCCCTCCAAGCACCAAGAATACAGAGCATCCCTTGCCCCAGACATAAGAACATAAGAGAAGCCAATGTGGGATCAGGCCAAGGGCCAATCCAGTCCAACACTCTGTCACACAGCGGCCAAAATATACCAGGGGCCATCAGGAGGTCCAGCAGTGGGGCCAGGACACCAGAAGCCCTCCCTCTGTTGCCCACACACACACACCCCTGGCACCTGGAGCTCTCCCACTCTTACCATTGATCTCCAGACAACAAGAGTTCAGTTTCCTCTGGACAAAATGGCCGCTTTTTTTGGGGGGTGGACTCCTCGGCACTGCAGTCTGCTGAGGTCCTTACCTTCCCGCACCCCGCCCTCCCCAGGCTCCACCCACAAACCTCCAGGTATTTCCCACCCCAGAGCTGGCAACCCAATTGGGAGATTCCCTGGAATTACAAGGGATCTTCAGGCCACAGGAAGCAGTTCCCCAGAGAGAAAATGGCTGCTTTGGAGGGTGGACTCCAGTGTTCCCTCTAAGCTGTGCGCGTGAACGGCCGCTCATTAAGCCCGGAAGCCCTGCTCGGCGGCAATCCGGAGCCACGCCGGGTCCTGCAGGGCCCACGGCCCTTTCTAAGATGACAGCGGTTGTATTCCGCTCAGGATGTGAACTTAGTAGGGAGGGGAAATTAGAGGGTATATTGAAGCAGGTAAACCTGACAGGTCCATCCCAGGAAGATCCTGTGTTGCAGGAGGAGAAGAAGAAGAAGAAGAAGGAGGAGGAGGAGGAGGAGGAGGAGGAGAAGAAGAAGAAGAAGAAGAAGAAGAAGAAGAAGAAGAAGAAGAAGAAGAAGAAGAAGAAGAAGAAGAAGAAGAAGAAGAAGAAGAAGAAGAAGAAGAAGAAGAAGAGGAAGAGGAGGAGGAGGAGGAGGTTGGATTTATATCCCGCCCTTCATTGCCCAAAGGCGTCTCAGGGCAGCTTGCCAACTGCTTTCCCTTCCCCTCCCCACAACAGACACCCTGTGAGGCAGGCGGGGCTGAGAGAACTTCTGACAGAAACTGTCCTTGAGAGAACAGCTGTGCCAGAGCTTGTGACTGACCCAAGGTCACATCAGCAGGTGCAAGTGGAGGAGCGGGGAATCAAACCCGGTTCTCCCAGATTAGAGTCCGCGCACTTAACCACTACACCAAACTGGCTCTCAGTGGCAATCACTGGCAGATTAACCATTAAGCAGACTAAGCATGTGCCAAAGGGCGCACCACAAAGTTGGGAAAAGGGTGAAAAGGAAAAAAAAACACAAATAAAGATTTGGTAAAAAAAAAATTGATCAAACTAGTACAAATTGATCACGGTGCACCCTATAGGGGTTATCTTCTATTTTTTGTTGGCGAGGGGCAGCGTCCCAGGCTATGCTTAAAAGTAAAATGCATGTGCTGAAAAGTAAAACAATGGAGCCAAATTCAAATGGATGGGGTCAGTGTGGAAAGGAGGGGGGGCACCAAGATTGGTCAGTGCTTAGGGCTCCGCCCCCGGGAGCAATGCACACCTTTCAAGCTAACACTTGTTACCATCGATCTTTGGAACTCACCGCTGCAGTTGCGCTACGTTCTCGCGCTGTGTAACCGGCAGCCCATGAATCAGCTTGACCGAGCGACGAGCAGAGAGCGAAAGGTGAAAAGAGGATTTAACTGGTCCTTTGCCTTTTGTTCGTTTTGTTTTCTACATCCCAACCGGTTTGGTGTTTGTGGGTTGCAGACGCTAGAGGGCGCTCGAGATTTATGAACTGCAAGCAGGTTTCTGTCGGAGAACAGCACCGGGCCGTATAGAGAACAGGGGGAAAAATACACTCAGAGGTGAGCCCTACACTACCGGCTTCTGGTTGGAAGCGGAACAGCATTAGAATCACAGCATCATAGGGCGGTTCTGCATCTAAAGTTCGCTGCACATTTTCTCAACTGGGAGGAAAAAGTGCAGCTGAAGACCACATTCAAATACCTCACGGCAGCCTGGTACTGACGGCAAAGTCACCCCTGAACTGCCCAAAAATCGGTGCAGAAGGTACCATAAAATCCAATGGTCAAAGAAAGTGAAAGCAGCATGCAGTCTGGTTGTTGTTCAGTCGCACAGTCGAGTCCGACTCTTCGCGACCCCATGGACCAGATCATGCCAGGCCCTCCTGTCTTCCTCTGTCCGCTGAAGTTTGCTCGATTTCATGTTTGTTGCATCGATGACGCTGTCTAACCATCTCATCCTTTGCCGTCCCCTTCTTCTTTGACCTTCAGTCTTTCCCAGCATCAGGGTCTTCTCCAGTGAGGGCTCCCTTCTCATTGGGTGGCCAAAGTATTTGAGCTTCAGCTTCAGGATCTGGCCTTCCAGGGAACAATCAGGGTTGATTTCTTTAGGATTGACTGATTTGATCTCCTTGCAGTCCAAGGGACTCTCAAGAGTCTTCTCCAGCACCATAATTCAAAAGCATCTATTCTTCAGTGCTCGGCCTTCCTTACGGTCCAACTCCCGCAGCCATACATTACTACTGGGAATACCATTGCTTTGACCATGCGGACTTTTGTTGGCAGGGTGATGTCTCTGCTTTTTATCATGCTCTTTAGGTTTGCCATCGCTTTCCTCCCAAGGAGCAGGCGTCTTTTAATTTCATGGCTGCAGTCACCATCTGCCGTGATCTGGGATCCCAGGAACGTGAAGTCTGTCACTACTTCTACGACTTCCCCTTCTATTTGCCAAGGAGTGATGGGGCCGGATGCCATGATCTTAGTTTTTTTGATGTTGAGCTTCAAGCCCACTTTTGCACTCTCCTCTTTCACCCTGAGCAAGAGGCTCTTTAGGTCCTCTTCACTTTCTGCCATCAGAGTGGTATCGTCTACATATCTGAGGTTATTGATCTTTTCCCCAGCAATCTTAATTTAAGATTACAGTCTGGAGGGTACTGTAAAATCCAATGGTCAAAGATAGTGGAAGTGGTATGCAGTGCAGAGGGGAATTTCTGTTCCAGCGTGGGTTTCCAAAAACAACAGAGAGGAAAGCCAATGCAGAATCAGCCATGGAGTTGGAAGGGACCTCCAGGGTCATCTAGTCCAACTCCCTGCTCAATGCAGGGAATTCACAAATACCTGACCAGTGGGGCTGAGAGAGCTCTTGACAGAAACGGCTCTTTTGCAAGAACAGCTCTTATCAGAACTAGGGCTTGCCCAAGGTCAGCCAGCCAGGTGCAAGTGGAGGTGTGGGGAATCAAACCCGGTTCTCCCAGATTACAGTCCGCGCCCTTAACCACTAACCAAACTGGCTCTCTGGCTTGATCACACAGGGGAAAGTCTGTCCGTGGCCCATAGCAACCCGTATGGTAGTGGACTTTCCCTAGTGGCTTAACTCCTCTCTTGCAGCAGAGCAAAATGGGTTGCTGACAGGTGCAGGGCGCTGGCCAGATGTTCATGTCTGATCGTGCCCATGAAATCTGCCTGGCATTTGCACCTACGGGGCAGCTAATTGTGCATATGATCACAGCCTAAGATTGGATTAATCCCAACATTGAGAAACCTGTAGGGAAACATTTCCACCTCCCAGGACGCTCAATGGGGACTTCAAAGTAGCTGTTTTATTGCAAAGGAATTTCAGAAACGTACTAGAAAGGGAGTCTGCAGAATTACAAATCATTACAACACTGAGGACATTGAAACCCCCAGGGCTTAACAGAGATATCGCGTTCTTATCTCACTACACATGCTGAGTCACTCATTTTTCCCATCTGTTTGTTAACTCTCTTATTATCTGCATGCTGATTTGCTGGTATTCACGGGTTTTTCCAACTGTTTTAGTCCAGTCTTAGCTATACTTATCACTGAGTTAGGGAGATAGATCAAGATGGGTAAACGTGTTGGTCTGTCTGTAGCAGTCGAAAAGAGCAAGAGTCCAGTAGTACCTTAGAGACTAAAAATGAGCTTTTGTGAGTCACGGCAGGGGATGAGCTCCTCTCTACCACTATATAATGGTTGGCAAAGTCTCTTTCAATGTATCTGATGAAGTGTGCAGGCGCACGGAAGCTGATGCCCAGAATTAGACATTGTTGGTCGACTCAGACTTTGTTCCATAATGAACATGTTAGCTTAAGAATAAGGTAGACTCTTGTGATGCCTGGCAGTCTCTTATTTAGCATCATTGTTTATTTGGTCTGTTTATTTACAGACTTCATTTGTACCCCGCTTTTCCCGCCGACAGAGCTGCGGTGGCTCAAGTGGTTAAGACGCTGAACTGTAGGCCAGAAGGTCGGTAGTTCAGCAGTTCAAGACCCGAGTGCCGCACGACAGAGTGAGCTCCCGTCTCTGGCCCCAGCTCCTGCCAATGTAGCAGTTCGAAAGCAAGACATTGCAAGTAGATAAATAGGTACCGCTTTGGTGGGAAGGTAACAGCATTCCGTGTGCCTCAGCATTTAGTCATGCCGGCCACGTGGCCACAGAAACATCTTCGGACAGCGCCAGCTCTTTGGCTTGGAAACCACAACCCTCGAGTCAGATTCGACTGGCTTTCAAGCAAGGGAACCTTTCGTTTCCCCCAGAGGAGACCCAAGGCAGCTGGAATAATTCTCCTCTCCTCCATTTTATCTTCACAACAACCCTATGAGGTAGCTTATCTTTTCAAGTAACTAGATTGCAATTCATCAGATGTGTGTGGGTTGTCTTCACCAGGCAGATATCTCTGTCTATCTAGTGGTGGTAGTGTTCTCTCTAAGCTGAGTTAGTGTAAGCTAGTTCACATTTTTTTAGCCTTAGCTCACAGTTTTTTGTCTTAGCTCAGGAAGGACAGCTCCAGGGCAAACTGATTTATGCAGCAGCCAAACTGCTCGCTCACAACTGTAATGCCTGTAGCTCATAGGGCAGAATTTTTACTCACAAGACTCTACAGCTTAGAGGGAGTATTGGTGGTGGTGGTGAGGAGAATGTAAAAGGTTTCGAAAAGGTTTCGAAGGACAGTGTGAGAGGTCATTCAGATTCAAACGTTATCGAGAAAAGTCGCAGAGTGTGTCGGTTTAAAGCATCGCAGACTGATTGGACGCTTTGCACAGCTGTCCAATCAGGGAACGAGATATGTGCAGGAGGGAAACGTTACGATTGGTCTTTAGGTCTGCAATATGTAATATGATTGGCCCTTACTGTACATATGGGCGTGGCTTTGCAAGCCCGGACCGTTTAAAAAGGAGCCTGTTGCTCCCCAGTTCTGCTGTCGTCCTATCTTGTCCTAACCTCTGTAAATAAAGGAGGAGGAGGAGTGTTATGTACTGAATGTGAATCGCTCCTATCTATTCACATGTTAAGCTTGAGTCTGAAGGTGGCTCTTCAGATGTCTGCATTGCTATTGGTCGGTTTCTGCGAAACCTGTGTCATTACCCAATCACTGAGTGATATTGTTGCAAAGAGGGAACGGTCCTGATTGGCCTTTATCCCTGCATTCTGATTGGTCTTTAACTTGTAATGGGTGTGGCTTGGACAGCCCGGGAGAGTTTAAAAGAAGGAGCTGTGCTCCCCTTGTTGTCTGTGTGTTCCTGACTTACAGTTGCCGTTTAATAAAGCTGAAATCACTTGAAGCTGAATCCTTTCTTGAGTCTCATACTTAACAAGGAGGAGGAGACTGGATTTATACCCCGCCCTTCACTACCCAAAGGTGTCTCCGAGCGGCTTACAAACTCCTTTCCCTTCCCCTCCCCACAGCAGACACCCCCTGTGAGGTAGGTGGGGCTGAGAGAGCTCTTGACAGAAACTGCTCTTTTTCAAGAACAGCTCTTGTCAGAACTATGGCTTGCTCAAGGTCATCCAGCCAGGTGCAAGTGGAGGAGTGGGGGAATCAAACCCGGCTCTCCCAGATTAGAGTCCGTGCACTTAACTACTTAAGGAGCTGCGGTGGCTCAAGTGGTTAAGACGCTGAACTGCAGGCTGTGGAAGGTCAGTAGTTCAGCAGTTCGAGACCTGAGAGTGCCGCATGACGGGATGAGCTCCCGTCTCTAGTTCCAGCTCCTGCCAACCTAGCCGTTTGAAAGCAAGAAATTGCAAGTAGATAAATAGGTACCACTTCGGTGGGAAGGTAACAGCGTTCTGTGCGCCTTGGTGTTTAGTCATGCCGGCCACATGACCACGGAAACGTCTTCGGACAGCACTGGCTCTTCGGCTTTGAAACGGAGATGAGCACCGCAACCCTAGAGTCCGATTCGACTGGCTTTCGAGCAAGGGAACCTTTACCTTTACTTAACCACTACACCAAACTGGCTCTCAGTGTTTGACTTCACTGTTTAAAGAGCTGCTGCCTGAGTCTCCTATCTAATAGTGTCGGTTTAAAGCAAGTAAACGAAAAAAAGCCAAAACGGGTCGCCCTGTTAGTCTGTCCGTAGCAGGAGAAAAGAGCAACTGTCCAGCAGCACCTTAGAGACTGCCAAAATTGGTGGCGGGGTAGGAGGTTTCGTGAGTCACTGCTTCTGTACCTGAAGGAGGGAGCGGTGACTCACGAGAACTCCTACCCTGCCACAAATATTCTTAGCCTTCTAGGTGCTTTTGGACTGTTCTGGCTCTTTTCTCCTGAAACAAAAGCCAGGCGATGCATATTCTTAAGGCCAACGATGGTAAACACCAAACTGTACAAGCTTTTGAGTACTCCAGAATTCTTCATCGGGTTGGATTTTTAAAAAAAGAAAGAAAGAAAAGAGGGTAGAATACGTCTCAGGCCCTGATCTCGGAGCCTGTTCCCTACATTCTACATAAAATGCCACGTAGATTTCAACAGACCTAGGGCAGTGATGCTCTGTCTTCTCGGTGCTTGGGGGGGGCAACAGTGGGAGGGCTTCTGGAGTCCTGGCCCCACTGGTGGACCTCCTGATGGCACCTGGGTTTTGGCCACTGTGTGACACAGAGTGTTGGACTGGATGGGCCATTGGCCTGATTCAACATGGCTTCTCTTATGTTCTTATAGATGGAACATTCTGTCTGGGGCAAATGATGCTCTGTATTCTTGGTGCTTGAGGGGGGTCAACAGTGGGAGGGCTTCTAGTGTCCTGGCCCCACTGCTGGATCTCCTGGTGGCACCTGGTATTTTTGGCCACTGTGTGACAGAGTGTTGGACTGGATGGGCCATTGGCCTTATTCAACATTGGCTTCTCTTATGTTCTTATAAATGGAACATTCTGTCTGGGGCAAGTGATGCTCTGTATTCTTGGTGCTTGGGGAGGAAGAGTGGGAAGGCTTCTGGAGTTCTGGCCCCAATGGTGGACGTCCTGATGGCACCTGGGTTTTGGCCACTGTGTGACACAGAGTGTTGGACTGGATGGGCCCTTGGCCTGATCCAACATGGCTTCTCTTATGTTCTTATAGATGGAACATTCTGTCTGGGGCAAGTGATGCTCTGTATTCTTGGTGCCTGGGGAACAAGAGTGGGAGGGTTTCTGGAGTTCTGGCCCCAATGGTGGACCTCCTGATGGCACCTGGGTTTTGGCCTCTGTGTGACACAGAGTGTTGGACTGGATGAGCCATTAGCCTGATCCAACATGGCTTCTCTGATGTTCTTATGTCTGGGGCAGTGATGCTCTGTGTTCTTGGTGCTGGGGGGGGGGGCAACAGTGGGAGGGCTTCTGGAGTTCTGGCCCTGCTGGTGGACCTGCTGAGAGCACCTGGGTTCTGGCCACCGTGTGACATAGAGTGTTGGGCTTGATGGGCCATTGGCCTGATCCAACATGGCTTCTCTTATGTTCTTAGTACCAGCACCACCCAGTACTTCCCATTCTGCAGAGAATACTTACATGAAGCCACTGTGTGACACAGAGTGTTGGACTAGATGGGCCATTGGCCTGATTCGACATTGGCTTCTCTTGTGTTCTTATGAAGCTGCCTTGGTCCATCCAGGTGAGTATCATCTCCTCAAACTGCCAGGAGCTCTTCAGGATCTCAGGTAGAGGTCTTTCGCATCACCTACTGCCTGGTAACCTTTTTAACTGGAGGCGCCGGGGACTGAACCTGGGACCTTCAGCATGCAAAACAGATGCTCTACCACTGAGCCATGGACCCTCCCCTGAATGGAACTGACACAGGTGGCTGTCATATACTCACTCAGACTCTTGGTTCATCAGGGTCAGTATTGTCTACTGGTGATGTCTCTCCAGGGTCTTGGACAGAGGTGTTTCACTTCACCTACCACCTGGTCCTTTTAACTGGAGATGCTGGTGGTTGAATCTGGGACCTTCTGCGTGCCGAGCAGAGGTTTTTCCCACTGAGTCACACCCCCTTCCTAATAACAAGGCAATCATTCCCCCACTCTTGAAAGAATGTTTCAGGAAGGATTGGGTTAGTGACATTACTGGCTCCAGCCAATCAACACTTTGTCCCCAGCTTCCAGTGGCTTACATCATTCCGCTCTCCTCCATTTTACCACCACAACGGCCCTCTCAGGTAGGTTAGGCTGAGGGTGTGTGACTGGCCCAAAGTCACTCCACTGCACTGCAGAGTGGAGAATTCGAATCTGGGTCTCCCACACCCTAGTCCAGAGCTCTAACTGCTGCATAACGAAGCCTCTCTGATCTAGACCTTAAGATCAAAACATTTTTATCCACCCCACCCCATCCTTTATTTTTTTTAAAAAATGATAATTTTTATTATTAATTGAATTTAAAACAATGATACAAACAGAGAATCCCAAACAATACAAACTATAAAACATTAATAATATTCTTGATATTCTATTTATTATATCTGTCTAAAACTTAACTATTTAAAACCCTTAACATGTTTTCTAGTAATACAGCTGGGTTAAAGGTAAAGGTTTCCCTTGCTTGAAAGCCAGTTGAATCTGACTCTAGGGGGCAATGCTCATCTCTGTTTCCAAGCCAAAGAGCCAGCGCTGTCCGAAGACATTTTTGCGGTCACGTGGCTGGTATGACTAAACGCTCAGGCACACGGAATGCTGTTACCTTCCCACCAAAGCCGTACCTATTTATCTACTTGAAATTTCTTGCTTCCAAACTGCTAGGTTGGCAGAAGCCGGGACCAGAGACGGGAGCTCACTCCGTCTCACGGCACTCGGGTCTCGAACTGCCGAACTACAGGCCTTCTGGTTTGCAGCTCAGTGTCTTAACCTCTGAGCCACTGTGGCCCCAACAGCTGGGTTAGCAGCCATCTTACAGTAATGGAAGAATTTGAGTTCAATTAACTAGTATTTACTGACACAAGTTAAAACATACTCTTAAGTCTGCGGTTTATAGAATAAACACTGCAGATGAAACTAAGTAATCAGGAACAATTCTATTCTGTGCCATATAACTTATGACCGGAGACCGCTTTTCGACAAACGTCGATTGATAGTTTTCATGTTCAAGTGGTAACAGTCTATTTGTAATTTTTTCTAAAATATAACAGTCCCGTATCTTAGACATCCATAGCGATGCTGAAGGCATCGATTTGTTCTTCCCCTTTGAAGCTAAACCTGTCTTTGCAGCAGTTAATAATGTGACCATCAAATTCTTCCATATTTGTGGTACGGGAAGATCTTCCCATAGATTAAGCAGTATTAGCTCACGTTGTGAAGGGAGCGAATACCCTGTTATTAACAGAATCCGTTTCAGTACCTTTTGCCAAAATCTAGCAATGTGATAACATGTCCACTCAACAATGATCGTTATGTTCCCTTGCAAAGGACTCTATTATTTTGGTCCCGATAAAAGGCCTTGCATCATGCCTCTGTATAAATCATTGGTGCGACCTCATTTGGAATACTGCGTACAGTTCTGGTCACTACATCTCAAAAAGGATATTATAGCATTGGAAAAAGTGCAGAGAAGGGCAACTAGAATGATAAAGGGTTGGAACACCTTCCCTATGAAGAAAGGTTAAAACGCTTGGGGCTCTTTAGCTTGGAGAAACGACGGCTGAGGGGTGACATGATCGAGGTTTATAAGATTATGAATGGGATTGAGCAGGTTGGGAAAGAAGTACTTTTCTCCCTTTCTCACAATACAAGAACTCGTGGGCACTCCATGAAATTGCTGCGCAGTCGGGTTAGAACAGATAAAAGGAAGTCCTTCTTCACCCAAAGAGTGATTAACATATGGAATTCACTGCCACGGAGGTGGTGGCAGCTACAAGCATGGACAGTTTCAAGAGGGAATTAGATAAACATATGGAGCAGAAGTCCATCAGTGGCTATTAGCCACAGGGTACAGATGGGAACTCTCAGTCTGGGGCAGGTGATGCACTCTATTCTTGGTGCTAGAGGGGGCAGCAGTGGGAGGGCTTCTAGTGTCCTGGCCCCATTGCTGGACCTCCTGATGGCACCTGGTATATTTTGGCCGCTGTGTGACAGAGTGTTGGACTAGATGGGCCATTGGCCTGATTCAACATTGGCTTCTCTTATGTTCTCTTATGCTTTTGTTTAAAGAAATGGAGAGAATGATTGCTCACAAGAGCAGGAACGGGCAACCTTTCCCAGTTGTGTTAAGCTCCTTATAACTTCCATAACGGTGAAGGACTCCAAAGACTCTTTGTTCCCGATTGATCTTTGACTCCAGTTTTTCCTGCCTCTGCACAACTTGCAACCAGACTTTCTCGCCCCCTCCGCCTACCTCGCAGGGTAGCTGTGAGCATAAAACGGTGGAGGTTGCCAACTGGCCTCGGTGGGGAATTTACCCTGTCTCTTGAACAGAAGTTTCATACGTCGAAATGGGCAGCTGAATCTATTAAAGGGACAAGGCATTCCCCCCCTCCCTGGCTGTTGGCAACCTGCATGCTAACAGATATCAGATTCATGCCTTTTATGCTACGGAAGGAGGTTATTTCATGTGTGGTTCCCCAAAAGGGATCAGTACGCTTAGGAAAGGGTCCCTCTTCAAGAAGTTTCAGAACTCCCCTGGGGAGATTCTCGAATTGTAAGCCTCCAGGTGGGGCCCCAGCATTCTCCCAGAATTCCAGCTGATCTCCAGAGATCAGTTCCCCCTGGAGAAAATGGCCGCTTGGAGAGTAGAGTCTCGACAGCATCACATCAATGCTGAGCTCCCGCCCCTCTCCAAACTTCACCCTCCCCAGGTCCCCACCAAATCTCCAGGACTTCCCCAACCCAGAGATGGCAACCTTCCCTACGAGGAAAGGCCAAAGAGTCTGGCACTTTTCAGTTTAGAAAAGAAATGACAAAGGGGGATGTGAGAGAGGTCTATGAAATGATGCGTGGGGTGGGGGGAGTTGGCCAAAGAGAAATTTTTCTCCCTTTCCCAAAAGACTAGAACTCGGTGGGTATCCAATGAAGCTGATGGGCAGTAGGTTCGGGGCGGCCAAAAGGAAACACTACTTGACGCAGAGAGTGATTAAAATGTGGGGTTTGCTGCTGGAGGATGTTGTGATGGCCACCGTGAGAAACAGCTTTAAAAGAGGATTAGATAGGTTTGTGGAGGATCAGTCTATCAATGGCTACTAGCCATGGTGGCTGAGGGGAACCTCCACATTCAGAGGCACTGATCCGCTGAGTCCCAGAGCTAGGAGGCAACATCAGGGGAAGGCCTCGGCCTCTATGCCCTGTTGTTGGCCCGCCAGAGGAACTGGTTGGCCACGGTGTGAGACAGGAGGCTGAACTAGATGGACCACTGGTCTGATTCAGCAGGACTCTTCTTATGTTCTTATAATTAGGGGAAGGCCTCGGCCTCTATGCCCTGTTGTTGGTCCTCCAGAGGAACTGGTTGGCCACTGTGTGAGACAGGATACTGGACCAGATGGACTATTGGTCTGACCCAGCAGGGCTCTTCAGGCCAGTTTGGTGTAGTCGTTAAGTACACAGACTCTAATCTGGGACAACCGGGTTTGATTCCCCACTCCTCCACTTGCAGCTGCTGGATGACCTTGGGCAAGCCATAGTTCTGTCAGAGGTGTTCTTGAATAAGAGCAATTTATGTCAAGAGCTCTCTCAGCCCCACCTACCTCACAGGGTGCTTGTTGTGGGGAGGGGAAGGGGAAAGGAGTTCGTAAGCCGCTCTGAGATTTGAAGTGAAATCCAATCTCTTCTCTTCTTCCTCTTCTTCACCGTGAGAGAATCTCAGCTGTAGTGAGTAGTCACTGTGGGTGGAAGGCCCCAGGTGGACTCGCAAGGGTCTATAAAGATGTCCATTTCCTGAGACCTTGGAAAGCCGCTGCCAATGACCCTGATTCACACGGACACCCTACTTTAGTATATATCCATTTTCAAAAATTAACCCATTGATGTTCATTAGAGATCTCAGCTAGGGCTGCCAGGTCACCTTTGACCACCAGTGGGGAACACGGGGGTAGGGCAGTAGCAGATTAACTATTAAGCAGACTAAGTATGTGTTTAGGACACCAGGCCAAAGGGGGCACCGCAAAGTCGGGAAAAGGGTGAAAAGAAAAAAAAAACACGAACGTGATCAGTTATGCTTCGAGAAAGACTCAACTCACTGGGTATATTAACAATAGGAGCAGACATTCTGAGAAGTATTACTTTCGAGGCTGTTATCAGTGATTTTGCGAAAACGAAATGTAGAAAGGTGCCTTGCAGGCAGTGTTCCCTCTAAGCTGAGTGAGTGTGAGCTAGCTCACAGTTTTCTAGCCTCTGGCTCACACATTTTTGTCCTAGCTCAGGAAGGGATGGGCTCCAGAGCAAACTAATTTACGCAGGAGCCAAATCGCTCGCTCGCAACTTTAAGGCCAGGAGCTCACAAAGTAGAATTTTTTGCTCACAAGTCTCCACAGCTTGGAGCTGCGGTGGCTCAAGTGGTTAAGACGCTGAACTGCAGGCTGTGGAAGGTCAGTAGTTCAGCAGTTCGAGACCCAGGTGCCGCATGACAGGGTGAGCTCCTGTCTCTAGTTCCAGCTCCTGCCAACCTAGCAGTTCGAAAGCAAGAAATTGCAAGTAGATAAATAGGTACCACTTCGGTGGGAAGGTAACAGCGTCCCGTGCACCTTGGTGTTTAGTCATGCCGGCCACATGACCACGGAAACGTCTTCGGACAGCGCTGGCTCTTCGGCTTTGAAACGGAGATGAGCCCCGCAACCCTAGAGTCGGATTCGACTGGCTTTCGAGCAAGGGAACCTTTACCTTTACCTTTTACTCCACAGCTTAGAGGGAGCATTGCTTGTAGGTCATGGATATTGGAACTTGGAGGCGTTGGACTTGCGAAATATTAAAACAGAGGTTGTCTTGCATTTCTGTAGAACGTTGTGTAGCCAGAGCTTGGCTTAGTTTGTACAGTATATTGCGTTATCATGCGAATACGTTTTTGTATTGCTGAAAACCTGCATTGTATAGCTGGTCAGAGAGATCAACAACTAAAACGGGCTGGGTCAGGGTGGAAAGGAGGGAGGGCACCGAGATTGGTCAGCGCTCAGGTCACCAGGGAGCCCCTGGTGTAGGGTTTCCAGTTCCCGGTTGGGAAACCCCTAGAGATTTGGGGGCGGAGCCCGGGGAGGACAGGGACCTCAGTGGGGTACAACGCCACAGAGTCCACCCTCCAAAGCAGCCCTTTTCTCCAGGGGGACTGATCTCTGTAGTCTAGAGATGAGCTGTAATTCCAGGGGATCCCCAGGCCCCACCTGGAGGCTGGCATCCCTACATCACATGCTTCTGAACGGCACCATTCACTGTTACACTTGATGGGGTTTAAATCAATGTTGCCGTAGGGATCGTTGTCTACAGAAAGTTATGAATGGAACACGTCCTCAAATGACCCTGCAGTTGTTTCCATGAAGCCAGCGGGAACGGTGGGGGGGTTGTTGTCCCTCTTCGTCCTTGAAGCCTTGACGGAGCTGCCGTCTGATTGGCTACCCCTTTTTCGATTCATAAATCGCTCGCTCGTCTTGTGATGGGCTTCAAAGGTGTCCCAAAGCTTAGTGTCCAGGAATGGGCTGAAATCTAGACTAGGCAGGGCCCTTCTGCCAAATGCAGTGTGGAAGACGATTGTCTATAGTATAGTATAGTATAGTACAGTACAGTACAGTACAGTACAGTATAGACAATAGTATTTGAGAGCCAGTTTGGTGTAGTGGTTAAGAACACAGACTCTAATCAGGGAGAACCAGGTTTGATTCCCCACTCCTCCACATGCAGCTGCTGGTGTGACCTTGGGTCACTTACAAGTTCTCTCAGAGCTGTTCTCTCAAGTGCAGTCCTCAAAAGAGCTCTCTCAGCCCCACCTACCTCACAGGGTGTCTGTTGTGGGGAGGGGAAGAAGAAGAAGAGGAAGAGGAAGAAGAAGAAGAAGAGATTGGATTTATCCCCCGCCCTTCACTGCCCAAAGGAGTCTCAGAGCAGCTTACAAACTCCTTTCCCTTCCCCTCCCCACAACAGACACCCTGGGAGGTAGGTGGGGCTGAGAGAACTTCTGACAGAAACGGCTCTTTTTTCAAGAACAGCTGTGCCAGAGCTTGTGACTGACCCAAGGTCACATCAGCAGGTGCAAGTGGAGGAGTGGGGAATCAAACCCGGTTCTCCCAGATTAGAGTCCGCGCACTTAACCACTGCACCAAACCGGCTCTCAAATACTATTGTCTATACTGTACTGTACTGTACAGGGAAAGGAGACTGTAAGCCACTCTGAGACTCCTTCTGGTAGTGAAGGGCGGAGTCTAAATCCAATCTCCTCCTCCTCCTCCTCCCAGTCCTGCACTCTTTTAAATGCCAATTCACAGTCTCTTTTTTTGGTTAGAGGTATATTAGAAAAATATAAGTGTCAGCCACAAAGGAGCTGGAAAAGATGCTTAAGTGTAAGGACCAGGGCTCCCTCTAAGCAGTGGAGTCTGGTGAGCAAAAATTCTACTTTGCGAGCTACTGGCAGTAAAGCTGTGAGCGAGCGATTTGGCTACGGCATAAATTAGTTTGCTCTGGAGCCCATCCCTTCCTGAGCGGAGGCAAAAATGTGTGAGCCGGAGGCTTAAAAAACTGTGAGCTAGCTCACACTAACTCGGCTTGGAGGGAACGCTGGGGAGGGCGTGCCCCTGGTGACCAAGACGACGTTCATTCATGCCACAATCATCTCCATTACTATGTAGGGGTGGATTCAGGAGGGTAGCCGTGTTGGTCGGAAGCTATAGGACAAAGTTTGAGTCCAGTGGCCCCTTTAAGACCAGCAGAGCTGAATTCTGGGGATCAGCTTTCGTCAGCATGCTGGACGATATGGACCTGTGGTCTGATCCAGCACGGTGGCTTGTATGTTCTTCTTCACTGCTGCCTTTGAGAGCCGCAAGGCAAACGTGGTTCCCAAAGGTGACTTCTCCAGCCTGAGCGTTAAGAATCATAGAACCATAGAGCCAGAAGGGACCTTACAGAGTTGGACAGGTCCAAGCCCCCTGCACAAGGCGGGAAATTCACAAATACCTCCCCTTCCACACCCCCAGCTACCCCTGCTCCATGCCCAGAAGATGGCAAAAAAACCCAAAAACCCGCCTCCAGGATCTCCAGCCAAAGTGGCCTGGAGAAAAATGGCTTCCTGACCCCAAAGTGGTGACCGGCATTTCCCTGGGCGTGTAAGAAAGGGCCTCAAGAGCTAAACACTGAGGCAACCCTTCCTGCCCTCCCTCACATGATCTGCCTAAGTTCAGAGAATCCTCGTTGCTGTCAGGTGGCCATCTAGCCTCTGTTTGAAAACCTCCCAAGAAGGAGAGCCCACCACCTCCCGAGGAAGCCAGTTCCACTGAGGAACCGCTCTAACCGTCAGGAATGTTCTTCCTAATGTTTAGCTGAAAACTCTTCTGATTTAATTTCAACCCGTTGGTTCTGGCCCGACCTTCTGGGACAACAGAAAACAAGTCAGCGCCACCCTCTATAAGACAGCCCTTCAAGGCCTTGAAGATGGTTCTCATATCCCCTCTCAGTTGTTTCCTCTCCAGGCTGAACGTACTCAGTTCCTTCAACCTTTCCTCACAGGACGATCTCCAGACCCCCCACCTAAGAACATAAGAGAACATAAGAGAAGCCAATGCTGAATCAGGCCAATGGCCCATCTAGTCCAACACTCTGTGGTGCACAGTGGCCAAAAATACCAGGTGCCATCAGGAGGTCCAGCAGTGGGGCCAGGACACTAGAAGCCCTCCCACTGCTGCCCCCACTAGCACGAAGAATAGAGTGCATCACCTGCCCCAGACTGAGAGTTCCCATCTATACCCTGTGGCTAATAGCCACTGATGGACTTCTGCTCCAGATGTTTATCTAATTCCCTCTTGAAGCCGTCCATGCTTGTAGCTGCCACCACCTCCTGTGGCAGTGAATTCCATCTGTTAATCACTCTTTGGGTGAAGAATCTTTGGTGACCTCTTCTGGACACGTTCCAGCTTGTCTATATCCTCCTTAAACTGTGGTGCCCAAAACTAAACACAGCACCCTAGGAGAGGTCTAACCAGAGCAGATTAAAGCGATTCCATCACTTCGTGTGATCCGGACACTATGCTTCTGTTGATACAGCCCAAAAAGGCATCTGAGGAGATGTCTCCCACCTGCCTGGCGCACAGGTCGGTCCCAGCCAGAGGATGCCATTTGCTGGTTCCCAGGCCTCTCCTGTGTGAGTCACTCTCGGGGAATGAACACATCTGGCGGGTATTTTCCCATCCTTCCCGCCATCTTACATAACAGCAGCACATTTCTTAGAAATGCAACCCGAGGGCAGCGCCCTAGACGTCGCTCCTGCGACAGCGCCCCAGTCCGCAGGGGGGTTTTGCAGACTGCAGACGGAAGGCTCAGCTTTAGCAGAACAAAGGGAACATCATAACATAAGAACGTAAGAGAAGCCAATGCTGGATCGGGCCAACGGCCCATCCAGTCCAACACTCTGTGTCACACAGTGGCCAAAATATACCAGGTGCCACCAGGAGGTCCAGCAGTGGGGCCAGGACACTAGAAGCCCTCCCACTGTTGCCCCCCCCAGCACCAAGAATACAGAGCATCCCTTGCCCCAGAGTCCCTATCTATGCCTTGTGGCTTCTGGACATCTGCTCCATATGTTGATCCAATTCCCTCTTGAAGCCATCCATGCTTGTAGCCGCCGCCACCTCCTGTGGCAGTGAATTCCACGTGTTAATCACTCTTTGGGTAAAGAAGGATTCCTTTGATCTGTTCTAACTCGAATGTTCAGCAATTTCATGGAGTGCCCATGAGTTCT